>CAXKVI010000004.1:28734463-29071827 GCA_964058755.1 Campiglossa producta
GTACGGGCACACCTAAGGACACGGCAAATAGTTGCCCATTTGATCAACTATGTCGTGTGACGTGGTGCTGCTGTCGTACTCTGCTGCTAGGTGTACTCTGCTCCATAAGAACACATGCAAAGAATATTTGGTCGCGTCGTATCCTTAGCAGCTATTTGGCATCATCGGTTCCTCGTCTTCAAATCATCATGCAGCTCATCTATGTATGAAAATAAATAAATTCGTTATTAGTATCTGTGCAAAAATGCAAAAACTAGACTTGTATTTTACTTACCTTCGCTTTATTTTAGAAAAATATTTTTTGTAGATACAAACTAAATTGTGAAATTTAATAAATTATGTCAATAAACTTCAAAATTTTTTCCGTTTGAAGTTTAAATCGGTTCTGTTTTGTTATGAAAATACGGTAGCTCATTTCCAAAAGGAAACGTCACTAACACGGTTTATGTCAAATGAGGGCAATGGCGACCAAGAAGAAGAAGTAGAACTACCTCTATATTCTTCTACCATGATTTTGACCACATAATGGTACTACGTAACGGCACAAAATAATCGAGTTCATTAAGGCATGTCTGACCGTCCGTGTACACGATATCATTTCATTCGTACACGATAACTTGAGTAAAAATTGAGATATTGCCATGAAATTTTGTATACAGGTTACTTTCTGACACAGGTAGGTTTCTATTGAAAATGGGCGAAATCGGATGATAACCTCGCCCCCTTTTTCGATATCGAAAATCACATAAATTTACATAACCTGAGAAAAAAATTAAAATGGAATGAATGAAAATGAGCGAAATCGAATGATAATGATGCCCCATTTTTCGATATCGAAAATTTCGAAAATCACATAAATTTACGTAACTAAAATAAAAATTTAGATATTTGCACACTGAACCAAAAAAGTTCATGTATCCAAAGAAAAAGTACATAGATTTTAAGAATTGTTCGTTAAAACCTCTCCAAAGAACTTATTCGTAGAAATTTAAGAACATTTCCTAGAATATAAGAACTTTTTCGTAAAATATGTAAACAAATCCACAGAAAGCATGTATTCATTCATAAATTGTAAGCAAATTTTCTTAGATTCTATGACATTTTTCTTATATTTTAAGAAAACCAGCATGAACTTCTATAAAATTTTGTTCGTAAAAAACATGTACGTTTTTGGTTCAGTGCATGAAATTTGGTATACAGGTTACCTTCTAGCCAAGATAGGTTGCCATTGAAAATATGCGAATTTTAAAGTATATCTTGGCAGGTTTTGTGTGCTATTTGCCGGAGTTTTTATGCTGTAGACATATAAAAAATTACATTTTAAATGTTTAAATCTCCTAATAATCAACCACGTAATGATTTTTGAAGCTTTTGTATACTTGAATTTATGTACATACATTGGGGCGGCCATTAGGAATTTCATCGTCTAAGTCCTAAAATTAAATTGTCGTTGTTATGACTACTATGTATATAAAAATATTTATATCGCAAACCATGCTGATTTCTATGAGAACACTATTAACCCTAAGTACCTTTATGCTTTGTATTCATAAACATTTTAATACACAATGTATAGCTTTCCATTTCAATGAATTTGAATAATTCTGATTTTTCGCCTAATTGGATTAATTAAGAAAATGGCTAAATCGTTGATTTACTTCTCTGTACAAGATCTTTGTGCCCAACCGAATCATAAATTAAATAAAAAGTAGAATAAGTTTTAAAGAACAAATTTGTGAAGCTGTAAACAATTTATGAGCACTAGGATCGCCCGTGGCCGAAATTCGACCACCTGAAATTTTCTTCAACTCTCTCTTAATATACATATTCCCCGTTCACAACAAAACCAAGTAAGTGGCTCCCTCGTGACAAATGCAAATTTGGATTAAGTGATACCATACAAACAATCTTCACATTAGGGTGGTGCAGCAAAGTAGTACAACAGAAAAGCTGGCGACAATACATTAGGATATATCTACAACAGATTTATTTTTTATTTTTTTATTTATTTGTTTATGTCTAAGGTACAGCAGACACTTACTATTACAAATTATATTAAATTTACGGCGGCCGCCGTGGTGTAGCGGTTAAGTGTTCGGCCTTCTACACCAAGTCGTGGCGGTTCGATGCCCGGCAAAAGTAACATCAAAAATTATTTAGAAAAAGAATTTTTCTAAACGGGATCGCCCCTCGGCAGTAGTTTGGCAAACTCTCCGGGTATATTTCTGCCATGAGAAGCTTCTCAGCAAAAAATTCATTTGCTTTGCAAGTGCCGTTCGGAGTCGGCAAAAAACTGTAGGTCCCGCCAACTTGTAGGAAAACTCAAAAAGCAACACACCACAAGTTGGAAAGAGAAGCTCGGCTAAAAATCTCGTTAGAGGTTATGATAACCTGTTGGTATATCGCCGCCATTAGTTTTTTTTTTTTTTTACATTAATAGTTACATAAAAAAAAAGTTTTTAATTTAAATTGCACAAAAATCCGGTATGGGCTTATAATATTTCGATATATAATGGTACTTTTTTATCGTAACCTTGTGGAATTTTACTTAAAAAAAAAACCATATCGTTAAAAATATAAACTTTGTAATGGACAAAAAACTAAATATAGAAGTGCTCTGCGAATAACCTTGGATTAAGTGAATTATATGATTATGTGATGATGGTGTGAAGATGGCGAGGATGCAATGATATTTATTTGATTTGCTCCCCTTTTTTTTTTTTTTTGTTTTGGCACAAAACTGAAGGCAAGTGGCAGCTGCCTGGATCGCTTTATACTTATGTACGTTCATGTGAGAGTAATGAGCGCGAAAAAGGGTGGGAGCGGTTTTCGAAGCGCAGAGTTTTTGCGGGGAGTGTTTGTCGGAGTTTCGATGATTGTGCAATTTGCAAGGTACCGTTTTTTCTCCTTGCTTCACGCATACATATATATATATATGATGTTTGGGAATTTAAACATTTGATTTGAGTAATACCATGCAAAGAATCTTCACATTAGGGTGGTGCAGCATATTTAAATGTTTTTTCTTTTAAACAATTTTTTTTTAAAGCTATCTTTAGAAAATTACAATTCTGGTGTTGCGAAAAAAATTTTTAATTCTATATAACTAACTTTACTTTTTAGTTTGAAAAATACATTTTCTGCTTAGAAAATATACTTTTCCAATATTTTATTGTTCTAAAAATTGCATACGTGGAAAAAAAAAATAAATAGAAAAAGCTTAACATATCAAATTATCAAAGTTGAAAAAGGTTTTTCATACAAAAAAGTGCAGCTACTCATGTAAAACGGTACTTTAGTAAAAGTTCGTGTGGTATTGCCCTCCAAAAAAGGGCGATTAGTCCGGGATTAATCGCAGAGGAATAGTAGACTACTACTTTTTTAGTATCTTTTAGATGGAATGAATTGGTCACATTTGTTCGAGCATGTCCTATGAAGAGACTAATTATACCCTTTTTGATGAGCGAAACCTAATTATTCATGCACATAGCGTAGCAAACGGGGCAGTGTTTTTTTTGCGTTTTATCGATAGCAGGTTCATGTAGAATGGGTATATTCTATCACACTTTTACAGTGTTCTCTGCAAGGGTGTAAACATGATCAACGAAATCAGCATTAGTGTCATGTAAAATTGTTCTTTAATTAAAGTCCGTACTTTATTAAAATTGCGATCTTAACATTGTGAAGTTTTCTTACAAAATTATATCGTTAAAAAAATAAACTTTATCAATAGGCAAGAAGTTAAATATGTAAAGCCAGAAGTGAAGCTGGATTTCTTAGCTTACAAATGGTGTTAAGATGCCGTAGAGGATATGATTTGGTACATTTTTCTGTTTTGAATAAAATCCGTGTCTGAGCTTATTACGCTTGTGTGCCTTAAACTGGGTTGTGTTACTTTATATCCTTTTGATCTAAATCTCCTTAATAAATGTATTTGTGTATGTATTATTGCTATCTGCATTTGCTTCAGACCCAATGAACTGACCTTCTTTCCAGGAGAATTATTAAATTTGTATCGAAGACTACCTGTGGGAGATATAGTCCACTTCGCAGGTATAAAGAAGTCGTTAATGGTATGGTAATGGTAAATTCCAAATGGTAGGCGTTCGTGCATAATCCATATTTACATCAAATTTCAAGCATACATTTCATGTTCAATATTTAGTACCTGAGTGACCGAGCTTGCTCAGTCTTTTCGATTTTTACACTTTTTCCAATATTCTTACTTACCAATATAAACTTTTCAAAATAAATTTCCGAAAAATATCAAATAGGTGGCAACTTTATTAACTGACTAAAGTGGCAAATCCGAGTAGAAAATCCTAGAATGAGGTATATCTACTATCCAACACATTTTTAAGAAATCATGGTTGGTATGCGGCTGAAAGTACCTTTAATTTGATAGCCATATTTGCATACCTTGCTCAATATTTCAGAAAAAATATATAGTTCTCAACCCTGTAAACCGCCCTAAGTGACAACACCCAATCTTAAAATCTCTATGCCAAATATCATCGAAATCGGTCAAGCAGTCCAAACTGATCCCAAAATGACAACAAAATTATCCCAAAATGATCCCAAAATGATCCCGAAATGACCCAAAAATGATCCCAAAATTACCCTAAAATGACCTCAACATGGCCTAAAATGATCCCAAAGTGACCATAAAATGATCCCCTAAAAATGATCCCAATATGACCCCAAATGATCCGAAAATTATCTCAAAATGACCGCAAAGTGATCCCAAAATGTTTCCTGAATGACTCTAAAATGACCCTTAAATGATCTAAAAATTATCCGAAAATTACACTAAAATTATCCAAAAATGAACTCAAAATGATCCCAAAATAGCCCAAAAATTATCCGAAAATGACCTCTAAATGATCCCAAAATGAACCTAAAATAGTCCCCATATAATCCCAAAATATACAAATACAATGCGGTAAAATGGTAACCTTGTTCGGCAACCCTATTTGAAAATATTTTAGTTGGTATGTCTCCGAAAATACCTTCCATTTGTTACCAATATTGGCATGTCTTTCTACATTATTTAAAAAAATTTGAGATAAGTGGCAGCCCCGTAAACCGCCCCAAGTAGAAACACCAAAATGGACAGTCTTAGAAATCGCATACTATCTCTATGCCAAATTTCATAGAAATGCGTCAAGCGGTTCTCGATATAGAACCGGATATACTGCGGTAAGATGGCAACCCTACTTGAGAATATTTTAGTTGGTATGCCGCCGAAAATACCTTCCATTTGACACCCATATTGGCTTATCTTACTCAATATTAAACTAAAATAGATAGAGCCGTTTAAAGCACAAGTGGTATAAGTCCAGTTTTCGTTTTTTTAGTTGTGATGACGCTATGTAGAGGAAATGTGTTCTATATAACTCGCTAACGGGGTGACTTCTAGCACCCATAGAAACCGAATAAATAGCAGAACTAACTTGTGAAATCAAGGGTACCCCTATTTGTTGATAAAACAAAATCTTGAATATCTCAGTTCGAGAAAAGGTGGATTTATGGATCCCTGAAATAAATCCCACGAAATAAGACCCACTTTAAAAAACGAAATAAGTCCCACCAAAAATTGCTGAAAAAAATGAAATAACTCCCACGAAATAAGTCCCACTTTTGAAAACGAAATAAGTCCCACCAAAATGAAATGATTTAAAAATTTACTTGAAATGAAATAACTCCCACTCAAAATGAAATAACTCCCCCTTGAATAATATATTTCTTAAATGAAATAAGTCCCACTTTCATAAACGAAATAAGTCCCACTTTCATAAACGAAATAAGTCCCACTTTTTCACTGTTTAATGCGATTTCAAATAAGAAGTACTTGGCTCTTCGAAAAAAAACACACGTCGAATAAAATGAATAACCAAAGAAGAGAAATAATAAAGAAAAATCATATGCAAGCTCTCAGAAGGCTTCTTAATGGAATGGATATTACGAATTTTGATAGAGTTCCAGAATTTATTATTAACATAGAACACGAATTCCAAATTCCTACTAAAAATATAATAAAACACATACATACGTAATTCATCAACAATTTTTTTTAATATTGTTTTTCCAGTAGTTAAGTTCGGTACCTATTTGTACACAATTCTTTAAAGTTTTTTTAATATAGTAAGTATAAAGTAGTTTGTAACAAAAAAAGGAGAGCAATGAGAGATAAGGACAAAAAATTATGGTTGTCCCTTTTACGAAATGTCCAATATATAACTTTTTGCAATAATGAAATCATAACATCTTTTTGTAAATATTCTGTAAAAGGGAATATTGTACCTTTTGCATCCATTGATGCTCAAAATATTTTATTTGAAATAACTCCCACTTTACAAAACGAATTTATTCCCATTCAAAACGAAATAAGTCCTACTTAAAATAAAAACGCGTAACGAAATAAGTCCCACCAATTGACGAAATAAGTCCCACTTTTAAAAACGAAATAACTCCCACTTTCAAAATAGCAATTTTTGGTGGGACTTATTTCGTTTTTAAAAGTGGGAGTTATTTCAGGGAGCCGGATTTATACCACTTGTGCATTAAGAGGGTCATATATAAAAAAATGAAAGAATACCTTTCTAACGACGCCATATGTGAGCTCTATACGACGAAAAATACGACCGGAAATACTAAGAAGCTTTGAGCCCCGATTTCCCAAAAAAAATTGTGCTTTATTTCTCTCATTAATCCACTAATAGCTCCTAATCTGGCCATCTGATTGAAACCCATTATATGGCGAGTTTTTATAGTAACATAAGATTTTGTAAGGTATCAATTCAGCAAAATCAATTTAAGATGTTTACAATACGAAGTTTTTAATTCAATGAAATATCGTTTGAACAAGATCAAAGTGTATGTATAGTTGAGTTGAATCAATAACATTTCTAACAGATCTTTTGTCCGGTGAATAGAGGGGATCGATCGGATAAGCAAAGCTGGAGATGTTTCGTAAAATACAAAAATGGTGTTTCTCTTTTTTAAAAAATTGTTTTATTTTTCTCTTCAGAATCGGAATCTGCACGTTTTTTCAGGTAGTTAATGTGTACCAAGTTTACGGCTATCAATGTTTTTATATAAACTGCTGCACCTTGAATGCATATAGTTTTTAAATTTTTCAAATGCAACGTCTAAAAGTTATCCAATTCGAGTGAAATTATACACAGATTATTTTAGAGCAAAATCTATCATATTCCGCCCGGCGAACCCGACATTTGCAAAAAAATTTGATATAACGAACAGCTTAATGCATATACAGTGTATATTATACATACGGTGCCATCCGTTCTGTTTTTGGCAGAACAGTTCTGTTTTTAAGGAGCTTGTTCTGCGTATTTTTTTTTTCTAAGCAAAATAACAGAAATGTTCTGTTTTTAAGCAAATGTTGTGTTTTTGTTCTGCTTTTTTGTGCCGGCAACCTTTTTTAACAAATGTAATGAGTAGCTCTGTAAAGTTAGTTTGCTCAATAATTTCAAAACTTTATGAAAAATTTTAATCTTTCAAAATATTTTAAAAATAATTTAGTTTATGTTTAACGCGGTCAATTACTTCAGCGAAATAAAAAATTGAGTACGTTAAAATGCAATTTGGAAGCTCCGTACCCGGAAAAAAAATCGTACCAAAAATGGTACAAAACGGAAATGTCTCTCCACCATCAAGAAATACTATTCACAAAAAGGAAAAATATACTTAAAAAAAATACTTTCAATTGATGCACTTTGGTTGAAATTATTTGAGATTGCAATTTAATGTTTCTAAGACGTTGGCAACATTTTTTATTGCAAAGAGATGCCCTGTAGGGAAAATCTCTAGTTCAGAGCTAGTTCGCTTCTAGTGCGTTCCGAACCAGTACTAGTTCGCGAACTAACTTTTTTATATGAAATCAACTGGCGAATTTAACATGGCGATGTCCTAGGCTGGAACTAGTACAAAATTCGACAGTTTGGATCTAGTTCGTTTATTGGTATTATTTCTATAGTTCTGAATATAAATTAAATACAAAAACTTAAATTCAAATACGAATCCAAATGCTTTTTAAAGACTCCTCAAACGCTGGTTTCGAACTAGTGCAAATGTAATCACTAACGGAGTTATTCTTATTGGCCACTTTATATCTAGTTCTGATCCTGAAATTTGTTCAGTAGTGCCTGGGTTCCCTGCAGGGAACTAGTGAAAATGTAATCACTAACGTACTAGTTCTTATTGGCCACTTTATATCTAGTTCTGAACCAGAAATTTGTGTCACTAGTGCCTAAGTTCCCCGCAGGGTGATTACGCCATGAAAAACACTTTTTTATTCCAAATATTGAGATTGTAACCCCAAATAGTTTATAGCCGGGTAGCGAAATTTTCACGTGAAGGCAAATTCGGTTTTTTCAAAAAAAATGTATGGTCACCGTAATTATACATACTTCTATTTTTTTTTTTTTTGTTGAATTAGCTGTACTTGCATAACTTTGTTTGATTTAAAGTAAACATTTTCCCAAATTTTGTACAAGCTTTTTAACTTTAATTTATTTCTGTTACAGATTTTAAATGAATGAAGCATCATCGCGAATAACGTTCTAATAATGAATAATGGGGAATAATGATTAGTAATCCTAATGATTACTAATCGGATTAGAAACTTTTTTTAATCCTAATTGCTTAATAAGGATTAGATGGCTATTCAAATTGATTACTTTTTGATTAGATTAGAACTAATCAAAAATCTAACCACGTTTAGTGACGATTGGCATATTTAATCAAAACTAATCAAAAAAAAAATCGATTAGATTTCTCGACTAGTTTTGATTAGATCAACTATGAGAGCTCTTTTTATGATTTCAATAAAGGTAATTTTATCTATAGTTTATGATTTTTCAAACTACATAACTATTATTTTGATTCCAGAAGAGAATGAGGTGGCGTTAATTCCCAGAACACCAATTTTACCAAACGCGTCAAATGGTTTCAAAGAAGTGGTTAGCAATCAGCTATGCGCATATTTGAATGACCAAATACAAAGTTTTTTTTTCACAAAACCATTTAATTTTGACTGGAAAATGGAAATGACTCAGCTCAGTTTTAATTCTGTTACTAGTGCAGACGCGAAACAGATTTTATTAAAGGCTAGAGAAAAAAAAACAAAAATAAAAATAAAAAAATAATAATAATGTACAAGAACCAAAGAACCGGAAATAAACACCCTGTGGTTCATATGGAAGGAAGGAAATAGCTTCAAAAAGCGCGCCATATACAAATTAACTTGCGTCCTGTAATCGCCTTAAGTTATAGGGAATACAAGAAGTCTATAAAGTAAGAAAAACACATGGCAAATATTAGAAATAATATAAATGCAAGATTGCATGCAGGGCACATGGCTCAAAGCGTTGAGACAACGCAATGCCAATGCAGTCTGGTAGGTTTGATATCTGCCAGACCGGATAAAACACTAGTCTTTCTAATACCTTTAATTAAAAAATAAATAAATTGTTTTTTGAAAGAACATTAAACAATTTTCGAGATCCATTACAAAGAAGGTATAATTTAAAAAAAGGATCAAGCTTTAAATTAAAATTAAAAAAAAATATTAAAAATGTCTAAGTTTGAAAAAAATTGATAAAATTTTTACTAAATTTGTTTAACACAATTTTTTTAATTTGTATTCGAAAAGAACGGAAAAAATACTTTAAAAAACAGTTCCTTCATAGAATGTCAAAATTGTCAAGTCACACCCGTATATCTCGGTAACCATCCAATTTTTTTACGCGACCTTTGGTGATATTTTTTTCTTACATAGTAGATCACTTTCACGAAATTTCACTCAAATCGAATTCTTAGGTGGTCCGCTTGAGGAATTTTACCCCATAGATGTAGATAGCGATAGGAATGGGATGTAGATACAATGTCTGCCGGGTCAGCAAGTAGTTTAGAAAAATGCTTGGTGTACATCTTCGTCGAAGATAATTTTTCGTAAAACCCTTACTCCCTTATTCATAAAAAATTAAATAAGAAAAGCCTTTAAAATGACATTTCCATACAAATTATGAATTATAGCAGCTTATTAAACATTTTATGTTTTTATATTTTAACCCCAAATAACTGTTTTACCACGCATGATATTAATGGGGACTTTTGAAGTTTTCTTTTTCTACAAAAATTTGACACTGTCGCAACTTTTGTTATTTCAAATATCGAATTTCACCGGAAATAAAAAGATATTATCCCATGAGTTTGGGATTCTATTCCAAATTTTCTTTTTTACTGTCACAGACAAAAAAAGTGCACTAACTTGTGCATTTCGGGGGTTGTCTGGACACCCCCTGAATACGCGCCTGTAAATCAGCATATTTTTTTTTCAGAATGTCGCTTTAATTTTTATACTTTAACTAGTATTTAGTGTTTATGTTTACGATGAAATTTTGAATAAAAGTTACTAAAAGTTTGTTAATTTATGAATTAAATGACAAAAAAAAATATTTTAAAACAGTTGATCTAATCAAATTTAATCAAAACTACAACAGGTTATCATAACCTCTAACGAGATTTTTAGCCGAGCTTCTCTTTCCAAGTTGTGGTGTGTGGCTTTTTGAGTTTTTCCTACAAGTTGACGGGACCTACAGCTTTTTGCCGACTCCGAACGGCACTTGCAAAGCAAATGAATTTTTTGCTGAGAAGCTTCTCATTGCAGAAATACACCCGGAGAGTTTGCCAAACTACTGCCGAGGGGCAGTATTATTAATTTTTGATGTTACTTTTGTCGGGCATCGAACCGCCACGAATTGGTGTAGAAGGCCGAACACTTAACCGCTACACCACGGCGGCCGCCAAATCTAATTGATTTTTTTTTTTTATTATTTTTTATTAGTTTCGATTAGATATTCTAATTGTCGCTAATCGCCCTTAGACTTTTGGGTATCTCTAATCTAATCAATTAGTAATCAAAATATAAAGAATCAAAAAAACCTAATGATTAGATTACTCAATTTTTCTAATCGTAATGATTTCTAATTCTAATCGAAGCAGGGACCCCCAATAATGATTTTTTTTGTATTTTTAAGGTAAAAACTCAAAGACTTCCTCCTATCGTATAACAGTTTCACGTACATGAATGGGCATGTCTCTTCATGCTCAACCGAAATCTACAATGATTGAAAAAAGTTTGAGTGAATCCTATATAAATTACAACTTAATCATTACTTTTGAGTTTTATTTTTTTGATCAAACGTAAAACTTATTTCTTGAGTTTTATTTTTTTGAGAGAAAATAAAACTTACTCTTGAGTTTTATATTTTTGCTCGACAGTAAACGTTATTCTTTGAGCGATATTTTATCGTTCAGGGATAAAAATTAAGTTCCGAGTTTTAAGTTTTTTTACGGATCAAAAAACTCAAAAGGCAGCTGCGCCGTTTTGGCAAGTATTTGGTCATTATTATTGGTTGGTATAATCTTGTCAACATATCTACTCAATTGAAGCATCATCGCGAATAATGTTCTAAGTTACATTTTTTTCAAAACCGGTTTTATTGCATATAACATTTTGTATTGCTCTCTTGCATTGTCCAGATAAGAAATTTTCTAAAACTTGACACACCAAAACTGTAAAAATGCATTTAAAAATAGTAGGTTAATTTAAAGTGACATACATTATTTTGCATAGAAGCGTCAAAAGTGATTCGTACCGGCACTGGAAGATCATAGGGAAGGTGTAAAACTGATAATATGAAAAATATAAAAGAAAAAGTTAAGGAGACAGATGACAGAAATAAATTTAAAAAATATGACTTTAGCGTTTTTTGCTCTCCTGACAAATTCTGATTTTGTAACTTAGAACGTTTTCGCGATGATGCTTCAATTATTTAAACATACTTTTAGGCACATTCAGATATATATGTACATAAATAGTCATGTACGTAGTAAAGGGACATGAAATAAATATTGTCCACCATGAAAAATGCAAATTTCAGTAAGAATTACCTGTTTCACAAATTTCGCTATTTTGTTATTCAAGTATGTCTAAAAACACAATACAAGTACTGCTTGTTAAGGTTTACGACTTTGTGGATAATTCAGTAAAATTCGGACAATTTATAATAGGGTATCAGGGGTCCTACCACATGAAGGGCATGCGTTTGAAATTGTATCATTTAGTCTGGACAAGTAAGAGTTTAACCTGACACTGTATCCAGAACGAAGCTGTGCCATGGTCACTCTTGTCTCCCTTGGTAAGGTGCGTTCTTCTTCCGCAATATCGGGTGGGAGACTGTTTAGAACGGGGTTCACAGGTCGAGATCTGACAAAAGTGTCAACGGACTTGGTGTGGATGTCGGTTAGAGCCCGCTTATGATTCCGCAGATCAAACGGCAAAGTAATATGACGCCGGAGCTCGTCATAATGCTTACGGAGATGACTCCTTATGTCTCTCGGGGCGGATCTGTGTCCAAAAGATGTCAGTTTGGATGTCCCGGCTTGTAGCAGTTCAGAAGGAATTGCCTGCTGAGCATTTCCGCGTGCTCTCTTACATTGAGCAGTTTTGCCTCTTGATGGAGGTGAGACTCAGGAGGCATGAGTAGACACCCCGTAGCAGTTCTGATAGGTGTATTTTGGCAGACTTGTAACTTCGTCCAGTTGATATTACGCACGTTAGGCGACCATATGGGTTCAGCATAGTCAAATACTGGTCGGTTAATGGCCTTATATGTAGTCAGCAACGTTTCTTTGTCTTTTCCCCAAGTACTGCCGGCAAGTGACTTGAGGATCTTGTTGCGACCTCGTGTCTTTGAGACCATTGCAGACACATTACCAGCAAATGAGAAAGTATTATCCAATGTCACCCCCAGTAACTTTGGGTGGCTGACAGTTGGTAGCTTATTGCCATCAACTTAAATGTCTAATTAGTTTCTCACTTGGTGCGTCCATGTCGTAAAGAGTGTCACCGTAGATTTAGTCGCTGATATCGCAGATATAGCTCAGTGAAAAGGGTAACTAGTGGACGATTTGGACTGTGAACCAACGTACATATCAGTGTTGCCGCTGAAAAATTTCAAAAAGGGTCCAAAAAAAGGGCCCTTTTTCCATTTTTTTTTATGTTGAATGACTGAGTTTTGTACTATTGCAAGTAATACATACAAAATATAAACATTTTTAAATGGTTGTAATTAGTTTAATAATAATGATAATCGCATAATGTGAAAGATTTTAAACTTAAAAATCTCCACTTTAAGGATATGTTTTTGCAAAAGGTTTCAAATAATAAGAAAACTCACTTTAAAAAGAATTCCATTTTTTCCCGCAAAAAAATTATGGGAAAGCGCAAAAGAGCGACCGCTAAGGGACGGCCAAAATGGCCTAAGAGATTAAAGGCTATTTTAAGTAGGTAAGGGGTAAGTTTTCTCATCATTTACTAACTTTGTAGGGGGTTGCAGAATGCAACGCTAATTAAAAAAAAGCACAACTTAATGGTTTTGCGGTTCTCAATCGAATGGTCTTTTTTTATTCTTTTCCGTCTAACAAAATGGCGTGTTACAATAGTGCTTACAAGTACATAGTTAACGTCTACCCTGCCTGCAAGGCGTTGCCACCTGCACTAAATTAATAACTTAACCCTTGTGTTACACTACTATGTGCTAACCACTACTACAACTCGGCCATTCTGATAAAATAGAATCGCCTGATTCTAAACCAATTGAACGACAAATTGTACATAATTTTCCATAACTTAACGGTACATAAGGCTCTTAGAAGTATTAACATGTACAAGCATTCATGTTACAAATTTTCCATTTACGACATTGTAATTTATAAAATTGCGATTTATAGAGTTAAAATAACATTTTTTTTTTTTACTTTTTAATTTATGAAATTGAGTTCCGATAAAAAAAAGTTATATAACGACAGTTATATCTTTTCTCTCTCGGCCATTCTGCTAAAATAGAATCGCCTGATTCTAAACCGACTGCACGATTAGGTACACATATATTTCGTGACAGTACATAGAGTATCGACATGTAAGAGCAATCATAATACATACATAAACTTTTCATTTTTCGACTTATAACAAAATTGGAAATTTTATTTACTATAATATTCAATAAAAAAAATTTGCTAAATAAAAAAAATGTATCTTTGCTTTTATTTGTTTAATTTTTTGCATTTTTACAGTTTAGCCACGGTTTTAGATTTTCTATTGCCCAAGTGCCTTTGTAGGGAATTTGCGTTTGTTGAAAACCTTCTACATCTTCTACCAGGTAGCGGTCATTTTCCAATACTTTGGATATTCTATATGGTCCTTTAAATTTGGGTATAAGTTTACTGGAGGCTCCTATTTGTGAGCTGATATTGGAAATAACTACGTAATCCCCTACGTCAAATGTGCGGGATTTCTGGCGCCTGGAATCTGAATAGACTTTATTATAGACTTGGGCTTTATGCTGTACTGCCTCTGCTTGTTCCCTAACGCTTTCTATGTCTCTACCTTCCAAACCTCTTGTATCTTCCAGAATGTTTTCTTTCACACTATCGATGACTTTTCCTCTTTGGGTTATTCCAAAAAGTAGTACACTAGGATGTTCTTTTGTGGCTTTGTGTATCATATTGTTCATTGAGTACTCTACTAACTCTAACACTTTGTCCCAGCTCATGTCTTTTCCAGAGTTTGTCATTTTAGCTATCATTGGCCCTAGGGTTTTATTTACAATTTCTACCTGGCCGTTAGCTTGGGGTGAATTTGTTGCTACCTTAATGTGCTCGATGTTATTGCTTTCTAGAAATTCTTCAAACTCCTTCGAAGTAAAACAACTGCCTCGGTCAGAAATTATAGTTTTTGGTCTACTATATGCTCTGAAATAATCCTTTAAAGCTATAATAGCTTCTTTTGAAGCAGTTGTCTTCGCGGCGTATAGACGAACAAACTTTGTAAAAGCGTCTATGATGACAAGCACGTGTTTCTTTTTCGTATTTTCGCTATGGGCTGGTCCATAATGATCTATATGTACCATCTCGAAAGGTCGATTGCCTTTTGGTATCATATGCAAAAGTCCTTCTTTTTTACCGGTTTTGCTAGAGAAAGCTATACATTTTAGACAGTTTTCTATGTGAACGTTTGCTTTTTTTCGGACTCCCGGAAACCAATAACTTTTAGTCAAAGTTTCGACTACCTTTTCTATGCCCATATGACCCATTTCGTCGTGATATTTATACAGCACGTGTTGTTCCATGTCTTCGGGTACATAGAACAGTAGATCATTGCCACTTTTTTTGTAAACTATTCCATTCCTCATTTCATAGTTACTACTTTCTTTGATTCCTAGCTCTTTTCTTATTTCCCCAATGCGATTATCTCTGTTCTGACATATTATTAAGTTTTCTTCAAAGGTGTTAGTATGAATGACCAAAATATTTATTCTACTCAGTGCATCAACGTGTTGCATTCTTTTACCCTCTCTGTGTTCGAGCTCATAATCGTAATTTTGCAACTCTAGTGCCCACCTAGCAATTCTAGGATTCATCTCTTTTTTGTTAAGCGTCAGTGTGAGCGAATTGCAATCGGTAATAATTTTAAATTTTATCCCTTAAAGGTAGACTCTGAATCGTTTTAACGCGTATATTATGGCCAAGGTTTCCAGCTCAAAACTGTGATACCTAGACTCTACTTCCGTTGTACGTTTTGAGAAATAGAAGATTGGGTGCAGTTTTGTATCCTTCTTCTTTTGGAGTAATATTGCTCCGAAACCTAGGGAGCTCGCATCACAGTGGAGTTCTGTGGCATCGTTAGGGTCGTATATGGCTAATACCGGGGCTACCAACATTTTTCCTTTAAGTGTATCGAAAACTTCCAGTTCTGTCTGGCCAAAGTGAAATTTTTCTCCCTTTTTCAAGAGGTCGTAAAGTGGCTTGGCTATGATTGAGAAATCTTTTATGAATCTTCGAAAGTACGAGCAAAGCCCAAGGAAGCTGTGAACTTCCTGCAATTTAGTTGGCACCGCGTAATTTTCGATTGCACTTAAGCCCTTTTTATCAGCCCTTATACCTTCGCCAGAAATTGAATAACCTAGATATGATATTTCGGACATGAGGAACTCACACTTATCCAACCGCAATTCTAGTTTATTTTGAGCTAAGCATCGAAAGACTTTACTTAATATACACAAATGTTCTTCAAACTTTTCTGTCGCGATCATGATATCGTCGAGGTATACAATCACTTCACCCTCGCGGATCATGTCTGCGAAAATTTTATTTATAAACTTTTGAAAAGTAGCCGGGGCATTTCTTAGCCCGAACGGCATTCTTAAGAACTCAAATTGACCCAAAGGAGTTGTAAAGGACGTTAATTTAATTGACTCTTCTTCTACAAATACATGGAAAAATCCATTCTTTAGATCTAGCTTAGTGAACCACTTTTTGTTTACTAACCTATCGAGCAAGTCATCGATGAGTGGTATGGGGTAGTTATCTTTTGCAGTTACTTTATTAAGTCTCCTGTAATCTACACACATTCGAAGTTCTCCTGTTTTCTTTTTCACTAACACTATCGGGGATACAAACTCCGACTCACTAGGGCGTATGAAGCCTTTGTCCACATAATCATCTAAAATTTGTTGCAGCTTAGCTTTTTCGCTATATGATAACCTTCTGGGCGTGCAACTGAAAGGTTTGTTATTTTCTAACACTAGGCGAATTTCCTTTCGCACCTTGGGTTCGAGAGGTCGGCTTGCATCTAAGTATTCAGTGCGAAAAAGTTCATGAAGGGACTTTCTATCTTTGTAGCAGACACTATTACCTATCTTATAATCAGCTTCGTTCGTACTTTGTACTTCAATGGCTAGTATTTCGTTTATTGCTTCACTTACTGTTTGACCCGGGTAATTCTGTACTAACAACGTTTTGTTGTTGTCGCCGCTGACCATAGATGCATTGTTTTCAACAAACTTTCCCGTATTTTCGTCTAAAAATTCAACTCCATCAATTTGGAGCTTCGCTCCACTTGACTCAATAAAATTTCTTCCTAAGATAACTGAATAACTAATCGATTCGTCAGGGATGACTACAAATTTTGTTAATATATTTTTATTGACAACTTTAACTAAACATTTTAAACTTCCAATAGTATTTAACATAGAATTGTTGATTCCAAAATATTTTGTGTTTATTTTTCTTAAAAATATTCCTTTAGGCACGAGACTTTGTTTTATTAAACTGACCGGACTTCCCGAATCATTAGGCATTCTACAAAAATATTAACATTAGGCTGTGCTAAAATATCTATACTAAAATTACTCACAAACTTATTGCTGGACGACGACTTTTTGTAGTGTTTGCAGTTTGCCGCAAAATGGCCTCGCTCGCCACATGCAAAACACGTTCCTGGATCACGTTTTGGTTTTCTGCACTCGCTAGACTTATGGCCCGAACAATTGCAATTGTAACATTTTAACGTTTCTGGAAATGTTTTGACTGCGGCTCGTTGTGGTAGTTCTAAAGTGCGGAATGCCATGACTAGTTCGTTGACGGATTTGAAGTTTTGAATTGTGGCTTGTACTTTTAGTTGCGTATCGGGAATACCATCTACTATGTACTCGACAAGCTCGATGTCGCTGAGATTTAGCGCTGTGCCCAACAAACGTTTTTCGTTTACGTATGCTGCAAATTATTCACCTGCTTTCCATGTTCTTTTTTCGAATTTGCGGCGTATTTCTAACAAATTGTGCTGGGTGGTAAACAGTGCGGTCATCTCGCGCAGGATTTCGTTGACATTTTTGGTGTACATTTGATTTGAGTTGTACCAAGTTAGTGCAGAACCTTTAAGCTTGAGCCCAATCATCAAATTCAAGGTTTCGTCATCGACTTTGAGGACTCGTTGAAAATGACGTAGTTGAGAGCACCACACGTCGAAACCATCACCGCCATCGTAACTGGTCATCAGCTCTTTAATTGTTTCTAATGATACTTCGTTTTTTGTACTACGGCATGTGTTGGCCTGTTCTATTTCGAGCTTCAATTTTAACAATTCGATTTCCTTTTCCATTAATTTTAGCTTGTAAAAATTAGAGTCGTTCGGCGTGTCAGTGTGTTGTGGTGTTAACTTTGCGCACTGTACACTATGGCTTCGAAAAATTCCTAAGCCGAACGCTCCGTTACTCAATTGTGCAATTTCGCTAGCGCCGTTATCATTGTTGCTGCCACTTGCGACGTTGACGTTGCCGCCAACAGCGCCGTCGTCGTCACCATTGTAGGATACATTTATTATTTCCGCACCATTTTCGTTGTTCGAGCCGTTTCCGTTGTCATCATTGTTCACGCCATTGTCGTTGTTGTTCGGACCATTGTCGTCGTCATTGTTGTTATTGCCGTTACCTTTGTCATTGCCGTTGTCTTTTCCAGCGTCGTCATCTTTATTCAAAATTCTACCGCTACCATCGTGAGCACCGCCGTCGTTTGATCTGGTGCATGTGCCACAACTTTGTATTGGGCATGTACCGCGTGCTTCCTCTGCACGCGCGCTTAACCTTGCTGCCAGAGATGCCTTGGCTCCGCTGGCGTTTAGTCCGACAGAGGTGCACCATGCTTTTAGCTGAAGCAAACTGTATTTTTCTGCACTTATGCTTTCGCTATTCATTTTGCGTTTTAGGTAACCAAATTTTAATTTCACTGTAGAAAGCACTTGAAACTTTTAGATTCTTTAGGATGGCGGTTCGAAGACCACTTCTGATGCAGAATGCAACGCTAATTAAAAAAAAGCAAAACTTAATGGTTTTGCGGTTCTCAATCGAATGGTCTTTTTTTATTCTTTTCCGTCTAACAAAATGGCGTGTTACAATAGTAGTAACGTCTACCCTGCCTGCAAGGCGTTGCCACCTGCACTAAATTAATAACTTAACCCTTGTGTTACACTACTATGTGCTAACCACTACTACAGGGTAAGACCCAAAAAACTAAAACATTTTTATTTGAATCACCCCAATGTATACATACATACATATGACGGAGTTGTCACATTATACAGCGTTGCCATAAGTAAGAACTCAGTTAGGAAAGACATTTGGAACTCGGCAAGAGTTCCCGATATACATAAGGGAACAAGGAGATTTTTTTGGGTTTCAACAATAAAACGACAAAAATGAAGTTTGAAAGTGAAAAGGGGTCAAAAAGGGTCACGAATTTAAAAAAAAAGTCAAAAATGGTACTTTTTTGAAGAAGTAGGGTCCGGGGTCCTGGCTCTAAAAAAGGGTCAAATTGACCCTTTAGGGTCCCCAACGGCAAGACTGGTTCATATAGTGTACCAATTTCATGTCCCTTTACAACGTACATGCCAATTTATGTATATTAGAGCGTCTCGGGCTTACAGGCAAAAAAAAAGTCGGCCGTACATTTAAAAATTTTTTTGTTTTTTTGTGGCACCAATTACATTTTACATTTTTCTTCAAATCTTTGGCATTTGTTGTCGGATTTTAAAGTTTGACGCATCAATTTTTTCGTCTCAAAGAGGAGGTTTTCTCTCCAGAAAGTTCATTGAGCTCATGCGTTTCGTTGTGGTACCACACTTTAAAATCCGACAAAAAAAATGCCGAAGATATGAAAAAAAATGCAATTGGGCGACTTCTATTGTTGCCAGAAAAAAAATACAACTTTTTTTTTAAATGTTTTTCAAAAACACTTCATATGAGGGGATTTTCAAAAACACTTCATATGAGGAGGTACGTCCGACGTTTTTTTGGTGATACGCTCTAATGTACATATATATACGTATGTGGCTTAAACTATGTTTAAATAATTGAGTACATCTGTTGACGACATTATACCAACCAATAATAATGACCAAATACTTGCCAAAAAGGCGCAGCGGCCTTTTGAGTTTTTTGAACCGCGAAAAAACTTAAAACTCAAAACTTAATTTTTATCCTTGAACGATAAAATATCGCTCAAAGAATAACGTTTACTGTCGAGCAAAAATATAAAACTCAAGGGTAAGTTTTATTTTCTCTCAAAAAAATAAAACTCAAGAAATAAGTTTTACGTTTGATCAAAAAAAATAAAACTCAAAAAGTGATCATTACGCTAAATCAAAAAAATAAAACTTGAGTGTAACGATTATTGTTGATTTTTATTGAAAAAAATCAGAAAATAATGATCAAATGTCGAGTTCTATAATTAAACTTATAACAGTTACGGTCCCTGAATCGAAGTTCCCCAGTCATGGTTACAAAATCATAATTTGTCAGAAGAGCAAAAAACACTAAAGTCATAGATTTTTAATTTATTTATTTCAACTGTCTCCTTAACTTTTTTTTAATATCTTTCATATTATCAGGTTTACACCTTCCTTATGATCTTCCAATGCCCTTTCGAATCACTTTCGACGCTTCTATGCAAAATGATGTACATATGTCAGTTTACGTTACCCTACCATTTCTAAATGCATTTTTACATTTATGGCGTGCAACATTTTAGAAAATTTGTTATCTGAAAGTTACTAAAATATATTTTAAGAATAAAACTACTTTCATGCGTACCAGTCAACAATCGATGATCAAGTGATTCGCAAACGCACTTTAATTTTCCACAATGTATAGAGAGCGCATGACTTGTACGTGTGAGCGAATCTATGAGAGAGCAAGAGCGCCCGCGGGCTAGGTAAAGATCGTCACTGATCTAGTGGTACGTTTGTCCGTAGATTAGGAAAATAAATCATAAATAAGGTTTGAATGTTAGATATGCATGGAAATTCATGTTTGTCTGTTTGTTTCTACATATTTAAGAGGAAAACATGGGAAAAGAAGAGAAAAATTAAAAATGAAAGGAAGCTAATAAAAATGAAAGAGGAAGGGAAGGTCGTTATTTGTACAAAAAATTCTTTCAAAAAACACTCTTTTATGCACACTTTCAAGAGCTCAAAAAATGTTCGAAATAGAAAGATTTAAGCATAAGACTGAGAGCTCATTTATGAATGACCAGTCTCATAGGAAAAGCCATTCAATGACGAACATTTTATGATTGTTTATCATTTATTTTTACGAACTTATTATGAGTGTGAGATCTCAGAGTAAACAGTCGTATATGCGCCCGTTTAGAAAACTTATGTTTTGCTGGGAAACGACAGCATTTCATTGGTGAGCTCTCACTAACACTACCGTAGTTACAAAAATATCTCGGCCTGGTTTAAAGTTATAAGATACTTAAGTTTAAATTTAATATATAAAAAGTTCTTTCATGTAGTTGATATAAATAAAAAATTGTAAAAGAGATTAATGGAATACTGCCAAGAGCAGCAATCAAGATTTATAATCTTTTAACGAGCAGCGATAATAAATAAGTGGAATGCTGATGTGTAGTATGTAGTTAAGTAATATACTTACACGTGTTATATGGTCGTATGTATGTAAATCTCAGATTTCACGCTGTCAATATACATGTAAATGAACTCTGGACATAAATATACACATTAGGGTGATTCAAATAAAAAAAATTTGGTTATTTTTTCGGTCTTACCCCCTGAAACTTTAGGTATTGACGAGAAAATAAGCCTTGCAAAAAATTAGCGCTCTAACTTAACCCTTAGGGGTGGCTATTTTTTTCGCCCTTCCCCATACATTTTGTATGGGGAAAAATGGTATTTTTTTCAAAGTGAATTTTCTTTCAATTTTTGAAACTTTTTTGAAAATATTTTTACATACTCTTAAAGTTGAAGCTTTGGAGCTTCCAAAATAGTAAGCCATGTGCGAATATCTTAACTATTAAAATAATTACAGCCTCTTAAAATTTACTAAATTTTATACGTGTTACTGTGTATGTGTGTGCTATAGTACAAAACTCAGCCATTTTCAAATGGCTGTAATTATCTTAATTGTTAAGATAATCGCACATGGCTTACCATTTTGGAAGCTTCAAAGGTTCAACTTTAAGAGTATGTAAAAATATTTTGAAAAGAGTTTCAAAAATTGAAAGAAAATTCACTTTGAAACAAAATACCATTTTTCCCCATACAAAATGTATGGGAAAGGGCGAAAAAAATAGCCACCCTAAGGGTTAAGTTGGAGCGCTAATATTTTGCAAGGCTTATTTTCTCATCAATACCTAACTTTTTAGTGGGTAAGACCTTGTCGACATTTTTTTTGAATCACCCTAATATACATACATATGTAAATATTAGTGTAAGTTACATAGTTGCGATTAATATGCTTGAAATGTGCCCTCTTGAGTAGGCGGTGGCGTATGAGTATCTTTTGAAATTGCATAGCGCACAAGCTCGGTTGAAGACCACAAACGGAAATTTGTATGTCGTGAGCGTGTTTATAAATATATTTATGCTTATGTACTGATTATAATATAGTGAAAAGAATGTAAGCACACTCAATTCAAGTACTCACGCTTTAAGTCAGTGTATCGATAGAAGCGCCTACAATTTTTTTTTCGCCTCTAACTTAGCATAGATCCCACTCACGTCTCATTTTCTTTGAAATTATTTATTTATACAAATCTTCATGTGTATGTATGTATGTATGCGTGTTCATGTATCTAAAAGTTACAAAGTTCATATAATTAAAGCGTCAAATGGTTTTTGTGCCAAGTGATATCACGCTGTAAATATTTGAGAGCAAAACATTGGCAACGCTTACACATCTAGCTACATCCTGTGGTTTATGGAGTGTGACAAAGAAATGTAAGTTTCACACTCACAAGGAAGCAAAAATATGTCATATATCGTCGGTCGGATAAAAGACTAGCAAATTTCATTATTTGGGTGGTACGCTAACAAATTTAAATTTCATAGTGAAGTCGTACAGATGGATTTCGAAAAGTCTTATCCCTTTAAATAGTTCACAGTTGGGAAACAAAAAACTGTTAGAAAAGGTTGCAATAAAAATCCGAAGCAGTAGGGCTAGTCCCAAAAGGTGCTTGCTTTGTTTAAGGACGTACCTCTCCTAGCCACTCGAAAAGAAACTGGTCTTCAGACAAGCACAAGGATTGTCTTTCGTGCGACTCCTTTAACTTGATGCTGGAGGATATAGTTCGAGCAGCAGATCTAAACCGGAATCTATCTAGACAATATATTGCACGAACCTTCAGTTGCTGCCGTATGCCGATGGAATTTATAGAATTTTCCTTAACAGCCGCCCATAATTGTCTGCCTTCTCTGGCCTGACAAATGGAGCGATTAAATCGAATGGCGAGGGGCTCGCGAGAAGACCATACTAAGCAAAAAATTTCTTCTCAAACAAATTCGAAAAATCGTAAGCTCTACTTTGGACTGAATAGCCAACTGAGTGCGGTCTCGGCGAACTAAGATCACGCTATATAAGCCTGTAATCACACCTGCCCTGATTTACCGATCGAGAGCATGGATATTGTCGTGAGAAAATGATGATGACCCTTAAAGTATTCAAGAAAAAATTACTTCGGAACATTTATGGCCATTTCCTCAATGCCAACGGCAAGGACCGAATAAAATTTAAAGAAGAGCTGTTCGGCAGCAGAGGATGGGGAAGAAATCGACTGAGTTGGTAGAGGATGCCTTGAAATCCCTTTATTTTTCCATTTGTCGTTAGGTATCGCTGAAAGGGATGATTTCCGTACTTGCCATTACGCAGTTAAGTGCCATTTAAAGACACCAAAGCCCTTAAATACTTTCTCTAAGGCTATGTCTAGCAGTCTCCTGGGATTTTCCCTATTTGTGAGCTGATTTATTACCACTCAGAGGGAGTCTTTTTAACTCGACCTTGATATTGATGCCAGAATTTGTCCATTAGAAAAGAGCTGAGGCGGAACTACGAAATGCTCGGGCTTCCACGGTATAAATGAGACTTCGGAATGTGCATTAGCAGTAGATAAGGTCTATATAAATTGGATAAAACGAGGTCTAAAGGATATCCCCTGCGTATGTTTGTTTTGATAGAATTAATTAACTGAATCAATTTCATTTCCCAATTACGTCAGCATATTGCTATAAGAGCACTCATTTTTTTTTTTTTTTTTTTTTTTTGAGTGCGAAACCTTGGCAATTTTAAGTCACGCGGTACACAATTTATTTAAATATTCGTACCTTAAATGTAGTGAAGTGGAATGTGCGGCAAGATTTTTGTGGTTATGACGGAAATTTGCAATAATAAAATATTGGCGCGTGAACCATTTACACAAAATAAAATGAGCTACAATGCAGGTATATCAGGCTGTTTGAGGAAAAGGAAATTGTTCTTCGGACAGGCTCAGCCCTATAAGCTTAATAGCCACAACATGCTTTCCAGGGATGAGGGTGAGAGGATCCATCTGAATAAGTGGACTTGTAAACGGAGAGCTCCAGTCCCATTTTTTTGAATAACTTTTGATCAGCCATAAGGTCAGAATACGCGGTTTGATGTACCGAGTATTTCGGAGTCGAAATCAACATCGATTAATTAGTTATACAGGAATTGTGCGATTAATCCCTAAAGAGAGTTGTCCTCGATTAATCCCTTTCGGGTACAACTGATCTACAATTTGCCCAACACATGCCTTACGGATAGAGTTGGGGATTAATCAGACTGATATCTTGGGGATTTGGAAGGTTATATCCTATCCAATCCAATAGGACACTATAATTTCAATAACACTTACCCGTGAAAGCTCTTAGGAGCTGCTACAAATATGAATGGGGAAAACCTTAGTTTACACTTTACACAAGCGACGAATCTACATTCCTACCCGTTCTGGTATGAAAGGGGTACAATTAGTCTCCCCATAGGACATGCTCGAACAAATGCGATCAAAACTCTCCATACAAAGAGACTAGAAAAAGTAGTAGTCTCATGTTCCTCTGCGATTGATCCCGGATGCATCCCGGACTAATCGCATTTTTTGCAGGGAGAGTAAAGGAAAATACCTGGCTACTTTGTTGTTGCGCGCACGCATTTTCGCACTAATTTATGCTGGAATTTTAAGCGCCATACTTCAAGGCAATACTCAAAGTAAACTGTTAAATGCGTAGCAATGCGGTTGTACGAGTACGTGGTGTGCGTAGTAGGGTGTTTCATTTTAGGTGATATATGTACATCTATTATATTTCTCCTTAGGTACAAAAATCAAATTCGTTATGGAAATTAAATACATCGAGCAAGACAAATATGCCACTGAGAAATAGGAGAAGTGAAGCTCCTTTGAACTGATTAGCTGTAGATGTATGCACTTTGTCAACATCAGATGAGATAAGCCTTCGTGTAATCAAGGGAAAAGTTCTCTGGAACTGTATGGTTCCAAGATAACTATTCATCAAGATGACTGGATGCAAGCTAAATAATAAAAAAATGTCAAATGCCCAAAATTCAAGTAGAACAAAGAAAAAAATGTCGGTCGAAAAGAAAGCACTCTAATATCTACATACACGTGTAGCAGAAAGCGAGAAATTTCGTTGGCCAAACTCAAATGAAAGTTTTCGTTGGACCATTTAAGTTGTTATAAAAGGAATAAAATATGCAATCTGGATGCATTCGCATGGCTTCTGCTGCAGCAGAAATGCTAATAGCCAAAGTGATTCAAAGCAATAAGAGTTGCAACTATTCAATTATGGACTTGGTACCAGCATGAAATAACATTGATGCGAACGAGCATTGGTTTTTTTTTTATTGTTAGGGTGTGGAGTCAATTAATTAATTTAATCAAATCAACATATTGTTATGCACAAAGATTTTCTTGATGAGTCCTCTTTGCATAACAATAGAGTAATATTGTTTAATTACTGGCGTGTGAAGATGGAAATTACTTATTTAATTGGGTTAGAAGCTATGAATATAATAAAAAAAAATTTGCTTAAGGAGCATATGTGCAACTGAAGGCTCTAGATAAAAAAATAATAAAAAAATTTATAAAACTTAAGTGAAATAAAATACATAATAAAACAGGATAAGGTAAAATAAAAATTAAAAAAAAAAAACAAGAAAAATGGTAAAATAAAATAAAGTAAATTAAAATAAAACCAAAAAAGTAAATTATAAACAAATTGTTGTATAGCTGGCTGTTAGGGTAAGGCTAGGGTGGCAGGTGGCATGGTGGCAATCCCGCTAGCTCGTCGGATGGGGTAGGTTTTTGCTCACCAGCCCTACCTACAGCTACACAGACAAAAAGGAGGTTCATGCCTGGTGACATCTACATAGGAGAAAGGGAAAGAAAAAGAGAAAGGCCTGTCCATGTCAGGTGGAGTCATCCCGCCCCTCTCGTTCATATATCATGAACGACCTCGGACTCCACTTTGACTCCGCTCACCGAGTGGAGTCCCCTTTGCCTGACACATGTCAGTCTGTCAGTTACCGTCCCATGTTCCTAACAGTCCTGTCCGTCCTCGTCACCTCACACCCACTTCCCCTCTAATGCACTAGTGCAACACCCACACCAATCAGCTGCTCCTTTAGCCAGACATGGTATTTGTCCTTCAGCCCATAAAATAAATAAATGCAATGGTAGACAAACGAATCAAAATTCCTTGCAAACTTTACAAACTTAATTTATTATTCACATACTAAAAGTTAAAAATTAATAATAGAATTAAGCTTCTAGCCTCGAACAAAAATTCAAAAAAAATTAAGTTGACAGAAATTATAAGTTAACTTACAAACTAAAAATAAAACAACGAAAGCTTATTACTATAGGGGTAATTCAAATACCTAAAAGGATTAAAGAAAAAAATTCAAATAAAAAAAAATAAAACAATAAAGGAGGGTTTTGATTAATGAAGTAAAAAAAGGAAAACAAGATTAAATTCAATTCAAAATTAACCTCAAAATAAACGCTATTTAAATGAATATTAAATAAAAAAAATAATAAAAAAAAACGAAACAGGGATAATTAATAACAAAGGAAGGGAAAAAAAATTAAAACTAAGGCCTATCGAACGACCACTGTGGGCCGATACTGCCCTATCTCAATAGCATTCCAAATTATGGGTTTTTATATGAGTATGTAGGTATGTAGTGAGTAATAAAAAGTTTTGGTAAATATACCTTAGAATTTAGCACTTACCGATCTTTTCGTTGACGGAGGCGCCTACGTCGCGGAGAGAGGATGGCTGTAAAAAGATTAATTTACACACATACGTACATATGTCAATTCCCCTATGCTGGAAATTCTTCCAATGCCCACTTGTAGGTAGGCAAGGTAGCCAAGCTACGTTGGAATTTATTCGGACGCGCGGCTGCCGTCCGAATCAAAGGAAAAAATGTACGGCCGATATAATTACTCAGAAATAAAAGCGAGAAATAAATGTTTTGTGGGGAAAAAAAAAAGGGAAAAACACCGGCGTAAACTCTAACTATGAACTGTGACTAGAAATGATTTAAGAACAAAATACCAATGGAAACGAATTTAATGGATATGAACTATTTTTGCCTATGAGAAGGAATAGTGGTGCGGGGAGGGAAGTGGGATGACTGCTAAAAAAAAAAAGGAAAAAAAAGGTGGGAAGAAAAGACTGAAGTGGAGTGTTTTACGGAGAGGGTTTCGGGAATGAAAAGGGAAATTGGGGAGGGGTGAATGCTAAATTCTCACTAAAAACAAAAAAAGGCAAAAGCTAAATAAAACTAAATTGTGAACCGAAAGTATAAAACTAAATTGTGAACCGAAAATATAATGCGTTCCTTAGAAAAATTACAACAAAAAAAGGTGTTACGTAAGAAAGTAAAGGATACCACTAACTGAAAAAAATTTATCAACAATAAAAAAAACCCAAAAGTACAGCGAGGTGAGTAACTAATAAACGAAGAATACCAAGTAAGGAAAATTATAAGTAAAATTAGAAAGTAATAAGGCAAAGAAGGTACGTATATAAAAGGAAATCGTTTAAAGAAAGGGAAAGCTAAAATAATGCGGAGGGCATTGGCTTAGTCTGCATAAACGAAAACTAGGGTGGGATAAAAAAAATAATATAACTATGAACTCTTATAATTCAGTATAACTTAACAAAAAATATGAATTCCGGTAACTAACTTAGATATTACAAAAAGAAAGATAGAAAAAAAGTATGAGAAAAGTTATTCTAACAAAAATGGTAAATAAATATCTTAAGTTGTGTATAGGGGTGGCAAAATTTTGGCATATGATGGTGCAGCGGAAATAATATCTTATGATCAGGAAAATAAACTTTCGGGAAATTGAACTTAAATGAAGGAAAATTCTGAATTATGGGAATAAAAAAATCAACCAAAAACGTCTTAATTTAAATGAAATTATTTTTTAAACAGCAACGGTGGCTCCACTCTCCTCCCTCTCTTCCTCTACTCGTTTATTTCCAGTGACTTTGAACGATGTGATAGTTGCTGTGGCAAGAATGTTCAGCTGCGCTTCGTCGCCTTTGGCGTGGAGCGCGGCGACCGGAATATGCTTCCTCGCTTTCCTCTTCTTCCGTAGTACAGTGGGCACGGCTTGTTTTATTGGACTTCCTGAAGGGGGGTACGAAACAGTTTAGGGCCTGATTGTGGGGGGTAACGGCTGCCAAGGGAATGTGAAGCAAGTCATCTTTATGGATGTGTGCGCATATTTCAACCATCCTTCCTAATTTTCTCCTTTTTTTTTTCTTTTTTGCTTGCTTCACCTCCCTTTTGGCCACCTCGAGCACCGTTTCCTTACCTGTAGTTCTGTAGTTGGACGCCGATACCGTTGGCTATGATCCGTTAATGTGGTATCACCAAAAAAAACTTTGATATATATATTTTAGTAACTTTCAACTCCCGTACTGAAAAACCGCACTGCACTTTAGACTCCACTTTCTTTATTAACCTATGGGATGGACTCGTTAAGCGATCGAACCCCATCAGCGGAAAAATGTTCCTTTTCACAATTCCTACTCAAAGACAGAGGGCACTCATACATAGAACCAGGATAGCGGGACACGACAGATATACACTTTCACGACACAACTTCCACCCACACTAACAGATACATATTCATACATCTAAATACATGTATTTGACTTTCGCCACATTACTAACACATGCAAGGGAAACTCCGTTGCTGTTAACACACAGATACAGCGGTGTTCGGACTTTTACCATGTTGTATTACCCTACAGGCTGCCGCTACAGGCTCGGATGCCGCCGATGTTGCATGCAACATGGAGCGTGTCCGTAAAAAGATTCAAAGCGCAGACTGTCTTATTTTGGTTTGGAATGCCCAACGTGTGGCTTCGACTCACGACCCAAAGCCGGGCTATCCCCTTGCCTATTCACTTAGTTAGGGTAACGCGTTTTCAATTTATGGGCAGCACTCAGAATTATTCTACCTAACGTATACTAAAATCTATATCACAGTTTACTATCCAAAAGACTAGAATGGCATGCAGGTTGAACTTAAAACTATATCACAGGTAAGTATATAAGCCTAAATCACAGGTGAGTATCTATATCTATATCACAGTTTAGCGGGTTAATAAAAAGGGTGTCAATAATAAATAAATAAGTCAATAAATGGGCAAAAAAAATAAATAAATAATTACAAAAAAAATAATTAGCTAGATAAATAAATAAAAATAAATGGTAAAAAAAAAAAACGGTAAATAAATAAATACAAATATAATTAGGGGTGCATAAATAAGAGGGTATGAATAACTGTCAACATGTTTATGTATCGTCAAGTCAAGACTTTACGACCCAAAACATGCAACACTTCTACGCAAACTACATGTAACATGCAAAAACTACATGCAACATAGATTTATGCAACAAAAATATCTTTAGCATGGTATACGCCTACTTTTTTTCCACTGGTATCGCCGAGTTCGTACATTGAATTTCCAATAGCTTTCAAAACTACACACTTAACTTGCTTTGGAGCGAGCTTAGGGTTGTAGTTTTCAATCTTCGAACTCTGCTTGAAATTTCGGCGGTATACCACTTGTCCAGTTTGGAATTTCACATCTTTGCTCCTAGTATTGTAAAACTTTTTGCTCCGCTCATGTGCTAACTTAAGCTCCTTCATTATAGAATTTCGAATGCTTTGTAGCCTATCTGCCCTAGTATCTATTTGTAAATCCACATCTTTATTTGCCCCCAATTTTCGGCATATTTCATACGATGCACCATGTTGCATCATGGGGATGCCAAACGTGGCATAATATGGGGAGCAGTTTATAGATGAGTGTGTAGCGCTGCGAAGGGCAAAGGCCGCATCGCTGATACACCTATCCCAATTCTTTTGATTGTCCTTAATGAAGGACCTTACTATCTGGAGCACTGAGCGGTTAACTCTCTCCGCAGCATTTCCTTGAGGGGAATAAAAAGCGGTTCTTACGTGTCTAACTCCATACCTATCTAAAAATTTTGCAAACATGTCGGAGACAAATTGTTTCCCATTATCGGAATGAACGTATTCTGGAACCCCAAAGATGTGAAAAACCTCTTTTTCTAAAAACTTACAAACATCTACAGACGTGGCTTTACGCATAGGTTTTAAAAAGACAAACTTTGAGAAATGGTCAAGACACACAAACACATAGACATTACCATCACTAGTACGTGGGTATGGACCCATAAAGTCGATAAACAGACGTTGGAAAGGTCTCTCGGTTATGTGTTGCTTTCCCATGGGCGGTTTATGGAATACATTTTGAGTTTTGTTTCCCTTGCATACTTCGCACTCTCTTACGAAGGTTTGTACATCGGTTACCATGCCAGGCCAATAGTATTTTTCACGTATGCGGGCTAACGTTTTATGGATGCCCCCGTGTCCGGCCGAAGGTGAGCTGTGGGAGGATTCCACCAACCCCGCTCGCAACTCTGACGGTACCCAGAGTTTCCAGGCTTGGTCCTGCTGAAGTTCGTCCCCCCGGTCAAACTGTGTCCGTTTATAAACGTAGCCGTCCGACACGCACAGTTCTGGAAGTTTGTCTTGGTTTTCTGTCACTGTTTTCCTAAGTTCGTCATACTCTTCAGTTTTAAAGTAGTCCGAGTCTAAGTCAACGTCCATTAGTCTGTCTGATAGCTGCATTTCCTCCATGTGCGCTCGCGACAGCGTGTCGGGTACAACATTGAGTGCGCCTTTTCTGTGCTCGATTTTAAAGTCGTACGCCTGAAGTTTTAAACTCCACCTCGCGAGTCTCCCAGAAAGGTCTTTCTGGTTCATTAACCATTTGAGACTCGCGTGATCAGTTATGATCGTGAAGGGTAAACCTTCGACGTACGGCCTAAATCTTTTCACACTTATCACCGCAGCGTAGCACTCCAGCTCGGTGATGCTGTAATTACGCTGCGCTTTGTTCAGCTTGGCGGAAATGTAAGCTATCGGTCGTTCGTTGTTCTCGTCGTCTAACTGGAAGAGCACCCCGCCCACTCCGTCGGTTGAAGCATCGCACTGGATATAAAAGTGTCTGTCAAAGTCAGGGTGTACCAGTACGGGAGCGGAAATCAAACTCTCCTTTAGTCGCTCAAACGAACTCCTTGCTTCGTCTGTCATAGTAAATTTCTTGATTTTATCTTTTGTGAGACAGTCGTGCAGCGGAGCTGCAATGGTTGCGTAGTCTTGGATAAAACGTCGGTACCAGCCTGACATCCCTAGAAACCGTCGGAGCTGTTTTGGCGTTTTTGGTTCGGGGAAATCCCTCACAGCCGCAACCTTGTTCGCATCGGTCTTGAGACATCCATCACCCACTACGTAACCTAAGTACCTAACTTCCTTGAAACAAAACTTGCTTTTCTCGACATTAATGGTAAGGTTAGCTTCACGTAAACACTTAGCGACCTTCTCCAACAACACTAAATGGGACGGAAAATCTACAGAACAAACTAACAGATCATCTAAATATACAAAAACACAATCACGTAAAGAAGCGGGTATAACCTTGTCCATCAATCTACACATTCTTTGTGCTGCATTACACAGTCCAAACGGCATGACTGTGTAATGGTATAGGGGACGCCCTGGCACTGTAAATGCGGTTTTCTCTCGGGACTTCTTTTCTAATGGAATTTGCCAAAAGGCATCTTTAAGGTCGATGGCAGAAATGAACCTCGTGTTTTGGAGTCGGCTGAGAATCCCATCGATGTTCGGAAGGGGATACGCGTCCTTTATCGTCCGCTCATTCACCTTCCTCGCATCGAGACAGAGACGCTTCTTTTCACCCTTTATCACCAGCGACACGGGAGAGCTCCAACTACTATTGCTCTCCTCAATCACCCCTAGACCCAGCATGCGGTCTAACTCTGCAAATACTAGTTTTTGGATCGCTGGTGATATCGGATAGTGTCTCTGTTTCACTGGGAGATTCTCATCCGAAACCTCAATCACGTGTTCTTCCACGTTGGTTTTCCCCAACCCCAAGACAGCAAAAGACGGGTACTGCGCCTTGACCCTTTCTAAGGCAACACTTTGCTCTTTTGTAAGGACATGTTGCACGACATCGAACGACAAATCGCCCTCAGCGGGTACGAGTTCTGCAACGGCAGTGTGAGCAGAACGCACCATCGTTCCTCGACTTACAACATCCAGGTCGAAAGCCTGCCAAAAGTCCACCCCTAAATACACTTCTTGTTGGAGGCCTGGCACGATCAAGAACTCTAGGTCTTTGACTTCTCCTTCCCATAAGACCGACAGAGAGATAGCACCTACTACCGGCGTTTCACCGCCGTTTGCCGTTCGAATATTCTGATTAGCTAGTTTAATGATGCTATCCTCTCTGCCGTCTATCAACCTTTCGTAGTCCTTACCTAAACAATTCGCACCAGCCCCCGAATCCAACAAAGCTAGCACCTCAATCCCTCCAATCTTAGTTTTCGCAAAAAATCTATTATCTCCTTTAAGAGTCACAATAGTGGAGATTATTTTATGGTGAATCCTCTTCATTATCTTTCGCTTTTCACGCATCTTCTTTATTTTACTGTAACTCCTATTCTTTATGTTAATTTCTTCAAAAAAAATACGTTGTCTAGCTTCCTCGTAGTCTAATTTTCTCTGGTGCAGACTCTTTGGCTTGACTTTCTTCCCTTCAGCTGTCTTGTCCCTATCTACAACACCGCTGTCTCTCTTTAAAATTTTGTACCCGGGTGGTTGGGCTCCGGGCATTCTGTGTTCTGGCGAGAGCTCCCGGCAATCTCCGCCAATCGGGAGTTTCCCTGTCCCGGTTTAAAAACACAAAAAGACGTGTCTTTACCACAAGCAAAACAAATCATATTATGAAACGGGGACTTACAATGGTTCTCTTTTTTCAACTCGGACGGATTTTTGACAAAATAATCGACAGGCATTCCACATGCATAACACAACATTAAATGGTAAGGAGATGCACAGAACGAATTGGTGGTGGGATTGGGACCAAAAGATGGCTTCGGCTGGGCCGAAGATCCTTGTGTCGCGGGATTTTGTTGCTGGAACGGCACTTTCCGCTGGAAATTGTTGTTGATCGCGTCTACGGGAGTCTGCTTTGCTTCCTCATCCGCAGGTGTCGCCTCGGGGTAACCTAACTCGCTAACTGCCTTTGCTCTACTTTTGTTTTCTTTAATGAGCCGTTCAGCTCGTCGACACTCGGCCTTCAGCTCAGCCAGCGTGTCGATTTTTGACGCAAACGTTAAATTTGCCAAGTAGGGCTTCAGGTTCCCCCTAATTATCCCAACCAGCTCCTTCTCTGGGATACTTTTCCGGAGCCGGAAAGTCAAATTATGGACCTCACCGTAGAAGTCGTCGAACCCTTCCAGTGGCTGTTGTTTGCGTTCCATGATTTCGCGGATTATCTCGTAATCGGACTCCGCTGTCTTGAAGTGGGCTAGCAGCTCCGCCCTTAGCTCGGGGTATCCAAACTCGGGTTCGTCCGAGTGGTCCTCTAAGACCTGCCAGTACCACTTCAAGGCAGAGCCCGTCACGAGACAATGGAAGTCGGTGAAGAGCTGGAAGTGGGATATGTTGTGTTGTTGCCGCAACTTCTCGATTCGAAAAATAAAGCTCTCCACCGTTATTCCCTTGCTAGTACCGTCAAATTTCACATGCCACTTTTCCAGGTCCAACTTCTTCCATTTCGGTGGGTCCTGGGTGTTGCTCGCTGAACCTGAAACCCCCAACGCAGCATTTGGGTCGACACGCTGGTCGGCTGGTTCATTCCTAACGTTTCTTTCTGGAGTCGATGACTGACCAGGCCGGTTTCCTAACCCTTGCGCCGAGGTTTCCATCACTGCGACTCGGTTGCTGAGGTTTGAAATGTTATCGCGTATATGGCGGACCTCGTCCATGGCCTGTGCCATCACCTCATTTTGTTGCGCCATCATCGCCATCATATGGCTCAGCTGATCTATGCTGATGGCCGTTGAAGTTCGTCCGCCTTGCCGCTGATCCGCACCCTCAGCAACCTGGTCCTTTGGTGGCTCCTTGCGTGTAGGGATAGCCCCGGGTCCTGATCCGCCAGCTACTCCACCAACTGCTCCCTCCTGCTCCGTGTCAGACATGTTAAAAAGTTCGTCTATTTTTCGCGAAAAGCTACTTTCCCCCCTGGAAAACGAAAACTCTTCTGTAATCCTAAAACTAGGCGGACGGACTGACTGGACTATATGTTCCCCCGATGACCTAAAGACCCGCGAAGCACACCTGTTAACAAGGTCTGTTGGTAATAGATCGGAATGAGGTATGCCCGTATCGATCTGCGTAAAAACCGATCCGACAACTTCGTCCCGCAACGCCCTGGTTCTGCTACGTGTCACGATCCTGTTTAGCTCCAATTCACCACCAATCTCGTCCTGAGCGTCCTCCTTCTCCATACAACGAAGACTTTCTTCCGCCAATAAGAGGTCCGAGTCGCCAATCGTCGCGGAAATCGAGAAGGGGTATAGGGGTTAAGGGTCCACGAAGACGACAAGGAATGATTCAGAAATCCAAAATTTCAAGACAAATTCAAAGTACAAGAGATCTATCTCTAGAACCAAACTATAAAAATGTAAACAAAAGGGGTTAACCAAACTACTTTTGTTCTCTTGGGTTAATTACCACAGGAGATAGTAGTTGTAAGGCAAAAAAATTTTTAAAGTTCCAAATTCAGTAGGGCTTCCCTAACAGCAGGTAATCAAAAATGTAAAAATGTTGAGAGGACAAGGAGAGCTTATCTACTCCAGATGTATGGTATACCAAACGGAAATTCAAGTGTATGGTACGTTAAAAGTAAAAGAAATGTATTTAGCCTAGGCCGCAACAGGGTTAAACTGAAATTCAAGGGGTTTTGGAAACTCAGATGACGGCAAAAACCTAATTCAATATATCTAAAAAGCGGGGGTAAACCTAAAATATCCAAGAAGTTAATGAATCAAAAAATATACACGTTTAATCGACAAAGAGTAAATATGAAAGTTAAAGAGGGGGAGCCAAAACGTTGAAATGTGTAACTTGCTTCAACTAAGCTAATCGAAATTCAAAGCACGCACTCAACTCCAAGATAAGGGCAAAAGAATAACATTCAAATTATAAAAATATTAACGAATAAAAAAAAATATTAATAGGCGGATTCCAAAGAAGTTAAAATATCAAGGTAGATTTACATAAGTTTAAAACAACGAAACTATGCCACGGGTTAATCTTAAATTCAGATCGTCAACCCTCGGAAGTAGTTTAGGAAATCAACCAAAAATTAAAGGCTAACTTTATATTAGTAACGAAAATTTTTAAATGGATCTATGTATAAAAATTTGAAATATACGTGTGTTTTAAAAATTAAATAGAATTGAAATCAACGTGTTAGAAATAAATATAATAGATAAGCATATGCATATATATATGTATAAGTGTACGATAGTTGTTTACACCGAGAAAAATTGATTGTTTCCCAGTTCGTTATTACTTAATGTTTGTTTATGTGGATAGAAGTAATTATATATGTTATTGGTGTGTGTTGGTGTTGCACCTCGGCAAGGTCTCAGTGAATGTGAGTGAGTGGTCCGTATGTAACTAATCTAGGTCCTAGTCGGCTAATGTCTCCCCAATTCGTCCGCTTATTCAGTGTGGCACAACAAGCATATCAGCGCAAGGCTTAAACTCGGTTGCCACACTGACTCCAAAACTCCTTCGTGTAGGTAGACTACAAACCTCACGTGTACGTAGTGCTGGACTACGTACGCGGTAGCTTAAACAGCCACCTACACGCCACAACATCTATATACTAGTCTTACCGCAGAATACCACTTATGCAAGCGTTGAAGCTTTCATAAGGAACTTCTACGGCAAGACGAGTACCCCCCCTTATTTTTGTTGTAGTGGCACATATCGCGTCGGACTAATCCAAGCGACGTTGCCCCTACAACTGTCATCAGTCCAGTCAGAGAAGGAAATCGGAAAAGGGAAAAGTGTAAACCAAAATTATAACAAAAGAACGTTATTGAAAAACAAAAATAAAAAGTTATGTACAAGCAAAAAGGTATTTTAAAAAAACAGGAAAGCAGAAAGGAAGGAAATTTATTATGGCAAAAAAAAATTGTTTAATGAATGAAACTAAAACAAAATAGAAGATTAAAGATTGCAATCGAGGAAAAAAAAAATATATAAAATAATTGCAAGTTAAAAATTCGAAAATTAACAATTGAAAAATATAAATTGAAAAAAAAAAAAAAAACAATTTAAAAATTAAAAACTTGAAAATTAAAAATTGGGCTATTACGTTGGGCGCCATTGTTGTATAGCTGGCTGTTAGGGTAAGGCTAGGGTGGCAGGTGGCATGGTGGCAATCCCGCTAGCTCGTCGGATGGGGTAGGTTTTTGCTCACCAGCCCTACCTACAGCTACACAGACAAAAAGGAGGTTCATGCCTGGTGACATCTACATAGGAGAAAGGGAAAGAAAAAGAGAAAGGCCTGTCCATGTCAGGTGGAGTCATCCCGCCCCTCTCGTTCATATATCATGAACGACCTCGGACTCCACTTTGACTCCGCTCACCGAGTGGAGTCCCCTTTGCCTGACACATGTCAGTCTGTCAGTTACCGTCCCATGTTCCTAACAGTCCTGTCCGTCCTCGTCACCTCACACCCACTTCCCCTCTAATGCACTAGTGCAACACCCACACCAATCAGCTGCTCCTTTAGCCAGACATGGTATTTGTCCTTCAGCCCATAAAATAAATAAATGCAATGGTAGACAAACGAATCAAAATTCCTTGCAAACTTTACAAACTTAATTTATTATTCACATACTAAAAGTTAAAAATTAATAATAGAATTAAGCTTCTAGCCTCGAACAAAAATTCAAAAAAAATTAAGTTGACAGAAATTATAAGTTAACTTACAAACTAAAAATAAAACAACGAAAGCTTATTACTATAGGGGTAATTCAAATACCTAAAAGGATTAAAGAAAAAAATTCAAATAAAAAAAAATAAAACAATAAAGGAGGGTTTTGATTAATGAAGTAAAAAAAGGAAAACAAGATTAAATTCAATTCAAAATTAACCTCAAAATAAACGCTATTTAAATGAATATTAAATAAAAAAAATAATAAAAAAAAACGAAACAGGGATAATTGAGTATGTAGGTATGTAGTGAGTAATAAAAAGTTTTGGTAAATATACCTTAGAATTTAGCACTTACCGATCTTTTCGTTGACGGAGGCGCCTACGTCGCGGAGAGAGGATGGCTGTAAAAAGATTAATTTACACACATACGTACATATGTCAATTCCCCTATGCTGGAAATTCTTCCAATGCCCACTTGTAGGTAGGCAAGGTAGCCAAGCTACGTTGGAATTTATTCGGACGCGCGGCTGCCGTCCGAATCAAAGGAAAAAATGTACGGCCGATATAATTACTCAGAAATAAAAGCGAGAAATAAATGTTTTGTGGGGGAAAAAAAAAGGGAAAAACACCGGCGTAAACTCTAACTATGAACTGTGACTAGAAATGATTTAAGAACAAAATACCAATGGAAACGAATTTAATGGATATGAACTATTTTTGCCTATGAGAAGGAATAGTGGTGCGGGGAGGGAAGTGGGATGACTGCTAAAAAAAAAAAGGAAAAAAAAGGTGGGAAGAAAAGACTGAAGTGGAGTGTTTTACGGAGAGGGTTTCGGGAATGAAAAGGGAAATTGGGGAGGGGTGAATGCTAAATTCTCACTAAAAACAAAAAAAGGCAAAAGCTAAATAAAACTAAATTGTGAACCGAAAGTATAAAACTAAATTGTGAACCGAAAATATAATGCGTTCCTTAGAAAAATTACAACAAAAAAAAGGTGTTACGTAAGAAAGTAAAGGATACCACTAACTGAAAAAAATTTATCAACAATAAAAAAAACCCAAAAGTACAGCGAGGTGAGTAACTAATAAACGAAGAATACCAAGTAAGGAAAATTATAAGTAAAATTAGAAAGTAATAAGGCAAAGAAGGTACGTATATAAAAGGAAATCGTTTAAAGAAAGGGAAAGCTAAAATAATGCGGAGGGCATTGGCTTAGTCTGCATAAACGAAAACTAGGGTGGGATAAAAAAAATAATATAACTATGAACTCTTATAATTCAGTATAACTTAACAAAAAATATGAATTCCGGTAACTAACTTAGATATTACAAAAAGAAAGATAGAAAAAAAGTATGAGAAAAGTTATTCTAACAAAAATGGTAAATAAATATCTTAAGTTGTGTATAGGGGTGGCAAAATTTTGGCATATGATGGTGCAGCGGAAATAATATCTTATGATCAGGAAAATAAACTTTCGGGAAATTGAACTTAAATGAAGGAAAATTCTGAATTATGGGAATAAAAAAATCAACCAAAAACGTCTTAATTTAAATGAAATTATTTTTTAAACAGCAACGGTGGCTCCACTCTCCTCCCTCTCTTCCTCTACTCGTTTATTTCCAGTGACTTTGAACGATGTGATAGTTGCTGTGGCAAGAATGTTCAGCTGCGCTTCGTCGCCTTTGGCGTGGAGCGCGGCGACCGGAATATGCTTCCTCGCTTTCCTCTTCTTCCGTAGTACAGTGGGCACGGCTTGTTTTATTGGACTTCCTGAAGGGGGGTACGAAACAGTTTAGGGCCTGATTGTGGGGGGTAACGGCTGCCAAGGGAATGTGAAGCAAGTCATCTTTATGGATGTGTGCGCATATTTCAACCATCCTTCCTAATTTTCTCCTTTTTTTTTTCTTTTTTGCTTGCTTCACCTCCCTTTTGGCCACCTCGAGCACCGTTTCCTTACCTGTAGTTCTGTAGTTGGACGCCGATACCGTTGGCTATGATCCGTTAATGTGGTATCACCAAAAAAAACTTTGATATATATATTTTAGTAACTTTCAACTCCCGTACTGAAAAACCGCACTGCACTTTAGACTCCACTTTCTTTATTAACCTATGGGATGGACTCGTTAAGCGATCGAACCCCATCAGCGGAAAAATGTTCCTTTTCACAATTCCTACTCAAAGACAGAGGGCACTCATACATAGAACCAGGATAGCGGGACACGACAGATATACACTTTCACGACACAACTTCCACCCACACTAACAGATACATATTCATACATCTAAATACATGTATTTGACTTTCGCCACATTACTAACACATGCAAGGGAAACTCCGTTGCTGTTAACACACAGATACAGCGGTGTTCGGACTTTTACCATGTTGTATTACCCTACAGGCTGCCGCTACAAAATTATTTCTATTAAATTGAATCTAATATAACACAAAAAAATTAAATAAACGAAATAAAAGAAGGAAAAAAAAATAAAAGTAAAATATAATATAATAAAACGAAATAATATAAACAAAAACAAAATAAAAAAATTAAAAGAAAAAAAAAATTATAACACAACCAAAAAAAATGAATTATAATAGAATAAACTAAAATAAAATACAATAAAAATATAAATAAAATAAAATAAATTCAAACGAAATAAATTATAACACAACAAATAAAAAAAGTAGAAAGAAAAAAAAATGTGAAAATTTGTTGAAATTTGAACCGTTTGTGAATAATTTTTCTTAAATTATTCTGTGTTTTATTATTAGTGAACAAGATGGAAAAGCAACAACAATTACAAGCTACCATGATTACGTAATTTCGGCCTTGCTCAAGGGTCTTGTCAAATGGCTTTATGTATAGAAATTTTTCATCACCTACACATAGCCAAAAATGCCTAATAAAATGAATAAGATTGTCTTCATGATTAGTTTTTGGGCAAAGGGGTAGTCGCAACGGTGGAAACGAAGAAAAAACTATAAGGAAATCTCTTTGGTTTTAAGAAGAAATTCTTATTAAAATAACTATACATTTAGTACAAAGCTGTATTTAGTCGCTGGCAACTATTACTACACGATGGCCGGATGGTAAGCAGCTGGGTTTAGCATTCCAAAAATTGTAAGTTCGATTCCCTCTCTTTTTTTCCTAATTTGAAATGTTAAAAAGAAATCATCTCAATTATATTTATTTGATTTTCCTTTGAAAACATTAACAACTATACACATATCAGTAATTAGACGCTGGCAATCAAAAGTGAGCGATGGCCTGATGAACCCTGCTCTTCTGGCACATTAGCCCAGTGTTCTACCATTCGGCTATAGCATATTATAAAATTTTTTAGAAAAATGTTCAATCATAAGAAATTAAACAAATTTTGAATCCAAAAAAATGCTCCAAACAGTTTCAATTTTGTTAGGTAATCCATAGTAAAAATTGTTGAACTAATAAGATTATGCGTCGCAGAAAAATTTACATTTCGCTCATATATATTAATACTCTGTCTCTACCATTATTACAATGCATAGAAATTCATATCACGACCATAGATATTGACATGCCGTTCAAATATATTAGTATTCTACCCCCATCATATCGAATGGTTGACATGTCATTTGAAATTTTATTAAGAGCAAATAATATTTTATAACTCGCTCATTCTGAATGAATATTGCACCGAACTCGTCGCATTTCTCTCAGTGTGTGATTTTGGACATTTTCCATTTCAAAAGTGGGCATGGTCGGGAAGCGATGTCGTCCAACTTCATCAGGTATACTCCATATAATGGTAGTAAAGAACTGTTCACCCAAAATTGGTACACATTTAAGAGATTCCTAAAAGGCCATAAGTAGGCAATGACCGTACCGTTATATGAATAAAATTTGCTTTGATTTGCTTGTCAGTTATTAATTTTACACGCGATGGAATTAGCTGCTCGAAAAACGATTGTGAACAAATTTGTGGAAAATCCAACTTGGTCAGGAAATAAAATAGCGAAAGCTATAAAGTATCTAAAAACAACCGTTTGTAGGGTATTAAAACGTTATAAAGAAACTCTAAGCTTTGACAAATTTGCAAAAAAAAAGTGATGATTTGGCAAGCAATATGCAGTTTTTGTCTTAAAACTCGATCGTACGTGACATCAACAACAATGACCACTGAATTGTATATGAAAGAGTGTCTACAGAATTGCATATTGCCGTTTATACGTCATCACTGGTATGCAGTAAAGTTTTGGCTAGACTTAGCGAGTTTCCATTACTCGAGGGCAGTCCTTGGTTGAAATGTTGGTACAAAAAAAAAATTTGCGATATAGTGCCAAAGGAATTGAACCCGCCGAATTGTTCGCACCTCCGCTCAATCGAAAAATATTGGGCAATTGCTAGATTCAAATTAAGGAGGAGTAGAGGCTTAATCAATGCGTCTTAAGTGGAACAAATTTGATGCCAAAGTGGCCACACCGGATGTTCAACGTTTGATGTCGTCCATCAAGCGGCATGCTCGAAATTTCATAAATAGCAATGAAATATAAAATTTGTATTTATAGCTTAAGAATCACTCTTTTGATTAAAGTATTAACCATTTTCCCGCGAATATTGGTTTTAATGATATATGATGTTTTGCGTGTACCAATTTTAGTTGAACAGTTCTTTATACCTTGTTCCAAATTTCATGATTCAACCGAAATCAGTTTAAAATTTATGACCAGTCGAATTTACAGAAATGCCTCACATAAAAGGGGCGGTGTCACGCCCACTTAACCAAATTTATCAAAAAACCATAATAGAATGACCAGGGGAATTCATCTATGAAATAATATTAATTTGGCCATTTCAGTTACCGAGATATGTAAATTTATGAGATTTTCGAAATTTTCGATATCGAAAAAGGAGGCGTGGTTATTATCCGATTTCGCCCACATTCGATATCAACCTACCTTGGTCAGAAAGAAACCTGCATACCTAACTTCATACAAATATCTAAATTTTTACTCAAGTTATGTCAATTTATGTGATTTTTCAAATATTAGATATCGAAAAGGGGGCGTGGTTATCATCCGATTTCGCCCATTTTTAATAGCAATCTACCTGGGCCAGAAAGTAACCTGTATACCGAATTTCATGCAAATATCTCAATTTTTACTAAACTTATCGTGTACACGGACGGACAGACGGACGGAAATGCCTTAATGAACTCCTCTTTTCAACCTAAGAACTTTTATATATGGAACTCTATATCTATCTCGTTTATTTTGTACCGTTACTTAGTATCGTTATGTGGACAAAATTATAATACCCTTGTACACACGGTTAAAAATTTGAACCTAAATTTTAAACTTTTTTGGACTGCATATTGGACCAAACCACATTCAATCTAGACCAGATAAAATAAATTGTTTGTCCGTAGGCGGGAATTCGACTCCCCGCATCTGCTCTACCACTGAGATACATCGCACACATAAATGTTGATGGAAAAATTCAATCAAGAATAAGCTTTCAAAAATAAATTTGAATTTTCAAACCCAAAAGTTTGAATTTGAGACCGAAAAGTTTTAATTTTCAAGCCAAAAAGTTTTAATTTTACGCTCAGGAGTCAAAGCCGACTGTTCTACCTCTGAGCTATGACGCACATGTTGCAACAACAACAACAACAACAACCTCTGAGCTATGGCGCACATGAATTTTTTGTGGGCAACATTCAATTACATTCAAATAAACCAAAAATAAAAAATTTAGACTGCTTTTTCATTTAGATTTTAAATCGAAACCAAAAGAAATTGAAAATCTTTGCAGCTATGTGGACGGTTTGAAATCATGATTCAACTATAAGAAGGTTTACTCTTCCCTTGACGTTTATTATTGACACTCCCAAGTATATAAATTGTAATGAAAATAAAAAATTGCAAAGTAAACTAACACATTCGAATGGGCAAAAAAAAATCCGCTTTTTTTCAAAAATTATAATGATTTTATTTTTCAGAAAGGCGAAAAATATTAATGTAAAAATTACAGATCATAATATTAAATTCTAGAGGTCTATCATCGCTAGTTTAAATTTCGCAGACTTTACCTCATATTAAAAGTAAGAACTCGGATTCCCTACAAAAGCTCTGCCACTAGTCTTTTTCTAGTATTCCTCAAAATAAGTGTTGATTTTCTGGTCGATTTTTTTGTCGATCCACCGTGTTAATAGTAATAATTCGACCGACCGACAACTTGCATTTTATGGTTGAATACAATCGATCGTCAAATCGAATAGGACGTCGACTCATGTTAATCAGTCTGTAACGTAGCGTTACAATTGTACGACCCCCACTGTACCTAACTCCATTAGCGCCTAAAAGCATGCCATAAAACTCGCCACTAGCAAGGTGACCAACAGCAGCACTGGCGATCAGCGGCAGCACTGCAATAGCGTGGCGATCACCAGCAGCCAATACCAATTATTCATTGCACACACCATGACCATAGCAAGCGGTAGAATTCTCGTTCAATTTATAATCACCCCTGCTTAAATAAGACAGTTTTGTGCTAAACAAAATCATTCACTCTAGGATACCCCGTCCTTCAACACCGTCCTTGGAGGAGTACTACCATCAACCAGCAGAACCGACCAGGTAAATCCCCCGCCTATTGACCCGCTCCGCCTTATCCGCTCAATAGTCTCCCGCCGAATACCGCTGCTCCGATACTGGTACGCCCTCCGCCGTTCAGCCGCCGCTTGTCAACTTGGTCATTCCGCCGCTAACTTGTTGCTACGTCGCCCCCTTAACACAGCTCAGCTGGTCGCCACCTGTTGCTGCTTTTCGGCCGCCACGCTCCGCCACTAGATTATTGTGACGCCGTTCTTTAACACAGCTCAGCTGTTCGCCACCTCCGGTCACTACGACCGACTTATCACTGCCGTAGAGAATATTCCATACCGACCGCTCTCCTCTAGTCCGTCCGTGCTTATACGGAAAGCTGCTTCTCCTCGACGCCTTAAGGCCGTGTGTGTGTTCGATTTTAATACACGAATAGCGTGTTATTATTTAGTAGGGGTTAGTGGGACTTCTGCTGACCTTGGACAGACTGAGTTCACCTCAGCCTCCGACAAATCCCACCTCATAAATGGCGCCCGAGCAGGGACCCGATTCCCAGGATGACTGTGCGAAAACAACAACTGCCACCAACACTGTCGAGTCGGGTTCATCGAACACACCCCCCAGCGGGGATAACACCACGCTCCAAACCGATTCCCTTAACTGGATTTATTTATTGAATAAGGAGAGACTGGTCGAGGAGTGCAAGAAATACCGCATTTTCGTAGAGAGCTACACCGTCGCCGATCTCCGCCGCGCCCTGAGCATGTACGTGCGAACGAAGCGCAATCGTAAGTCAAGCGAGGACCTACTGAAAGATTTGGAAATGGAGATCAATGAGGAGGAGGAGAAGCCGGTAAAGACGATAACAAAACCGCCTCCCATTATTACAATTCAGAACGCCACTCCGAAGCATGGAGAAAAAGAACCTGCGCAACCAAAGAAAGATGAGATGAGTGACGCCGAAGTCATGAACACTGTCCGCCGCTGGGATGTGCACTTCTCAGGAAGCGATTCGCTGAATGAATTTTTAGAGAGAGTGGAGGAACTAGCAGAATGCTACCGCATCCCCGCAGACCGACTCCTTCCAACCCTCCCTGAACTTCTACGCGTACACAGAGCCAAAAATGCCTAATAAAATTAATAAGATTGCCTTCATGATCAGCTTTTGGGCAAAGGGGTAGTCGCAACGATGCAAACGAAGAAAAAACTGTACGGAAATCTTTTTGGTTCTAAGAAGAAATTCTTATTAAAAAACTATACATTTAGTACAAAGGTGTAGTTAGACGCTGGCAATTATTAGTATACGATGGCCGGATGGTTAGCAGCTGGGTTTAGCAATCGAAAAATTGTAAGTTCGATTCTCTCTCTTTTTTTCCTAATTAGAAATCTTTGAAACTTTGGTGGACTTTTGACCGTTTGTGAATAATTTTTCTTAAATTATTCTATGTTTTTATTATTAGTGAACAAGATGGAAAAGTAACAACAATTACAAGCTACCATGATTACGTAATTTCGGCCTTGCTCAAGGGCACTTATCAAATGGCTTTGTGTTTAGAAATTTTTCATCACCTTTTGTTGGTCATCGAACCAAGAACCAAGGGGATTAGGAATTTCTAAGCCCGCAGTGTGTACCTCTTACACCAAGCTGCGTTGAGATTATTGCTAGCTTATATCCATCATGTTCACTTCGTATGTATTCATTTTTATTTTGTTTGTTTGTTTTTATACTACCTTATCGACAACTAGAGCGACATCAATCGATTTAAGAAAAATTATTCACAAACGGTCAAAAGTCCACCAAAGTTTCAAAGATTCTCAAATTAATGACCAAAAACTCATAACATACATACCTAATTAGAAATGTTAAAAAGAAATCTTCTTAAATATATTTATAAGATTTTCCTTTGAAACATTAACAACTCTACACATATCAGTAATTAGATGCTAGAAATCAAAAGTGAGCGATAGCCTGATGGTTAACAGCTGGGTTTATCATTCCGAAAATTGTAAGTTCGATTCTCGGTGAGGGCGATATCATTTTATTTTTCATTTAAAATATTAAAAAGAAAATCTTCTTAATAAAATTAAAAAGACTGTCTCTATAATAATAAGAAGCACATCTTCTTGAAGAAAATCTATAGAGATATCTTATGACTTTTGTTCTAATTTATTAGGCATTGTTGGCTCTGTGTAACGTCCGTAAACATCAAATACGTAGGTGGGTCGATTTTCGTGAAGAAGTACGTAAATTCTTCCTGCCAAAACGACACCTTGGCCACCTGGAGGAGACCATCCGGCAGCGGAAGCAACAAGGAAGATAAAGGGCCAAGGACTATATCCTTGCGCTTCAAACACTCATTTGCCAACATCCAACTATGTGCAGGGAGGACCACCTGGAACGCATTTACGACGGCCTACGCGTGGAATACCGCCTTTTTGTTAAGCGTGGTGAATTCAGGACCATCGAGGAGTTGATGGAATTAACCGAGGAATACGAATTACTTAAAGGAGAGGAGGCCAAGCAAGGAAAGATGGTAGTCCATAGCCTCCACCACATTCAAGAAGAGTACGATTCCGTGCTGTTGGCGCTGTAAGGAACGCGGTCACCACCGGTTCCAGTGCAGAGGGACGAGGAGAATCTTTTGTTCCAAATGCGGTCAGGACAACATTATGTCGAAAGATTGCCCTTGCAACCGAACTACAACCAGAATCACATCCAGGACTACACCGAATAGACAACAAAACCAGGGCCAGATCCAGTCCATCCAGCCGCGAACTCCAACGGAACCACCCGCCCGCCAGCGCAATTCACCTGACAAAGTACTAGGAGATGGGCGGTTTTACATCAATGTTACCCTCGAGGGCATGGGCGTGCGAGCGCTACTGGATACTGGCTCTACGCTTTCATATGTAGATGACTCAATAAGGAAGCATCTGGAGGCACACAAGATTCAACCCGAGCTCAACACACGGAGCATCCAACTGGCGGACCAAACTTGCGTTTACAGTTCATACGCCTACCCCGCCAAGATATGGTACGAAGAAAGGCAAGCAACACACGGTTGTCTGTAATTCCAAACCTCGCACCAAAGATGATCCTGGGAATGGATTTTTTACGGGAGAGGCAAGCCGTTCTTACTATCGATGGCAAAAGGCTTGATGCCACCCGAACCAAGAGAGCCGACGAACTCGCCAGGCTATGCCTGCTTAGCTCAAGGGAGCACCTAACTAACGACCAACACGCTATGCTGGAACATTTTTTAGCGCATCATCGACAACGATTCAACGAGATCAGCGGCCCAAGTACCGCTGCCGAATATGTAATCACGTTAAAGCATAACCGACCGCTGAAACAAAGGTATTACCCGCGTAATCCAGCCATGCAACAAGCTATCGATGAGGAAGTTAATGAGCTATTGGCCGGAGGAAGAATCGAACCCTCGAGAAGCGCATATAGCTCACCGATTGTACTGGTGCGTAAAAAGCAAGGAACATGGAGGATGTGCATAGACTATCGCCAGCTCAATGCTGCAAGTGAACCAGATGCATACCCGTTACCACAGATTGGAGATATCCTCGACCAACTAAAGGGGGCCAAATTTATTTCTACCATTGACCTGAAAAACGGTTATTGGCAAATTCTGCTGGCCAAAAGTTCCCGACCATACACCGCATTCACCGTACCAGGAAGAGGATTGTTCCAATAGATAGTCATGCCCTTCGGCCTGCACGCGGCCCCGGCAACGTTTCAGCGTGCTTTGGACAGCATACTGGGACCGGAGCTGCAACCAAAAGTATTTGCGTACTTAGACGACATCATCGTTTTAGGAGACACATTCAAAGAACACATGGACAACTTACAGGAAGTTTTCCAGGGGCTTCAGAGGCACAAAATGCAGGTGAATGTCGACAAATGTACCTTTGTCCAACCGCAGCTGCATTACCTGGGACACATAGTCAGCACCAAATGGATCCACACCGACCCCAGTAAGGTATCTGCAGTACGGGAGATGCCGGCACCGCAAACGCTGAAGGAGCTCCGCCGTTTCCTTGGTCTCGCATCGTGGTACCGCCGCTTCGTCGCTGACTTCTCCACGCTGGCAGCACCGCTGAACCAATTGTTGAAAAAGAATCAGGCCTGGAAGTGGGGCGCGCCACAAGAAGACGCGTTTATAACCATCAAGGAAAAGCTCACCAATGCACCGGTCGTACTGTATCAACGCCACTCCGAAAACGAGCAAGTTGTAGCATACGCTAGCCGCAGCCTCACCCCATTAGAAAAACGATACTCAGCCACCGAGCAAGAGTGCCTTGCCGTACTATGGGGTATCCGCAAGATGAGATCATACCTGGAAGTATACCACTGGTACGAGAAGAAGACGCGCCAAGTGAAGGAACAACCACACGCCCACCCAGACTACCAGATTGTCGAAAATCGCCTTTTCCGCCATATTCCGCCGAAGAACCAGATTTCCCGCTCCCCGCAGTGGAAGCTGTGTATCCCAGCCAACCGACGAGGTGACGTCCTCCAAGAAGTCCACGTTTCCGCATCTGCTGGCCATTTGGGTGTGAAGAAGAGCCTCAAGCGAGCCCAGCAAAACTATTACTGGCCTGGTATGTACCGCGACGCACTCCAGCACGTGCGCCGATGCCTGACATGCGCTGAATATAAGGTAGAACAAAGACGCCCGGCAGGATTAATGGCCACCATGCAATGCTCACGGCCTTGGGAAATCGTCTTCATTGGACCACTACCGCGATCTAAACAAGGAAATACGTGCCTCCTCGTCTTGGTGGATAAATTTTCCAAGTGGACTGAGTTAGTTCCAGTGCGTCAGGCGACAAGCGCAACGATAACGAAAGCTTTACAAGAACGAATAATCTACCGATTCGGCTGCCCTAAAGTTCTACTAACCGACAACTGAAAGCATTTCGCCAGCAAGGCTCTAACGACGCTGCTAAACAACCATGGAATTGAGCATAAATTCACCGCCGCATACACGCCGCACGAAAACCCCACAGAGCGGGTGAACCGAGTTGTAAAAACAATGATCGCACAACGATCAAAGAATGACCACCGCACATGGGATCAGGAAATCCCACAAATAGCCTTTGCGATGAACACGGCGCAGCATGAATCAACGCAAGCATCGGCAGCTGAAATAAACTTCGGCCGAAATATTACCGCACCGCAGGAAGTACGAACGGAGGGGACAGTACGAGTGGAGCCACCGGAAATCACCGAGCTATGGAAGGAAATTAAGAAACACCTTACCAAGGCATCTCAGCAACAGAAAAAATATTACGACTTACGTCGACGGCCATGGAAACCAAACGTGGGTGAAAAGGGATCATCCGCTATAGACAACTTTGCGCAAAAACTGGCCCCAAAATTTTCCGGCCCATAAGTGGTAGAAAAATATGTGTCAGAAAATACGGTTGAGCTAATCCACTCCGAACCACACAACAAGAAGCAGGCTCACGCACATTTGCAAGACCTCAAGCCATGGAACTTTTAAGCACTTCCAAATGACATAACAACGAAATCTACCGTTCTCTTTCTTCTTCTATTCTTGCAGACACGCCACGGAAAAATAAATAATAAACACCAAAACAAACAAACACGTGACAACATGGGCCGTACAAAACGTCAACCGGAAACCGCCTATGGAAGCGACATTGTGGCCCCCGAATAAGCCACGAATACAGCGGATACAAATTTTTCACGGTCCACCAATCCACGAATCTCTCTTCGCCATGACCATAAAAGAAGAAGAGAATTACTACGTAGAGGCACCCACATGTAATGCCAAAATCAGCAGACCGACCGACCCAGAAACCTTCTTCGCTAAGCTGAAATTAAAGCGGCCGACAAAACCCACCACGAAAAAATGGACGTATATGTGGAAGGGCAATAAGGTGCGGGTTAAGGTAGTAGATGCCGACAATGCAGACGTCAGCATCCGAGGGGAACACCGGATAATTAAATTCGTGAGGTAAACCGCAGGCGGACAGTATTAGGTTAAGACTGAATTGTAAAATGAAATTTAAATTTATTTTGCAATGTAATATTACCATTTATATATATAGAATATAAACACAAGTTTTGCAAATATACACACAATTTTTAATATACATCTCACTTCATTAAAAGGGACCCGGCGCATCACGAAAACTATGTAGTTTAGTGGTGTCCGCCTTATCCCTGTTTCGGGAGTCCCAACATTAGCATACAAAAAATATACATTTCTTTTTAAGAAATAATATATACATACATAATAAGACAACTTTGAATTGTAATAATACTAATAATAAGTTGGAATTACTCTGTACACATTTTGGTAAAAAATTTTTTTTAAAATAAAGATATACACACACACCGGCCAGGCCGGAAAATCGTCACACAACGCGCAGGCCACGTCTCGCGATTATACAACCCACCACAGCTTTCCGTCACCAGAAGTGGGAGGGGGACTGTAACGTAGCGTTACAATTGTACGACCCCCACTGTACCTAACTCCATTAGCGCCTAAAAGCATGCCATACAACTCGCCACTAGCAAGGTGACCAACAGCAGCACTGGCGATCAGCGGCAGCACTGCAATAGCGTGGCGATCACCAGCAGCCAATACCAATTATTCATTGCACACACCATGACCATAGCAAGCGGTAGAATTCTCGTTCAATTTATAATCACCCCTGCTTAAATAAGACAGTTTTGTGCAAAACAAAATCATTCACTCTAGGATACCCCGTCCTTCAACACCGTCCATGGAGGAGTACTACCATCAACCAGCAGAACCGACCAGGTAAACTCCCCGCCTATTGACCCGCTCCGCCTTATCCGCTCAATAGTCTCCCGCCGAATACCGCTGCTCCGATACTGGTACGCCCTCCGCCGTTCAGCCGCCGCTTGTCAACTGGGTCATTCCGCCGCTAACTTGTTGCTACGTCGCCCCCTTAACACAGCTCAGCTGGTCGCCACCTGTTGTTGCTTTCCGGCCGCCACGCTCCGCCGCTAGATTATTGTGACGCCGTTCTTTAACACAGCTCAGCTGTTCGCCACCTGTCGCTCCTCTCCGGTCACTACGACCGACTTATCACTGCCGGAGAGAATATTCCATACCGACCGCTCTCCTCTAGTCCGTCCGTGCTTATACGGAAAGCTGCTTCTCCTCGACGCCTTATGGCCGTGTGTGTGTGTGTGTTCGATTTTAATACACGAATAGCGTGTTATTATTTAGTAGGGGTTAGTGGGACCTCTGCTGACCTTGGACAGACTGAGCTCACCTCAGCCTCCGACAAAACCCACCAAAAAAAAGTTCAGAGCAGATTAGAGCAGAGTAGAGCAGGGCAGCTGTCAAAATAGAAATAGAGCAACTCAGAGCAGAAATGCCATGAAACACTTGAGCCTCGAGAGTTTCTTTTTTTAAAACCTTTATATTAGGTTAGGTTGAAGTGGCTGCCGCAAAGGCACACCTAGGCCAGTATTAAAAGGCCCGTTGTGATACCATCAACACTAGGAAAGTCAGTCCCGGGACCCAGCCATATGGAAAATCCCAGTGCTATTGGGACTCTCCACATAGCCGAATCCCGGGGCTGACACTCCTAAAACCGACACCGTTACACCTCCTCGAACCATGTAGATGATTTGATGAAAGCCATCAAGTCCTTTATGTCCAGCTCCGCTACCTGCCGTAGGCTATCCAGGAAGGGAACTCCGAAAAAGCGCCTTCTCGCGCCGCTTAAAGCCGGGCAGTTGCAGATGAGATGCTCCACCGTTTCCTCCTCCTCATCATCTTTGCAACTCCTACAGCATCGTCGGTAGGGTACACCCAGCCTTGCTGCGTGCCTTCCAATAAGGCAGTGCCCGGTTAAAACCCCTATTAATATAGATATATCCCTTCTTCTTAGGGTGTAAATATATTTAGATCTTTTAATATCCCATTTTGGCCAGGATTGTTTGGATACTCGGCACCCTGGCGATAAAAGCCATCTTTCATTGGCGTGTCGGAGTGTATGCTCCTTCAGCATTAGCTTGCATGTGGCAAAGGGCATACCTAAGCGTTCTTTATCCTGAAGAACCTGCTTGGTCGTGCCCTGCCTAGCAAGTTCGTCTGCCCTACAGTTTCCCTCAATGTCCCTGTGTCCCGGGACCCATGTGAGGCTCACGCGGTTCTGTTGGGCCATCTCCTGAAGAGATCGACGACAGCTGAGCGTCAGTTCAGAGTTGAACAAGTAAGAGCCAAGGGATTTGACTGCCGCTTGGCTATCGCTGAAAATAACGATATTCTGTCCGATAGCGTGTTGCCCTATCCAAGCCGCGGCGTCCATGATTGCTGAGACCTCAGCCTGGAAGACGCTGCAATGATCAGGCAGTCTGAAGGAAAGCTCAAGGTCCAGATCCTTGGAATAAATCCCTCCTCCAACTCTGCCGTCCAACTTCGAACCGTCGGTGTATATGGAAATGCCGCCATTAGTAGCAGGACACCGATCTGTCCTCTCCCAGTCTTCCCTGCTGGGAATGTTTATTCTGAACCAGCTATCTCCGACTGTTGTGGTTGCACAACGGTCCGTGCTCGGAGGGAGAAAACTGTAAGAATCCAGAATACCGGAGTGTCCAGTAGTGCCTGCGCCCCAGCCGGAAGTTTCCCTTAGACGCAGAGCCGATGCTGCCGCTGCCCGGTACCCTTCCAGATCGAGTGGCAAAATGCCAAGAATGGCCTGGAGAGCTTCGTTGGGCGTTGTTCTCAACGCGCCGCTTATACAGATCATGCTAGATCTGTGGACTTTACCTAACAGGTTTAGGTTGGCCGCCTTGCTCAGCGCAGGCCACCTTACCACGACTCCATACAGCATAATTGGCCGGATTATCGCAGTGTAAATCCATCTGCAGATTTTGGGACTGAGCCCCCATTTTTTGCCAATGGCTCTTTTACAGGTGTAAAGTGCAATGCACGCTTTCCTCTGGCGCTGGATGACATTCTCCTTCCAGTTAAGCTTTCTATCCAGAACTATGCCTAGGAATTTGGCTTTGTCAGCCAAGTTCAGGCGCACGCCATTTAGTTCTGGAAGGCTTAGCGTTGGTATTTTGTACCGGTTAGTATAAAGGACAAGCTCCACTTTTCCCGGGTTGATATTAAGTCCGCAGCGAGATGACCACGAGGAAACTGCTCGCAGTGCTACTTGCATCAAGTCACACAGGGTTTGTGGGAATTGGCCCTGTATGCAATAGCTAAATCGTCTGCATATGCAACTATCCTCCCGCCCCCCAGCTTGTGTCTCGTAGCAACGAGTATACAGTGAGTTCCATAAAAGCGGAGAGAGAACACCACCCTGAGGCGTTCCTCTTGTGACATAGCGTGAGAAATCAACTGTGCCCAGTGTAGAAACTATTTTCCTTCCCTTTAGTAGCTTATCAATTAGTCCAATAAGAGACCTGCTTATGCCCAGATTAGTTAGAGCGGTGTTAATAGCCTACGGGTTTATATTGTTGAAGGCCCCTTCAATGTCTAGGAAGGCCACGAGACAGTAATCTTTTTCATACAACGATTTTTCAATAACAGAGACAAGGCTGTGAAGCGCAGTTTCCGTTGATTTACCTTTGGTGTATGCATGTTGATAGCTAGAGATAAGGTTGCTATCAATAGTAGAGGAGAGATAATCGCTAATTATCCTCTCGAAGGTTTTGAGTGCAAAGGACGAGAGACTGATCGGTCTGTAGTCCTTAGGCTCATAGTGTGAGGCCTTCCCAGCCTTAGGAATAAAGACTACCTTGGCGCTTCTCCAGGAGTGCGGAATGTAGTTGAGAGCCAGGCAGGCTGAAAAGAGAAATACCAGCCATTTAGCCGATGTTTCCAACGTGTTTATGAGTTGTGCGGGGGAAATCCCGTCTGGCCCAGCAGCCTTGAACGGCTCAAAGCTTTTGATCGCCCACCTTACCCTTTCCTCCGTGATGGGTATATTCACTGCCATATTTGTTGCAGATGCTAAAGGTGCTTCATGCAAGTTCCCCGGAAAGTGTGTATTCAATAGCAGCTCCAGGGTTTCCCCTTCCGTGCTAGTCCACGATGGCTGTTTGAGTTTTTGAGAGCACTCGTCTAAGTCTCGCCGTATCATCGACCTTTTCGACCCCGGTGCAGAAATCTCTCCACGAAGTTCTCTTCGCCTGCCTTAGGGCCCTTTTATAGGCCCTCAGTTTAACTTTATATTCGAGCCATTCAGGCTCCGTACCGAGGCTCTTGGCCCTATTAAATTGCTTCCTGCAGGACTTGCGGAGCGAATCCAGGTCGTAGGACCACCAGTGTGGTCTATGTTTACCGCGTGGTTTCGGCACTGGACAAGCCTGCTCTAGGGCATTTGAGAGCGCCGTTGTAAAGGTCGCAACCAGATCATCCAGTTCTCCTACTGATGATGGAGCTTGTGGGGGTAACACTGGTAGGTCCCTAACTAATATTTGATTATGTAGCTGCCAATTAGTGTTGCGTGGATTGCGTTTCATAACTGGCTGCTCAACAGAAAAATCTAAGGCAATTTCTATGTACCGGTGGTCGGAAAATGAATGCTCCTCAAGAACACGCCATTTCCTAACCCACTCATAAGCGCCTTCGCTACAAATAGTGATAAAATAGGCTTTAGTGATAAAAGTAGGCTCGTTACCCAAGTTACAAACCACCAGGTTAGTTGTTAGTAGGTAGTCAAACAGAGACTCGCCCCTAGCGTTAATATCGGAGCTTCCCCACTGGACGTGATGAGCATTAGCGTCAGCTCCAATAATAAGATGACCCGTGCAGAAATTTTCCACCAGATCTTTCACCTCCTTTTGTGGAGGAGGTTCTTCGGCGTCATAGGGCATGTAGACCGACGCCATCGTCAGGCTGGTGCTGCCGACCGTTAAGCTGGCAGCTGTAACGTCAACATTTGAATAGTTGGGTAAGAGAAAGGTGTTCAGCTCAGACTTGACCAAGATGCAGGTTCTGACCTTGTCCTCCTCATTAGCTCGGATGAGCTTGTACCCCTTAGCCCCTAATCCACAGATCCTTGAGCTATTAACCCAGGGTTCTTGGATAAGGACCACGTCTACGTCGCCTTTATAAAGACGACTGCTTAGGGCAGCTGAGGCTGCTTTAGATTTGTGCAGGTTAATCTGAAGCACCACCAACATGAGAGCGCTCAGACTTCCCTACCACCGTCGTACCATCGTGGAGGTCTACCCCGTCCTGGGGCCTATCTCTCAACGACAATTTATCTGCACGATTTGGCGTGGCGGAATCTCTACTGTCCGAAGCGGCATCAACGTTAGTGTGCACCGGATTGCCCTCCACCACCGTGCGGTCGACGTCTTCCGCGTCCGTTAGGCTATCTTCCATCGCCGAGTCGTTCACGGCTTCCTCGCAATTTGACGTGGCGGATACCATACTTTCCGCGTCTGACACCCCTGCCTCCTCTTCTGGTCCTTCGATTTCCGAGTCCTTCGAAGCGGCCGGAATGGCAGCGCGTTGTGCATCGCCACGGTATACGTGGATCACGATCTGACCCATTCCATAATGCACTCGTCCGTTGCACCGTTTAAGGGGCTCGAGTGCATCCTTATTCAAAGTTAAAACCACCTGTCTATGAGGCCCAACCTCACCCTCGACCAGATTGACACTCCAGTCCTGCGTCGGGAGAGACGGATTCCAGGCCTGCAGCATCTCAAGAATATTCTCCGGTTCAGCAGGGATGGCAGGAATCCATGCCCTTGCCCTTGGCCGGGCCGGAATGTCCTTCCAGTCGACGACCTCGATTTTTGCCCCTGGGTAGACTTCACCCAGTCTTGCAACTGCTGCCTTGTACAGTGCAACAGTTCTTGCATCCTCACACGCGAAAACTTTAATCTGACCCTGGTGCCAACCCGCGTCTGTACCCCGCGGCGGACTACCCGGAGACTCACGCCATATGTCGAGAAGGGCCCTGCCAATTTCGTTCCGGACATACAGCCACCGGTCTCTAGGGATGGACCAACGGTCGTTGCCTCGATCAATGACACCTATAAGGATCCTGTCCTTGGTCACTTCAGCAAAGCTGGGTTTGCCCACTACTGGGATATTCTGATGCCGCTTCGGATGGGGATCCACCTCTCCGTCCGATCTCTGGCGTTTGAAGGGATTCCCGTTCAGCCTTTTAGGCGCATAGGGCCTTTGGAAATTTGGTAACAGAGCTTTCGCTTTCTCCACCATCTTCCTTTCATTCAGCGATAGTGTATCCTGCGATGCTCCCTCATATTTCTTCAGGATCTTTGCAGCCTTCCTTTTATCCCAGTACGCAAAGCGTCGGGGAGATGTCTTTTGGGAGGAGTTCATACCCGTAGTTGCCATCGCGGTCTCTCCCTTTGATAGAAGCTTAGTTGCGTCTTCCTTCTCTTTCGGATGACTGAGGCCAGGTCCCGAGACCATTGCCACAGACATTGAGAGGTTGATGTTCGTGCCGGCGCTTGATGGAAGTTTAGCATCCGCCGTTTTCTGCTTACCTGCGTATGCAGCCGCACTGGTGCTGGCTTTCATCAAGTCACTCTCACGGTAAGACCATGGTTACTCTCTGAGGCGGTCCGGTATCAGAGAGGCACCGTTCGACTACAGCCACGATTTGCCTCCCGGCTGCAAACGTCCAATGGGCACGGTATCGCGTAACACCCTGGATTGGGAGGGGGTAGATCTTTGTCATCGCGCCAGCGAGGCTAGGCTGCTCTCGTGATGTAGTGCCATGCGGAGCTATGATCGCAAGGGCAGCGTAGCCCCGTGGCTATCGACTAAGCCCTCGTACCGCGACAAGGTATCCACCCTTCACGAGGGAACCTTTATATTAAGTCGCGTTCTTGTTTGCACCACCTTTTTCATACAAAATTTCGGAATATTGCAAAGTCTTTTTAGGTAGCTTCCCGTTGTGCTAGACACTAGAAACTTGGAAAATAGTTCGGAGCTCCGTGACAATGCAATGTGAACGAAAAAAGTATCCGCTAGGTGGCGCACGGATTAAGAAATATGTACATTTAAAAATTGAAATTTTGGGACGTATAATTGAGGAGCTTCCCTGTAAGCTAGATTATTGAAAATTTGCATACATATGAACAATTGCAGACAAAACCAACTGTTGTACAAGAAATTTTGCTAGATGTCACACTGGTCGAGATAATTACAAAAAATATTAAAAGACTCCTTGAATTTTGCGATCGATTTTTAGTAACTTCCAGGTTAATGAGAGACTTGAAACTTGACACATTTGTCACAACCCGATGACAATGCAATCCCTCATCAAAACAATTCCGGTAGGTGATCGACTTTTGACCAACTTCCAGGTAACCTAGGAACTTGAAACTTGGCATTAAATTGAGGCAACAGTGACACTACAAATAGTAAAAATCAATATCCCGATAGATGGAACGCTGGTCTATATAATTGCAAATCTTAAAAAAAAATAGAAGACTCCTGGACTTTTGCGATCGATTTTTAGTAACTTCCAGATTACTTAGAGACTTGAAACTTTACACATTTGTCACAACCCGATGACAATGCAATCCCTCATCAAAACAATTCCGGTAGGTGGCGCACGGATCGAGATATTTCGAAAACTAATTTGAAGTTGAGAATTTTGCGATCGACTTTTGGCCAACTTCCAGGTAACCTAGGAACTTGAAACTTGGCATTAAATTGAGGCAACATTGACCCTACAAATAGTAAATATTAAAATTCCGATAGATGACACGCTGGTCTACATAGTTGCAAATATTTAAAAAAGAAATTAGAAGACTCCTGGACTTTTGCGATCGATTTTTAGTAACTTCCAGATTAGTTAGAGACTTGAAACTTTACACATTTGTCACAACCCGATGACAATGCAATCCCTCATCAAAACAATTCCGGTAGATGGCATACGGATCGAGATATTTCGAATACTATTTTGAAGTTGAGAATTTTGTGATCGAATTTTGAACAACTTCCAGGTAACCTAGGAACTTGAAACTTGGCATTAAATTGAGGCAACAGTGACACTACAAATAGTAACAATCAATATTCCGATAGATGGCACGCTGGTCTATATAGTCGCAAATATTTAAAAAAGAAATTAGAAGACTCCTGGACTTTTGCGATCGATTTTTAGTAACTTCCAGATTAGTTAGAGACTTGAAACTTTACACATTTGTCACAACCCGATGACAATGCAATCCCTCATCAAAACAATTCCGGTAGGTGGCGCACGGATCGAGATATTTCGAAAACTAATTTGAAGTTGAGAATTTTGCGATCGACTTTTGGCCAACTTCCAGGTAACCTAGGAACTTGAAACTTGGCATTAAATTGAGGCAACAGTGACCCTACAAATAGTAAATATTAAAATTCCGATAGATGACACGCTGGTCTACATAGTTGCAAATATTTAAAAAAGAAATTAGAAGACTCCTGGACTTTTGCGATCGATTTTTAGTAACTTCCAGATTAGTTAGAGACTTGAATCTTTACACATTTGTCACAACCCGATGACAATGCAATCCCTCATCAAAACAATTCCGGTAGATGGCATACGGATCGAGATATTTCGAATACTATTTTGAAGTTGAGAATTTTGTGATCGAATTTTGAACAACTTCCAGGTAACCTAGGAACTTGAAACTTGGCATTAAATTGAGGCAACAGTGACACTACAAATAGTAACAATCAATATTCCGATAGATGGCACGCTGGTCTATATAGTCGCAAATATTTAAAAAAGAAATTAGAAGACTCCTGGACTTTTGCGATCGATTTTTAGTAACTTCCAGATTAGTTAGAGACTTGAAACTTTACACATTTGTCACAACCCGATGACAATGTAATCCCTCATCAAAACAATTCCGGTAGATGGCGTACGGATCGAGATATTTCGAATACTATTTTGAAGTTGAGAATTTTGTGATCGAATTTTGAACAACTTCCAGGTAACCTAGGAACTTGAAACTTGGCATTAAATTGAGGCAACAGTGACACTACAAATAGTAAATATTAAAATTCCGATAGATGGCACGCTGGTCTATATAGTCGCAAATATTTAAAAAAGAAATTAGAAGACTCCTGGACTTTTGCGATCGATTTTTAGTAACTTCCAGATTAGTTAGAGACTTGAAACTTTACACATTTGTCACAACCCGATGACAATGTAATCCCTCATCAAAACAATTCCGGTAGATGGCGTACGGATCGAGATATTTCGAATACTATTTTGAAGTTGAGAATTTTGTGATCGAATTTTGAACAACTTCCAGGTAACCAAGGAACTTGAAACTTAGCATTTAGTTGTGGAAACGGTGACAAGACAATTTGTTGAAAGCAGAATTCCAATTGTAATCAATTTTTGAGATTTGAAAATATAAAGGTGGAGTGCACGTTTCCAAACTAAGGCAAACAATTTCTGAGAGCCTAAATAGAATTTCGTTTCAAATCTCAAAAATTTATTAAATTTGGTATGACTAAAATTTCAAAACCAAAAACACCGAAACCATGTCTTTGTTTAACGACAAATTTGCTGAGGCTTTTTGACAGCATTCATATAAAGGTTGTCTTTAAAATCTTTTTATTATTTGGTTTTTTCTTCAAATTAATTAATTAAATCTTCAAAATTAATGCAAATTCACGTATACAAAAATATCGATTTTCTTGCAAGCTAATTTTTTTGAAGTTTTCCTGACTGACAATTGCTTCTCTGCTCTAACTTACACCCAAAATGTATTCAACAAAGTGTGCTTGACAGTTAAATATTTTCTCTTGTAAGGGGCTATAATGTCAAACGAATGTAAACAAATGAATTAATCCTTTATGGTGCACCACATGTAAATTGGGTATTATTTTCTCTTCTTTAATATTAGCAATAATTTACTCTTATACCACGATTTTTGTAAAAAATGTTTGGTTACAGTTTTCTTACCTTAGCTTACAAAACAGTTGAATTCCAACCGTTCTTCACTGGCACCGAAGATTTTTCACTACCAAAAAAATACTTCTAAATTTGCTACCGAATATTCTTTGGTATTGCTTATTTGAATTAAAGTTAAAATATAAATATTGAAAATTTAAAACAAAAGTTAATTTACAAATTTTTTCCTAAAAGTTTATAAAAGGAAAAAATTTGTTTCAAGTGGGTTAAAATATTTTTCTGTTTGACATTATACCCTGGTTCCGATTGAGAGCAACGTCAAATTCAAGCACACTTTGTTGAATACGTTTTGCTTACACCATAAAAAAAGCTAGAGCAGAAATTTGTGATCTGGATTACTCTAGTTTTGTTTTGAGCGTACTTATGAAACAAAAGATAGAGCAACCCAAAATGTATTCAACAGAGTGTGCTTGACAGTTAAATATTTTCTCTTGTAAGGGGCTATAATGTCAAACGAATGTAAACAAATGAATTAATCCTTTATGGTGCACCACATGTAAATTGGGTATTATTTTCTCTTGTTGTTGTTGTAACGATGTGTAGTCCTGCCCAACGCGTATTTTTCCTTAACCTAATTGTCATCAATATCTTCTAACGGGAGTCCAAGGAAACTAGCAGTTTCAATAGGATTGGACCAAAGAGAGATGGGTGTTAGAAGAGTGGGCTCAAATGAGCAAGAAAATAAGTGATTGGTATTGTGGGGGGATGAGCCGCATGCCGGACATACATTCGGCACATCAGGGTTCAGTCTAGATATGTAGGAGTTTAACCTACTACAATATCCAGAGCGTAATTGAGCCAGAGTGACCCTTGTCTCTCGAGGAAGATGACGCTCCTCTTCTGAAATGCCAGGTGTTGCGGCATGTAAGACATTGTTTAGCGGACAGAGCGCAAAGTAATGGCCAACAGACGTTGTATGGATATGCCCCAAAGCCTGTTTGTGCACCTGTAGATCAAACGGCGTTGTTATATAGTGACGGATCTCATCAAAATGTTTACGTAGATGCGACCTTATGGTCCTAGGAGGCGGAATGAGTTCAAGCAGTTGTCTACCGGGATGCTGTGGTTTACAGCAGTTCAGTAGGTACTGCTTGTTTAGCATTTCATTATGCTCCCTAACTGGAAGCATTTCCACCTCATTATGTATATGAGATATAGGTGACATGAGGACGCACCCCGTAGCGGTTCTGAGCGCGGTGTTTTGACAGGCCTGAAGCTGATTCCAGTGAACGTCTGCAAGCCCCGGCGACCATATCGGCGACGCATAGTTCAGGATCGGCCGACCAATTGCCTTGTACGTTACCAACAACGTTTCTTTGTCTTTACCCCAAGTACTGCCGGCTAGTGACTTGAGGATTTTGTTGCGGCTCTGTAATTTTGAGACAATTGCGGCTGAATGGGCAGCGAAAGTGTGCATGGTGTCAAAAGTCACTCCTAAAATTTTTGGGTGAGCGACAGTAGGTATTTTATGATCACCTACATAGATTTCTAATTCCATGCCAACCTGCGCCGTCCACGTCGTGAATAAGGTCGCCGAAGACTTTGTTGGCGACAATGTCAAGGTTCGGGCAGTAAAGAACTCGACTAGAGAGGGGAGATAACCATTTATTTTGGAGCACAGCTCATCAACGGAAGTACCAGTTGCCAATATCGTGCAATCGTCTGCGTAAGAAACAATCGTAACTTCTTCTGGTGGAGGAGGAAGCTTCGAAATATAGAAGTTAAACAATAACGGGGAGAGGACACCACCCTGTGGTACCCCTTGTTTTATCTTCCTGGCTTTAGATTTTTTGTTTCTAAATACAACAGACGACCGACGACCACTGAGATAATTGGCGGTCCAACGCTTTAGACAGGGGGGGAGTGACGAGTCTTCCAAATCAGCTACAAGTTGCCCATGATTTACTGTGTCAAAAGCTTGACTCAAATCAAGTGCAACTAGAACCGTCCTGTCATTAGGCCTATTTTGATTAAGACCGTCAGTTATCTGAGTGTTTATGACATTTAGAGCAGATGTTGTGCTCCTACCCTTCCTGAAGCCATGTTGGTGCTCGGCTAACATCAAGTGTGATGTGTAGAGCGGGAGTAGGACCGCCTCAAGTGTCTTTACTACTGGCGAGAGGAGTGATATCGGGCGATATGACTCCCCAACGTTAGCTGGCTTGCCAGGCTTTAGTAGTGGGATCACAGTTGCCTGCTTCCATTTGTCGGGTATGACAGCTGTGATCAGAGACAAATTGAAGACGGCCGTTAAATATTTGACTCCCGCTAGGCCGATGTGTTTTAGATGCACCATGGCTATGCCATCAGGGCCGATGGCTTTGGAGTTTTTGGCCTTCCGGATGGCCTCTTGAACCTCTGTAGCGGTGATGGGAACGGGGGCATAGTTTTTGTGTTTATGCGCACGCCTGAAGATTCCACGTCTAGCCCTGTCTTGCGCAGGGTGTGGGACATATTGTCGACAAAAAGCCTGTGCACATTTCCTGGGGTCATTTATTGTCTTGTCACCAAAGGTAATGTCGACATTTTTTGGTGGACCCGAAGGATTCGACAAGGACTTGACGGTGGACCATAATTTCCCAACACCGGTAGAGAGGTTACAAGACCTGAGGTGCTCCTCCCATTTGGTTTGTTTGTGTTCGTTAACCAGCCTTCTGATTTCCACGTTGAGATCACCGATCTGTGGGTCAGATGGATCGATGTTGCGTATGAGGTCACGTTCGTTGGCCAAGGCTGCGGCCTCAGCTGGGAAGTTAGGCCTGATATCTTTTATCCTACCAGCTGGTATGAAACGGGCTGTAGCCTTTTTAATGACCTCACGTATGTTGCGCTCGCCAACGTGTACGTCAGTGGGAATGGGAAGATCACCAAAGGAGCTCTCCGTGAATTCCAAAAAGCCGACCCAATTGGCCTTTTTGAAATTCACGTAAGTACGTTTCTCCGACGTGATAAAATCCGTGGCACGATCGACAGACAGGATGATAGGCAGGTGGTCGGATGACAGGGCCACCATAGGTTGCCAGTTGATGCTGTTAATTAACCCCGGGCTAACAATAGTTAGGTCCGGGGAGCTACTGCAGTTAACAGCCATCCTAGTTGAGGAGTCTCCGTTCACAGTACAGAAAGAGGAGTTATCAATTTGCTCGGCTAATTCCCGTCCTCTGCCGTCCACCGAAAGGTGTGAATGCCACATATCATGATGGGCATTAAAATCGCCCATGATGATACGGTTATCGCCACAAAGAAACGCCCTAAGGTCAGGACGATAACTTCTGGGGCAGCAGGTGACGGGAGGAATGTATATATTGATTAGCTCGAGATCAACGCCACCAGCTTGTATAACTATACCTTGACACTCTAAAGGTAAGTAACTTTGGTCAGTGTTGATATCAAATTCCCTATACTGCACCGTATGGTGTACAAGGAACGCGAGACCACCTCCGCCGTCTGTACGATCATGCCGGAGTACGTGGTAGCCTCCACTCGCTCGGAGATTCGAGTGGGGGCCAAGTTTTGTCTCCTGGATTGCAGCAATTTTGATTTTATGTAGCTGCATAAATGTGGTTATCTCCGCTATCTTGCCGGTCAAGCCGTTGCAGTTAAATTGCAACAATTTAAATTGCGAAGGAGAGGCAATGGCCACTCTGGGAGTTAAAGACTGATGTGTTCGCCTAGATGGTGGTAGGTTATGTCGCGATATTGATCTCCGTTGCAGTCCTGAAGCCGGCGGAATTCGTTCACTATTAGATGAGTGTACTTCCGTCGGCGTTGAGGGCTGCACAACTCGACAGCAAGGCGCGACAAACACATCAGTCCAAAGATTTCTGTTTGCGAGCCCAGAACATATGCGTAGGTGACACAGGCCTAGGCAGGAGTTGCACTTGACCGATGCCACAGACGCATATATCCTGTGCCGACATACAGTGCACGAAGAGTGAGGGACCAGAAGTTGATGGACTTGACTTTCATTCGTGCTAGTGCCGGAAGAAGTTATTAAAGAGTTTAGAGACGGGGGCTGAAGCTCAGTAGTGCTACAAGCACCAACCGATGTGCTACGAAGAAAGTAGCCATGAGTGGGTGCTTGTGCTGTTGATGCACTAGGAAGTAAGCTACAGCCGGGAACACATATATTCTGCTGGGCAATATAATTATTGCAGGTCGTGGAGACTTGATTATTATTAGAGGGCGATAAAGCAACATATGAGCGTCGCTTGCCTCGGGACGTCCTTCGACGTGAACAGCAGGGCGCCACAAAATTTTTATAGAAACTTGTGGGCCGATGTGCTTTCGGATCTAGTCCGGAGCAACTTGATTTGTGCAACCAACCTTTGCATGATGCACACTGTACTGAGTGTGATCGTCTTGTATATATTTTCTTCCGACAAACGCAGCAGAACCATTCTCTTGGGCCAGGATTTGGCTCAATGCCAGCCCGGATCAAGAGAATAAGGAGCAGCCGTGCTGCAAGGGGCTGTTCCGGGGATGACAATAGGTGAGGGAATCGTGACGCGTTAGACAGGGTCACTTCGAAATGTATTGCTCTTGGCCGAGTCATTATAAAAAAAACAACCCGGGTCGTTTCGGTACGAAGGGTATTGTACAGGTACAAATACCGTTCTCACAGAACCGGCAATACGTGAAACGTATTTTCTCTTCTTTAATATTAGCAATAATTTACTCTTATACCATCCGCGATTTTTGTAAAAAATGTTTGGTTACAGTTTTCTTACCTTAGCTTACAAAACAATTGAATTCCAACCGTTCTTCACTGGCACCGAAGTTTTTTTCACTACCAATAAAATACTTCTAAATTTGCTACCGAATATTCTTTCGTATTGCTTATTTTAATTAAAGGTAAAATATAAATATTGAAAATTTAAAACCAAAGTTAATTTACAAATTTTTTCCTAAAAGTTTATAAACGGAAAAAAATTTGTTTCAAGTGGGTTAAAATATTTTTCTGTTTGACATTATACCCTGGTTCCGATTGAGAGCAACGTCAAATTCAAGCACACTTTGTTGAATACGTTTTGGAGCAACCCAAAGCAAGAAAAGTGTTCGTTAAACACAATTTTGTGAAATATCTCAATCTGGCGCAAGCTAGAGCAGCCCAATAAACAAACCTACTGAAGTGCAAATCCTTAAAACGGCCAAACGGGTAAAAAAATAAGAAACTAATGTCATAACCATTGAAACACAATTAGAACAAGATCTTAAAAAAAAAAAAGAATTGGCAAAATATGGCCCAGGATAGCCATGAACCCGTTTTTTTGCTCTCATAAGCAAACACTAAAAAACGGATATCTGTTTTTGCAAGCGCAGCGACGATTTGCAGGATAATTCGTTATTTCTTTGCTCACACCACAGTTCATAAAAACCACTACTGCATTTTTTCCATTGTTTATTTAAATGTAAATAGATTGGACTGAATTGGAATAATCCAAGCCGCATGTTCAAAAGTTCTTAAACAAATGATAGTTTTATCACCAAAAGCGCTGATGCGTTCAGTGATTTATGTATGTACACGAAATCGATAGTAAAATTTATTACCTGGATCACAATCACATATACATTTTTTTGTGCCTTTTTATTGTTGTGATACGCCATTATATAGAACACACACAAGAAATTGTTTGCTTCAAGAAAAAACTGCTTTTTTTCGGCAAAATTTTGCGCGTGGAGGATTGAACTGTCTTTTGTATGAAGCTCCCACAATGTAGGGGGGAATCACAACGTTAAGCGAGAGCTCGAAATGTAAGTTTTCCCATTTCCGCTTTTTCTGAAATCCAATTAAAATCGCCAAATTTGCAAAAACGTTTCAACACTTTTGGGCTTTGCTCTGATAATGCTAAATGTTGCGAGTCCAGATTGTATTTTCCACTCGAATGATCAATTATGTGTTTGAATGTTTAATGTATGGCGTGAATTTGTGCGAATCTGACTGACGCAACTGTCGATTGGATTTGATAATTGTTGTAAACGATATCCTATTCAATTTTTATACCCAGTGTACTAGTACTAGTACACCGTTTGTACTAGTACTAGTACCGTTTGTTCACATAACGGTAGTACGTAACGGCACAAAATAATCGAGATAGATATAGAGTTCCATATATGAAAGTTCTTAGGCTGAAAAGAGGAGTTCAATAAGCCATGTCCGTCCGTCTGTCCGTCCGTCCGTCCGTCCGTCTGTGTACGCGATAACTTGAGTAAAAATTGAGATATTTGCATGAAATTTTGTATACAGGTTACTTTCTGGCCAAGGTAGCTTGCTAGAGAAAATGGGCGATATCGGATTATAACCACGTCCCTTTTGTCGGTTGCTATTGAAAATGGGCGAAATCGGATGATAACCACGCCCCCTTTTTCGATATCGAAAATTTCGAAAATCACACAAATTGACATATCTCGGTAACTGAAATGGCTAAAATGATGTAATTTCATAGGTGAATCCAACCGGCTATCCTCTTATGATTTTTCCAAAACTTTTTTATAGTGGGCGTGGCACCGCCCACTTTTAAGGGTGGAATTTTTGAAAATTTGACTGGTCGTAACTTTTGAACAGATTAAGATGGAACGATGAAATTTGGCACAAGGCATACTAGTATCGTTGGGAGTATATGTGATGAAAATGGATAAAATCTCCCCCCAACCATGCCCACGTTCGATATAAAAAATTTCGAAAATCACATAAATTGACATAATTCGCTAACGGAAATGGGTAAAATTATATAATTTTATAGGCGAATCCCCATGGTCATTATATAATAATTTTTTGATAAATTTTCTAAAGTGGGCGTGGCCCCGCCCACTTTTAAGGGAGGCATTTTTATACCCAGCGTACAAGTACAGGGGTATTATAATTTTGTCCACATACGTACCGGCGCAAAATTATCAAGATCCATGTATGAAAGTTCTCAGGTTGAAAAGAGGAGTCTATTCAGGCATGTCCGTCCGTCTGTCCATCCGTCCGTCCGACTCTGTACACGATAACTTGAGTAAAAATTAAAATATTTGCATGAAATTTTATATACAGGTTACTTTTTGGCCGAGGTAGGTTGCTATAGAAAATGGGCGAAATCGGATGATAACCACGCCCCCTTTTTTGATATCGAAAATTTCGAAAATCATACAAATTAACATAACTTGAGTAAAAATTGAGGAATTTGCATGAAATTTGGTTTACAGATTACTTTATGGCCAAGGTTAATTAGGCTATTAAAAATGGGCGAAATCGGATGATAACCACGCCCCCTTTTTCGATATCGAAAATTTCGAAGTTCACATAAACTGACATATATCGGTAGCTGAAATTGATAAAATGATATAATTTCATAGGTGAATCTCTCTTATCATTCTATTATGGTTTTCTGTTAAATTTTAAAAAGTGGGCGTGGTACCGCCCACTTTCAACGGATGCATTTTTTAAAATGCGACTGGTGGTAACTTTTAAACAAATTATGGTAGAACGATGAAATTTGGCACAAATCATACTAGTACTGTTGGGAGTATACGTGATGAAATTGGATAAAACCCCTGTCCAACCACGGCTACTCTCGATATCGAAAATTTAGAAAATCACCTAAAAGACTGGTCGTAAGTTTTAAACTGATTACGGTAGAATCGTGAAATTCGGCACAAGGTATACTAGAGTTATAGGAAGTATACCTGTTGAAATTAAACGAAATCGCTTCCCAATCACGTCCACTTTCAATATGGAAAATTTCGAAAATCACATAAATTGACATAATTCGGTAAGGTAAATAACTAAAATAGTATAATTATAGCAAGGACTGAAACCGAAACCGAAACCGTAACCGTAACCGATTAAAACCGATTCATTTTTCAAAACCGAAACCGAAACCGTAACCGTTATTTTGATCTGGAAAAGACCGAAACCGAAACCGTTTCAAATGCCGGAACCGGTTCCAAACGGTTTTGAATTTTTTCAATACCTTACTTCTGTGAGTGGGCACATAGGTACTTCCTTTTACAAGCAGGTACCCTGAAAGTTTTCATGGAAGATTGTCGAGCCACGTTTTGACATCAGTATCAAAATTCTGAAAGAGGAAGTTTGACTATAGTTGAATGAAGCGATCGAAACAAATTTACGAGATCCGAAAAAGAAATGTTCAGGCTTGTCTGGGGAAGCGCCACTAATTTTAATGTTTTTAACGATTTATACATTTCATTTGGCTTCCATTTTAATAAAAAAGTAGAGTTAACTTTAGGAATTTGTTTTGCAGAAATTTCATCCATGCATAGCGTTAATAAATGTATTATTATATTGGAGAAATCCCATCATGGCCGCAGGAAAAAAGTTATGAAAATTCAGACCTATTTCGTAGCTACATAGGTACATGAGTATTTTAGTAGTAAAATTTTTGTTTTCCTGTTTTTATTTGGAACCGAAACCGGAACGAAACCGTAACCGAAACCGAAATAAATTTTGAAGAACGAAACCGAAACCGAAACACGTTGCAAAAACCGAAACCGAAACCGGAACGTTATTTTAATCGGTTTCAGACCTTGAATTATAGTATAATTTGGTAGTTAAATTTGTAAGGAATTGTCTACTATTAACGATTCTTAAAAGATGAGTTAATTTTGTTAAGTGAGCCACCTATAATTTTTTCGACGGCCATGTATTTTATTGAAAGTTGGTAGTATGGCTCAGAACGATTAAACAAAAATACGTATACAATTTTTCGAAATTCGAATTATTTTGAAAGTTATAGCTATCAACAGTTTTCGAAATTCCTCACTTTTTGATGATTTTCTCACGATTGGTCAAACCGATTTTGCTATTTTTTTAAATATATATAAAAGATGGTATCTTCTACAAAAGGACATTTCCAATTTTTGCAAAAAAAAGTTGTTTGCAAACATTATTCGCAATTTTTAACTTCTCCATCGTGGCGAGATGGCGCTTTTGTGTAATGTTGTTGTAAATAACTCCCGCCCCCTTAAAGTGCCAAAAAAAATTTTTTTGCCAATAGTTACTAATCATACAACAAACATCATACAAAAGCGGCATCTGACCACGATGGAGAAGTTAAATATTGCGAATAATGTTTGCAAAAAATTTTTTTGCAAAAGTTAGAATCGTCGTTTGGTAGAAGATAACATCTTTTATATATATTTAAAAAATTAGCAAAATCGGTTTGACCAATCGTGAGAAAATCATCAAAAAGTAAAGAATTTCGAAAACTGGTGATAGCTATAACTTTGAAAATAATTCGAATTTCGAAAAACTGGCCCAAACGTATTTTTTTCATTTTAAAAATTTGTCATAAATTGGGCGTACTTAAGTATATTAGAAGTAAGAAATGTATTCAACTATAAGTAAGATTTTGAGGGTACACGAATATGTTATACCGTAGCATAAATAAATATTAATTTTATAAACTAACTAATAAATTTATTGAGTTCGTTTTTCCCCAAATTATAATATATATAGAAAATATATAACTTACAGGTGCTACTATTGTTTCCATACACTGGGTATTTAATGTTCGGCTTACCTGAACTTAGACTTCCTTAGTTGTCTATGATAAAATGCTTTATAGGAAACGGAATGACTTTTACAGAAATTTTTAACTAATTGTGCAGAAAAGTTTGCAATGAAGTCATCTAAGTGGTTCAAGTAGGAGTAACAGTGTCGGTTTGAGAGTGTCAGTCTCGGGATTCTGCTATGTGGAGAATCCCAACAACTCAGGGATTTTCCGTATGGCCGAGTCCCGGAACTGAATTTCCTAGTGTTGGTGATATCACAACGGGCCTTTCAAAACTGGCCTACGTGTGGCTCTGCGGCATCCACTTGAACCTAACCCTAGTATTTATCAGAGACAGCGTCCGTTATGAATTTAATAATAAAAATCGCAATTTAATTATTATTATTATTAATATTTTTCGGATTAAGGTTAATTACTATTTTTTGAGTTTTACCTTTTCGATTGGCATTATTAACACCGTACAAGAAAAATTTAAATCCCACCGGGTTTCCCATCGGTTTATGAAGCTTTTGAGTGTGCTAAATCTGAATATGAAGCCAGATTTTTCAGGTCATCCTAGGTTTTCTCTCCATAGATTCGTTTAGAAAAAGATCGGTAATTGTAAAAAAAAATTATAATTTGCCAGTTTTTCTGTGGTCAAGGAAAATATAACTTAATTTTGGTTTTTATATTTGGCGGCATACACAGTGCAAAAAATTGGGGTATAGTAAGTTCTAATCTAATCTTGGTTTGCGTCATTTATTGACGCTTAGTCGCCTAGGCGACTTTGGCCGTTTCGTATCAAAGCACGCAAGTCACTCCTTTTTAGCGATACCTGACGGCAATTGGAAAGGCCTGCGTAAATCTCGGACAGCTCATCGTTAAATTTCCTTCGATACTCGCCGTTGGCATCACGGGAAGGACCATAAATCTTCCGGAGAACTTTTCTCTCAAATACTCCAAGGGCCATCTCATCTTCTCTTGATACTGTCCACGATTCCGAGCCGTACATCAGGACTGGTATGATGAGAGACTTTTAGAGCGTGATCTTTGTATGTCGAGAGAGGACTTTACTTCTCAATTGCCTACTTAGTCCAAAGTAACACTTGGTGGCAAGAGTGATTCTCCGTTAGATTTCTAGACTGATATTATTTTTGGTGTTAATACTGGTTCCCAAATAGACGAAGTCCTTCACCGTTTCAAGTTTGTACCAACAGATACTTGTCTGCCAAGGCGCAAGTGCGCCGATTCTTTCTTTGATGACAGCAAATACTTCGTCTTGTTCTCGTTGGCCGCAAGACCGACTTTTTTCGCTTCCTTATCCAGCCCAGAGAAGGCGCGGTTGTTAAGGCCATAGATATCCAGAGGCATACGCCAGCAATTGCACGCTCTTGTAAAATATTGTACCATTGCGGTTTAGCTCTGCTGCTCGAATGATCTTCTCCAGCATCATGTTGAAGAAATCGCACGAAAGGGAGTCGCCCTGTATGAAGCCTCGTTTGGTTTCAAATGGCTCAGAGAGGACCTTCCCGATTTTGACGGAGCTGTTGGAATTGCTCAACGTCATTTTTGCGCTGTCAAAAGCGGCTTTGAACTCTACAAAGAGATGGTGTGTGTCGATTCTTTTATCATGGGTCTTCTCCAGGATTTGGCGTATCGTGAAAATCTTGTCGAAGGTAGACTTACCAGGTCTTGCTTCCAAGTGAGCGACTGAGCAAAACAAACAAATGACATGCATTGATTGGCCAAGGTGATCACAACACTCTTAGAAGCGCAGCAACAATTTCATTATTTGAGTGGCCAGGTAATAATCTGTGAGAATTTGATTTTCAGATTTTCAGACAATTGTCCCACAAGCTTCCGGGGCTTGGCAGAATCGCCTTTCTTGTGTATTGGGCAGAGCATACTTAAATTCCAATCCGTAGGCATGCACTCGTCTGACCATATTCCGATGCATGCTTTCTACCAGCTCTTCGCCTCCGTGTTTGAACAGCTCGGCGGGTAGTCCCTCTTTTCCAGGCGCTTTGTTGTTTTTGAGCCGGGATACAGCTATCCTCACGTCATCATAGTCAGGTGGTGGGACGACTTTTCCATCGTCAGGGATTGGGGTATCGGGTTCGACGTCTCCCTCGTAATTTAGCAGTGACGAAAAGTGCTTGCTCCATAATTTAAGTACACTCTGTACGCCGGTGACCAGGTCGCCATTATTGTCCTTACAGGAACTTGACCCGGTGTTAAAACTTTCCGTCATCTACCGGATCTTTTCATAGAATTTTCGGGCTTCTTTCCCTTCAGCCAGCATCTCAAGCTCCTCACACTCACGCTTTTCGGCCTCACGTTTCTTTTTTCTGAATAGTAAGTTATCAAGAAAAAATTTTAAAAAAAATTGTTTTTACTACTACATATCTAAATAACAAACTACTCTCTTGAGAGAAGACTTATGGTGACCGGCAAAATCTGAGTTCAGATTCGGATTCAACACACCCAAAAGCTTTATGAACCGATAAGAAACCCTCTGAGATTTTTTGGCTGTTGTACAGTGTAATCAAAGCACGATTTTAAGGATATAAGCATAAATAATAATTTTTTCCGGGTTTAATTATTTTTGATTACGTATAATTATTATGAATTGATTTTAATCATTCACACCCCATAAAACCCCCCCTGATAGGTTCCTCATATAAACATTTGAAAAATCCCAATTTTTGGCACTTTACAGGACAAAATCAGCGAAATGGTTATTCTTTTTTGTTTTGGATTTAATTTTTTTCTTTAGAACTTTAGAAAATATAGCTATTTCATTCATTGCCAAAAAAAAAAAGACCGCAAAATCGGAAAACCTGATCAATTTTGCAAAAAAAATCAACTTCCCGCGTGAAAAACATGTCATACTCTTTTCGAATGTACGAAACACTACCCAACTAGACACATATCAGTCATTTGAATAGTCAAATGTCAGGTATGGCTGAATGAAATCTATTTCAGGCCGTAGTGCAAAGTTTCATTCAGGTTGCTAAGAGCGACATTACAATCCTGAGGGCTGCTTGCATAAAAGCTGATAACGACTAACCGAAGTTTAATTGACGTATTTTGTATGGTTAGCTGTCAAGTTAATCACCGATTAGGATTAATCGGCTTTTATGCAAGTGGCCCTGAATAAACAATTTGTATACGTGTATGGTTTTGCGTCTCTTTCTTACTAATTGAATACTGTATAAGGCTCTCCTTATCTTTGTCCGGGCACTTTTCCTTCATTCGTGACATAGATGTCAGTCAGGCAGAAGTAAACAAAGCTGAACAACAACAACAAGAAACATACAACAACCAGAATGTAAATAAAAACAGCCGCGATTAGACATTTGTAATTTTGTGTTTATTTATATTTCATATTCGTCTTCTATATATATATTTACATTCTTAGTAATAAATTTATATCTACAATAAAAACTAGCAATATAAAAAATCTGTATCGATGTGCGTTTTTGTGTTTTGATTGCATTTTGTGTGTTTGATTGCATATTGCTAAGCATTTGGTATGTGTGTTGTTTAGTGTTTCGCAATGGAAGTTGCATTTGCGGTAGCTGGTAAGACGGTGTCCCATAACTTTGGTGTTATTTGTATTGGACGACCAGCTGCGGCTTATTGTAGTTTGGATATGGCACTTGGCTGACGCATCCACGGATTATTTAATTTTGTCCATTTTTTCAGCTTGCTGTTGTGGTTGTTGCTGCTGTTGCGCAGCATTACAAATTTGTGATTGCATTTGTCCCTGAATTTGCTGTTGTGGTAATGCTTGCTTATGCCATATTTTGGTTCAGCGACAAGCGGATTCACTATGTGTGCCTTATTCAATGTTCCTAGTAAAAAAATATAAAAGGAAAAATTAAAACATTTTTAAAAAACAGTTCCTTTTGTACGGGCAGCTGGAACAACATACAACTTCTAGGCAATGCGTTACACGCTGGGATCAATTTTGAGAGATGCTGCAATTAAAAAAAAAAAGGTTTTTACCTATACATTGAGAAATACGGTAAATAAATATCGATAAAATAGTTATTAAACTTTATACTGGCAGTAGCATTGTTGGGGCAACTGCAGTGTGTTTAGGGCATATATATATTTAGTACTATATTCGTATATGATTTAGGGGGGATTGGCCTTAGCAGAGTGGACCATGCTTTGGAAAAATGGACCCTATCGAAATAATAAAAAAGTAACAATTGTGTCGGATTAAACTTCCGGTCTCTTATCGGCAAGTGTAATTTTTTCACCTCTCATTACCCATCTTCTCCTTCCTCATGGATGGAGCGATGAAATGACTTAGAAGGTTCTACTGGTCATACCAAATCGCTACCACGACAGCCGGGCAGTACCGCAGCGCTCCGGATTCATATCCGGCCAAGGACTGTCAATTTCGGCATCACTCTCCAAAACCTTCGGGGAGTGTTGTTGCTGTTAACATCAACACAAAAACAAGTAAATTCAGTTTTTGTAGGTACACATTACTGCTTGCGTTTGTGTAGTCTTCAATATATCAAAGCATGTACCTTAATCTTCCTTTTCTTTAGCAGCACCACCGCCGCCGCCTTGGTTCTTCTTCATGTTCTTCCTCTTCACGCGACCTGACGGCCACCACTATAGAGCGATTTAATCAAGAAATCATGTGTTTTTGTGAATCCAAACGCCGCACAATACATGAGGAGCGCAGTGGCGTGCCTTCCATATAAGCCGAAAAGCCCGGCTTGCCTAGCTAATCCTCTATGAGCTACAATATGTTTCAAAAATGTATCGTAACAATTTCTTTAACGTTTACATTTGGTTTCACTAACTGCCAATAGCATAAACATATAAATAAAGCTCTTCCTGCCATCTGTCGGCTGATAGCAAAACAATTAACATACAATTTTTTCAGCGCATATGATGGCATCTCTTACTTGCTTACTTAAAACAGCCTTTAACCGCCTAGGCGATGATTGCCATCTCGCTTTTACTTATTGGCTTTTACCTAGCTTTCAAATCCCTTACTAAAATGTCTTTTTGAAGCTACAGTTTTTTTGAATTTAGAAGAAATTTTGTATGCAACTACGAAGCCAGCTTCGTGCTGTTGTTACTATAAGCTTTAAAGCCAAACTGGATATGTATATACATATCTACAATGTTAATGTGCAAGGAGCTCTACTCAAAAATTATTGGCGCATATTTTAAAGTAGAAAAAAAGAATTCAATAGTGGTGATTGCTGTAATATTTTTTTTTTTTGCTAGGCATTATAAAATATAAAAAATATTTTTTAGGTTTCTTAGGTCCACTTGCACGACGCCGAGTTATCTTTTTAGCTCAGAGTTAATTTGACATTAACTCTGAGTTAAAAATATAAATTTTCGTTGTGCAAGTGAGCCTTGGCTTCTGCGATGATTGTAAATGGGAAATAGTGCAAGTAAACCTTTTCCCTTGGATTGGAAAAGCTTAAAAAATCTGCAAAACAATAACTTGCCTATTGAAGAAACCCAAATGTTTAAGTTTTTCCCCGTGTGCAAAAGTCGATAAATATCTATCCTGAACTCTTCTTCTTCGTCTGAAATGTTCTTTGGCAGCAGTATGTGCTTTTGTTGGGGTTATAAGGACTGGGGCTTGCCTTGATTGAAACACGTAGGCACGCCACTGGAGGAGCGTAGTGTGTATAATTGTTGTGATATCACGATATGTTGTCGTATGTTAAGCAATACTAAGGTAAAATTAAAAATAAATTTGTTATTACAAATGGTACGTTTAAGTTACCGTGGTGTATCACTCACATTGTGGTGTTGTAATTGCTATAGTGTTTATATAGCTTCTTTATGGCGTTTCGTTGTCGATTCACCTTTAGCCGACCATTTTTTTTGGTTAATGCCTTTTTCAAACCCTTGGCCCCCTTGTTGTTTAAAAACGTCTAAACAAAATATATATATTTTAGTATGAATCGTCGAACATAAAATTTTGTACAAATACGAACCTCGCAAAATTTTATTAAAAATATCAAGCTCGGCTAGAGATTGCTTATCCCAAGAGCCACCCCAATTGTAGTCCCACATGAGCTCGTCGGTAAAAACTTGCCGCACGACGTAGTTGACATCCTCTGACACGCCTTTAATTTTGTGAAGGTGTGTAGTCTTTAAGGAAAGAAGGAAAAACGTATGTAATTATATATGTATATGTATGACGAATTCATGCATAGGTACCTGATTATTGAGTAATATTTTTTGCAATAACGAAAATTCGCTACAGAAAAGCAGTTTATAGCGAAATAACTTTATGATCAGGCAGACATGAATATAGTTATAAATCTATACTAATATTCTAATGTATAAAAATCTCGTGTCACGGAGTTCCTAAGCTTAAATCTTCTAAACGGCTTGGTGTATTTTTATGAAGTTTCGTATATGTATATGTTGGGGAATATGATAATAGATTTTGAACTATATTTCATACCCCAAGGTGATTGGGGACTGGAAGCCTAATGTGGACCAGCTGTGACCCTGGAAAGAATTTCTGCGATATGGGTATCAAATGAAAGGTGTTAGTAAGAGTTTTAAGGGGATTTGTTTCAAGTCCCAAGTAGGAATCCATTTCCGAGATATCGACCAAAATGTAGACCAGGTGGGACCCTAGAAAGATAATATGGGTATCAAATGAAAGGTGTTTATGAGGCTTAGGGGATGACGACAGGGATAGGAATAGGGATAAAGAAATGAATAGAACGGGAGAGAGGAATAGAAAGAACGATATGAAAACGTTGGATCAAGTTCCGTCTTCGTCATATCCAAATACAACTGAAAAGCTTCCATGGATAGCCATAGGGTGGAAATGATTTTAAATCATTAGTGGGGATAGGGGGAAAACAGGCGTGACACCTCTCAAGCTAGCGGAAATTTTTCATAGTAAGAATAGAATAAGGGAAAAGGGCGTGCGGTGGAACCCACGGATATAAGTTAGTAAATATGTTAAGTTAAATATAATATTAAGAGCCATTTTGTCAAGTGAGCTTTGAAACTTATCTGACGATGAAAACTTTTTGTATAGAAAATTTTTGTTTAAAGTTTAGTGGGAAAAACGCCCTTAAAGAAAAAAACATATTTTCATATTACCATAGCTTGTGCATACTCGGGGTCTCGTATCTTCTCCTCTACAAGCGCCACCACGCTCTTCGACCTTATCGGCAAAAGGCTCGCAATTTCATCAAGCTTTTTGTCGCTAATTTCGCCCGTCATGCGACAAACTGACTGCTCCACTTTTTTTAACGCCACCTTACACTCTCGTATCTCCACACATTGGGCTAGGAACTCGGCCTTAGATATATTCTGTCGAAATAAGAGCACATTTGCATTATCTAGCATAAACAATTTGTAATATTTTTTTTTACTTTTTTCTCTATGTTTTGCAGGCGCTGGTCCATGACCCTTTGGTTTTCTGAGATAACGTTTTGCTTTAATATAATACAAAAATTTATCAGAGACAGCAATACAAATTTAACATATGCCTAGTTTATGTGAACATGAAATCGAATTATTTCAAAACGAATTTCTTACGAAACATTTCAAAATCCCTTTGAACTAAAACGCAAAAAGTGTTCAAGTCGGTTGAAAAGCTCGTTTATAAATGTGTTTTGAAATAAAACGAATTGAACTTAATCGTTTTATGTATGCGTATAAACTAGGTAATAAATACATACATTCTGAATAATCATTTGCATCGTTTCCAACAAGTGATACAATTTCTTGGACAGGTCATTGGTCTCATGGGGGTGACTTGTGGGATGTTGTGGTTGTCGTACAGCTTCGTTGAAGCTGCCGTTAGTTGCGAACATCATATTTAGCGAGTTGCCTAAAAATATGTATACTTATATTGTTGTACAATGATGAATTGATATGAAAAACTATAGTTACCGTTGTTGGATGACATGTTTTTTCTATATAAGGATCTATTATGAAAAAGGGCATTTTTAACAGATTTTAATAAAAGTATTTACCAGAGATAAACAGTACATAAAAATTTAGTTGGAGATGGAGTAATAACCGAAACATCGGATTGTGTGGTCTAGTTGGCGAAGTCGTGGAATAGATGGTGTAGCAGAGGTATTAATAAAAATTTGTTTTCAATAGGAATACAAAAGTATTTGTACTCGATGTCATCTTTTTTAATTATCCGCGTCTCAGAACTAAGCTCGCTCGCTAGAACGATGCCTAGACTGTCATTTGACAGAACAGGCGCCTCGAAGAAGTTTTCATTTTTTTGGAAGATTTGGCCATTAATCAATTCACAGCTTACAGGTTGAACAAGATTACGCAATTTGACGGGGCCTACATTTTTACAAAAACAATAGCAATCCTTTTCTTTTCTAAGGTCGATGTCAAACGACCCCATCTTACCATTTTGCGGTAGATTAACATCCTGTCGTTCATCGAGCCTTAGATATATTTGTTGAAGGATGTCATTCGGCTTGTTGATAATTTTTTTTAAAAATTGCATATAGTTCTCAAACCTATAAGCTGAAAATGAATCTAAGGGGCCAAAACTTTTAACGCACTCGGACAAATGAAGTAAGCCATGGATATTGAAAGTTACGACACCAAATTTCCTATTGAAATGAACAACAAAGTGGTTTAAAATTTGTTGGGCCACATCAGCTTCCCTAGTGCATGTTTTTTGACAAGAAAGTAAACGAATGCCACTATGTAGAAGTAAAAACAGAAAGTACGAATCATCATCCACGCAATCTTTCAAAACAAATATGCCTGTATAAAGCAAAAATTGTCTTAATTCTGTTGCCTTCCAGTGAGCCACTTCATCAAAACTTCGGGAAATGCGACAGAACTCCGATGGAAAACGACTTTTAACGATATTTATTTTTTCATTCATCATAGTGACATCCGCACTTTTTAAGATCAGCTTTAAACATTTTTTTACAACACCCAAGTCAACAAGGTGCATGCAGTCTAAAGGGAACTGGGAAACCATACCAAACCCCGCAAGTTCCAAAACACTTTTTTGCTCTCTGAATTGAGGGAGATGGTGTAAAGGATGCAACCTCATTTCAAAAGTTTCGTCAGTGCGAGGGATGTCCGCTTCTGTGGAAAAGTTCATTCTCCCAAGCATCAAGCTTACCTTCTTGACAGCATCTACAGCACCCGTGTATCGCGTTAAACGACATTACGCCTGTAACGAATGCCCTAGCTGGTGAATCGCAAATGAAAGCACGAATATTGAACTTGACCAACACTTGATTGGGCCCAACCTTCACCCCATTCTCCCTAAGCATCTGAGCTTCTTCAGCAAAATCTCCTAAAAAAGTGTTGAGGTTCTCAGGCTTTTTGAAGCCAGTGAAGGATGCTATCAAAAATGGATCGATATTTGGAAAATCGACAAGAGCTCAAATGGATCGATATTTGGAAAATCGACAAGAGCTCCAATAATTGGCCATAAAACCCTATTGGAACTGTCATAAGTGCTCAAGCCGTCTATACCGACATCGATTAAAACCTCGGCATGTTGCTCCAGAAACTGATACGAGGGTGAAAGAAAGAGTTTTTGGATGCCTAAATACAAAAATTCACCATTTGACATCTTCGCAACCTCAACTTTTCCGCGCCTTGTTTTTAAAAGCGTTTTTGAGCATAAGGGCAAACCTTTTACACCACCCTTGTTGAGTGTCTGGAGCAACCCGCCAACCAAATTTTGGGGAGCTTTATAGCCAATGGCCCAAACTCTTATTAACTCCCTTAAACTAGGATTTCCACCAGAATCCAAGCCCTCGTCAGCATGTACACTTGCTTCTGAATCATGCGGATATGCTGGTGAGGGCATAGATTCGTAGTCCCCGCTATAGCTGCATGCACCGAGTTCACCACCACGCAAAGCATAACTATGCTCTTCGTAAATTCCTTTTTCGGCCACAGGACACGCATCCTGACGTATGGCCTCAAAAACCACACACTCCGAATTTTCAGCTTCGAGCAAGCTTTTAAATTTTTGAACATTGGCTTCAAAGAGCTGTTTCTCTGCACTAAGACAATTTTTTAAATGTCCTTTATTCATTTTCACCTTTTTGTAATTCACAAACACAGCACAACGTACAAATAAGCAATTTATTTAAAATTTGCTTTTGCCAAATTAGTTTTCGTTAAGAAAATTTGAAATCGCGTGAATCGCGTCGTTATTAAACGTTTAACGAACTGTCAAAGGAAAAAGAACCCGAAAAAGATTTTTTGTCATTGTGTAGGTGCTGTCAAAAATGTTGTAAGAGTGTTGGAGTTTCCTACAGCATCCCAGCCAGCAAGGTACCGTACATTTTACGAACATTACGATTTACGAGCTATTCTCGAATGAAAAAACAATAACAAAAGAAGCTTTTCTGTCACGTCAAACAAAAAAATTAAAATAAAAAATTTCAAACAAAAAATTTTGAACGAAAATTTTCAAACTGATATTTTAAAAGTAAGTATGTTTGTAAAATATCTAATTAAAAACACAAATAACATAAAATATATCTTTTAAATTATTACTAGCGTGCTGGAAGGTGGATTTGCGGAAAAAGAAAAAGGGACAGAGAAAGTAGCTGCTATTCTGGGATCTCGGGATGCCCCCTGGGTTGTATGACCCACTATTTATAAGTTGTGATGCTTAACATGTAAACCATATCAGTACGTACACGCTGGCAAAAAGATATACAATTTTATTATTTAATAAAAAACTTTATACCTAAAATTTAGGTTTGTTTATTTATTTTATTTTTCGCATTGAAATCAGTCGGTAAGGCGGTCTAGAAAGTCGGTTTTTCTATCGAAAATTAATTGTTTACGAGTACATTTACGATAAAAAAACGGACGTAAAAAGATTCATATACGAGTGCTTTTTCGATACTTTTACGACAATCGTATGCAAAAAACATTTCAGAGCGAAACCGGATTCGTAGGCGAATCGTAAACGGATATCATAAACGATATTTTATCAGAGTTTTCTTCGAGAAAACGTCAGTTTACGAGCTCGTTTACGATGATTTTGCTGGCTGGGATGCTTTAGCAGGGTATATATATTTCGAAAGTGTCAACATTTCTCCAAAATTAAAAATTTGTTATGAAATTTTTTTTTTGTTACGAAAAAAACTGAAAAAAAGTTGTTTGGCCTTAAAACCAGATTTTGAGGGTGTTGGAAATTTTTTGAAGGGTGTTTCATGTATAATTCGACCAGATGAACAATCTTTACCAGGACCGTATTTCAATTTTTCACTTTTTCAGTATTTTGATGAAACCTGGCTGTTTAGACAAAACTGCAAATGATGTATTCAATACGTCATACTTTCTATAAAAAAGATCCGTCAAAATCCAAATTTCTTACAAATCGGAAATATTTCCTTGTCATTTGTTTGTGCGTGGGAGTTTTTGCATCAAAACAACAGGGAGAGTTTTATGTCGTGCCGTACATGTTGATAGGCTAAAACATCCATGGATATGTCAATATTTCTTTAAAAACAGGTTATTTCGTAGAATTTCTTTACAAATCCTTTTTTTAACACAGATAAAACTTTTTTCATAATCCGTATAAGCGGACTATCCTTGGTCTGCTAGTATAATTTTTGTTGTATAAAGTGTATAAAGAGTTTCATCAAATCCTAGCATTTCTGATGACAGATTGTTTGATTGCTGTGAACTTTGACGAAACCATCTTGACCGTATAAATACGCAACTGCCATCCTCTGCTCCATTTGTCTGCTAACCAGCGTAAAGAGCAATAGAAAACAAGTAAGGGACAGCCCTTTCCTGTGCCGAAAGGTTTTAATACCTATACCAGTTTATGTTGTTGCTGTTGATGTAACGAGGTGTAGTCCTGCCTAAATGTCAGATAGGGTCACCCCGAGTGTATTGCTCTTGGCCGAGTCGATATAAGAAAAAACGGCCCGGGTCGCTTCCGCCTGATGGGTACAGAAAATTTCGAAAATCACATAAATTGACATAATTTGAGTAAAAATTCAGATATTTGCATGAAAATTTGTATGCAGGCTACTTTCTGACTAAAGTAGATTGCTTTTGAAAATTGGCGAAATCAGATGATAAACACGCCCCCTTCTTCACAAAATTGACATAACTAATAAGTAAAAATTTACTTTCTGGCCAAGGTAGGTTGCTATTGAAAATGGGCGAAATCGGATGATAACCACGCCCCCTTTTTCGAGGCAAAATTCGACTGGTCGTAACTTCTAAACTGATTACGGTAAAACGATGAAATTTGCACAAAGCATACTAGTATCTTTGGGAGTATACCTGATGAAATTAGATAAAATCGCCCTCCAACCATGCCCACTTTCCTTATCGAAAACTTCGAAAATGACCAAATTCGGTAAGGTTAATAGCTAAAATAGTAGAAAGGCCCGAACGTAGACTTCCTTACTTGTTTTATTTTTGGTTTATTTTTCTCTAGGTTTAAATAAATTTGGTTATCATGAAAAGAAAAGAAATTTGGATCCCCCCGAAAATATTATCTGGATACGCGCCTGATACCATTTCATGTCAATGAAAGGTATAAAAAGGCGCTCGTTAAAAGAAAGCGTAATCTTATTAAATATAAAGCTCGTAAAACCAACTGAATATGTCATAAAAATACACTCCAAAATGTAAGAATAATTTGTTACGTGCTGGCTGCCGGTTGACCTAAGAATGGCTCGCGCGACTAGTCAACCCCATGTTGCATGCCCCGGGAGTCTTGCAGGTATGCTTGCCTACTGCGCGAACTAGCTCGCCGGACTGTGGGGTGGATCTTTGACCCCGAGGCATACCCACCGCACCATACAAGAAAAAAAATCATACCTGGCTCTTCACTTCACATTGGGGCACTCGGCCCGCACCCCCTCCAGGTTCCCCGCCCCTCGGCCATAGGTGTTGTTATGGCCGGCCACTCTATACCCACCCTACCATGGTCGACCGTGGCAAATGTTTGATGTCGACCCCAAGATCAAAACCCCCTTGTACCCCCCCTACAACTTCCCCTCTGTCATCGTCCAGTCCGTCTGTCCACACCACATCTGAAAGAAAGAATCACTCGTTTATAATAAAAATTATAAAGGCATATTATTTATTAATCTAAAATATCGAAATGTGTATGTATGTTTGCGTACATGGTACTACGTGTAAGTGTGTGTTACTATACAACTAAGATAACAATTACTATGAGAAGTGGGCGTTACGCCCTTCAAAATTCAAGTCTGGGACCCAACACTTTGGCCCTTATTTATGTATAAAAAAAAAAGAATTAAGAAACAAAATAAATCAGTGACCCGACATTTTGGTCTTTATATGCTCTTCGTGAGCTTTCTTAAACATTAACAGTAATGCTAGCGTCTTAAACTAACCTCAGGAATTTGACTAAGTCATAAATATATATATATGTGTGTGTTTGCCAACCGCAATTAAATTTCATATACCATACGCGTATATGTATGTGTGGGTTGTCGACTATCCAAGAGTGTGCATGCAGGAGAGAGTCGGGGCTGAGACTCGATGTGCCCACTTAGAGGGGTGGAAATATCGACTCCCACTTAACTCAGTCCGACCCGCTTACACCCCCATGCACGCCCTTCAAGCGTCAAAGAAAAAATAAAAATGTTACAAAGTTAAGTTGGCTTGAACCAGCCTATAAAAATGAATGGAAAACAATTCAAATGAAAATGTATGACTTATTATCTGGCCACACAAGTGGAAGGCTTCGGTTACCCCCCCTCCGGATAAAAAACTAAATTGGTAACTTCCTAACCCCGCCCTGGCCTACAAGACGTCTTGTTATAAGGGTGGTGGAAAGGGACCTACTACAACTGGTGCAACTTATCTCATGCACTTAGGTACGGCTGAGTATTTCGCCGATCATGGGGTAAGGAGGCCGTCGACTTGGGACCTAACAGAGCATGTCTCCTTCATACCTAGTGGTTACTCAGTACAATATGAATTTTAATTTTTTTTTTGTTAACAATTTTTTCCCGCATTTGAGCTGAGCCCGAACAAAACGTTTGGATTGCGCCACTTATCGAGTGCGCAGGGGTCTTACTACCCTACCCTGAAGGGGTCACGACATAAGTGGTCCTGGCCGGCCGTCCCGGCTCAGGTCTAAATTCCTTAACTAATTCCCACTACACACTACACTTATAACTAAAAACCTGGCCTTTGGCTGCTCCTTTGTGGTGGTGATTGTGGTGATGGCTCTGGTTGTTGTAGTTGTTGTTGGTGTGGTAGTTGTTGTTGGTGGTGGTGGTGGTGGCACTCCACTGGATAGGTGCTTGTTGGTGTTGGCTCACGGGGATGTACCGCCTCGGCTGTGCTGCTTAGCCTACCCTGCGGTTGTTCTCTCCCCACCTTCACGGAAAATTACTGTGCTTGGTTGGTGGTGTTGTGTTGTGCAAAGTTTTGCTACTTGCGGCGGTTGTGGCAACATCAATCCTGCTACCGTCCTTAAGTTGCACGTGTGTGTGCCACCAGTGACGGTACTGACGACGTTTGGTCACTTACGGCGCGCTGGCAATAACCAGCGTGCAAAGCTGTATGGTACTGCTTGGGGATTCCCTTTCCTACACACAAAAAGAATTATTAGACCTAGTTTATCCCATTTTCCTCTTATTCAACTTACCCACAAAAATTCCTATTCCGACACCCGTAGTCCTTGCAGGTGTATTCCCTCAAGGACAGGTTCTGTGATGGGGGCCCAAATATTATGGGACGTATATTCCTATAGCACTCCCCGATGGAGTGGTAGCACAATTGTTGGTCCAGATTGCATCCACTTCTGGATGCATTCAACTTTAGCACCACAAAAAATAATTTTTTTTTCTTTAATTTTACCGGTTGCTGGTTGCTGCTTCTGCTCTCTGCTGCTGTTGGTGTTGAAAAGGCCGGAAACCGGAATTCCTGAAGTTAGCTGCGTTTCAAATGGTGACGTTTGATTGCTGACGTGGCATGACGTTTGAAGGAAGTGTTCTGAAGTGGGGTTGCCAGATCGCGTATTTTGCTTGTGGCAGTGCTGGGTAGCCGTAACATGACCGTAACAGGGCGCGCGCTGCAGCTAGTCTCGGGTTAGCTAGGCGCTCGAAAGACCGGTCATCCTTGCTTATCGTCTTAGGTCTTTAGCGTGGAAGATTCCAACAGAGCGTCCGTTTGAGTCGCCGAGCTCGTACAACGCGTTTCCTTTGACCGCTAATACCATTGACCGGAGATACTTCGGTGCAAGCTTGGCGTTGAATCCCTCCGCCGCATTACTCAGTTTGAAATTCCTTCTGTAGACGATCTCGCCCTCTCTGTATCTGACCGGCCGGGCTCTTGTGTTGTAGCTTTGTTGCCCCTTCCTGAAGGCTTCCTCTAAATTTCGGATCAGTTTCGCTCTTATCAACGACACCCGATCCCTATCGTGCAGCACCCCTATATCCCCTTCTTGCAACGCCTCTATTCGTCTCAAAGTTTCGTACGCGTCGCCATGTTGGATCATCGCCTGCCCGAATACCGCTCTATAGGGTTCGAGCCCGATCGCCTCGTGTACTGCACTTCGAAGGGCGAACGCTGCATGCGACACATGTTGGTCCCAGAGGCTCTGGTCTAGTCCCGCGACATACGTCCTCAGCATTGCGAGCAGCGACCGATTGACCCTCTCGGACGCATTCGCTTGAGGCGCGTATGCCGCGGTCCTGACGTGCTTTATTCCGTACGTTTTCAGCAGTCCTGCAAACGAGTCCGCCATAAATTGCCTGCCGTTGTCCGAATGTAATGTTTCCGGTACCCCAAAGACATGAAATATGTCCTTTTCCAAATAGTTGATGACATCCGACGCTAAGGCTTGCCGCATGGGTTTCAGGAAGACGAATTTAGTCAGGTGATCGAGCGCAACAAATATTACAGTGTTTCCAGTTCGGGAGCGTGGGTATGGACCGCAAAAGTCGACGTACAGCCGTTGGAATGGTCTTTCTGACTTGAAGCGATCGGTCATGGGAGGCCTCGATGACGCGTTCGGTGCCTTGGAACATTTGCACAGCTCACATCTCGCAACAAAATCCCTTACTGCGCCTGTCATACCTGGCCAGAAACATTTGCTCCTCAGCCTGTACAATGTTTTCGCTGTCCCTCCGTGTCCCGCCGAACGATCACCGTGTGCCTGTTCTAGCAACTGCTGCCTCATCCCCTCCGGAATCCAAACCCTCCATACCGCTTCTTCGGTAACTTCCATGCTTCTGGGCCGCACCCTTTTGTAAACGACGCCGTCGACCACCCGCAAATCCGGCAACCGAGCTACATTCTGTTCGATCTGACGCGCAAGTGACGTGTATGCTTCACTGGTAAATTCTGGCGATGCGAAATCTATCTCTGCAACTGCCTCTGGGACACCCAACTCGTCCATATGCATGCGGCTCAAAGTGTCTGGAACGATGTTCTGTGCGCCCTTCCTATGTTCGATTTTGAAGTCAAAACCCTGTAACTTTAAGCTCCATCTAGCCAATCGTCCGGAGAGGTCCTTCTGCCCCATGAGCCACTTAAGGCTCATGTGGTCAGTGATTATTGTGAAGGGCAAGCCCTCCACATATGCGCGAAATTTTTTCACGCTCACGACCGCTGCCAGACACTCCAACTCTGTGATGGTGTAGTTGCGCTGGGCAGAGTTAAGCTTTTGGGACATAAACGCAATGGGCCTCTCATTGCCGTCGTCGTCCTTCTGAAATAGCACGCTGCCTATCCCTTGAGTGGACGCGTCACACTGAATATAGAAATGTTTAGAGAAATCAGGGTTTACTAATACATCGGCCGAGGTGAGCGCCAGTTTCAGCTTCTCGAACGCTGTTACCGCCTCTGGTGTCATGGTGAAAATCTTAGCCTTGCGCAGGCACTCTGTCATTGGCGCCGCGATCGTAGCGAAATTTGGTATGAACCGCCGGTACCATCCACACATGCCCAAAAATCGGCGCAGCTGTCGAATAGTGGCTGGTATCGGGAATTCAACAATGGATCGTACCTTCTCGGGATCGGTTTTAAGCTCTCCCTGCCCTACAATAAACCCCAAATATTTCAACTCCTTTTGACAAAATTTCGATTTATTTAGATTGATCGTAAGCCCTGCATTGGCGAGACATTCGGCTACCTCCGCCAGGTGAACCAGATGCGTCTCAAAGTCCGGGGAGCACACGAGGAGGTCGTCGATGTATACAAAAACGTTTTCCCTTAAGCGCGAGGGAATGACCTTATCCATTAATCTGCATAACCGCTGGGGCGCGTTGCATAATCCGAAGGGCATTACTTTAAATTGATATAACGGCCGCCCTGGGACCGTGAATGCCGTCTTTTCGCGCGAGGATTGCTCCAGCGGTATCTGCCAGAATGCGTCTTTAAGGTCAATCCCCGATATAAAGTGTGTCTCTCTCAAGCGCGTCAGGATCCCTTCAATATGCGGCGTCGGGTAAGCATCTTTCTTAGTGCGGTCGTTCAACTTTCTCATGTCCACGCATAGACGCTTTTTCCCCGGTTTCTCCACGAGTACAATTGGCGAGCTCCACGCGCTGTTGCTTTCCTCAATGACGTCGAGGGCCAGCATACGGTCGATTTCTTCGTACGCGTACTTTTGCTTCACCGGTGACATGGGGTAGTGACGTTGTTTGATGGGGATCGTTTCATCCGCTACTTCGATTACATGCTCGGTGAGATGCGTTCTCCCAAGACCCAAATCGGCAAACGATGGAAATAGCTTCTTCACGCGTTCTAACTCCCGACCTTGTACGGCCGACAGCTCCCGCTGTCCCTGGGTATCCAGTTCCGAGACTACCATTGGTGCCACTCCAAAAGCATCCCAGAAATCGATGCCCAGGTACAGTTCTTGCTTTAGGCTAGGAACCAGATACAACGTCATGGGTTTTGTTTTGCCCCTCCATGTCATCTCAACGTCTATCCTGCCTACAACCGCTTGCGCCTTCCCATCCGCTGTCTTCAGCCGCTCGTTTAACTTGCGTAATTTGTCCCCCATCTTTTCTTCCCAAACGCGCGCCACTGACCCCAGGCAACTGATCGACGCTCCGCTATCTAATAAACCCTGTATGCGAACTCCCTCGATGTCAACTTGTGTATATGGGCGCTTGTCCCTGGCGTCCCGAATGACCGTCTCCTCTATCGAACGCGCCTCGCTTCGCCTCGCGCGCGTGCGCTTGCGCAGCTCCACTATCTTCCGCCACGTCCTGCTTGCTCCGCGTTCTGTTGCGCTGCTGTCCGTACCAATTACTTCTACGTCCTGTGTCGTGCCAAAAATCCTTTTCCGCGCTGCTTCATAGCGCGCTTGCCTCTCCGGTAACGTTAGATATGGACTTGGACCGCGCGCTGGTTTCGCTTTACTATTTGTTAAAATTTGTATTGTTTCGTCTAAATTGGTTTTGCCCTGATCGTCGTGATCGGACTTGTCTAAGCTGGTGGTTGTTGCTACTTTTCCGGGGTCTGACGAGGTTGGCAAGGCTCCCCGGGTTTCCCGCCGCTCTCCAGGTTTTTCGGTTTACACTCTTCGCACAGCTGTCTGCTTGGTTGATTGCATTTATAGCAAATCATGCTATGCAAGCGCCCGTCGCACCCATCTGCTTTCCTCGGCGTCAGTACATCCCGCTTTGTCCCCGCATCGCCCCTTATTTCGCGATGTAACGGTCTGTCCCTGACTGGCCGATGGAAAGCTTCTAACGCGTCCAGCGGCTCCTCCTCATGGTCGCCCTCCAATTCGTCTATCGCCTTTCTGCGCTGGGGTTTCAACTCAAATTCCGCTAAATGTTTCTCCGCCCGACGACACTCCTTCCGCAACTCCTCCAGTGATGTTATTTGGCAACCGAAGATCAAGTTCTTGATTCTTGGTCTCAGATTGCGACGCATAAGATTCACCAGACTCAGCTCCGGCAGCCGCGTCCTCATTGTGAGCTCTAACCCCCTCACTTCAGCATAATATTCTTCAAATTTCTCGCTATATCCCTGTTTGCGCTCGTTCATGGCTTGACGGATCTCTTCGTCGCAGTCTGCCCTGCGGAAGTGCTCAACCATCGCCGACCGAAACTCTTGGAAGTCTATGGCACCGTGCTCTGGATGCTCCTCGGTATACAACCAATACCACTCCTGCGCTTGACCCTCGAGCAGTAAGTGGAAGTTTGCATACAAGTCCTGCGACGATATGTTGTGTTTTTTCTGCAGGGTATCAACGCGGAACAAGAAGCGCTCTATGGGAATCGCCTTAGCCCCCCCATCAAATTTCAGATGCCAATCGCGTATCGCTTTGGTCGCGCCCCTTTCGTACCGTGCGCTCGCAGCGCCGCCCCTTGGCTCCGTGCCTGGAAGAATTAATCGTCGATTCGCGCCTTGTCCACGCTCACTCACTACCTCGGCCGAGTTAGTGTTTGGGTTTGTCCCCCGAGTTTCCGCGTCCAACAGCCAACCGTCGCGCGTTGTCTCTGAGCGCGCGCGCGCCTGCCTCTTCCAAGTGTGAAAGTCGCCCCGCCAAACCATTGATCTCCCTCTTCAGCGTCTGCACCAAACCTTTGACCGCGTCGGTGGTAGAGCGGCTCACCTCTAGCTGGTGTTGCACAAACATTAGCTCGAACTTTTCCATAAAGTCCTCGCCTAAGACATTGGTTGGCGCTACCCCAGCACTACTCATACCAGCCACTCCCCCGCGTGCTCCCCCATTGTCGACACTTTCCTCGTTCCTTTCCTCGCGCTGCTCGTCCGGCTGCAGCTCGTCGTCGCCGTGTCCGTCCCTGCTGCCATGCGCGTCGTTCTCTTCACCGCTCTGCTGGTCGCTGTCATCACCTTCCTTTTTGTCCATCCCCTCTTCGTCGCGCTCGTTCCTCTTCTCGCTCCTAAGTCCTTTTCGTTTAACCTGATCCGCCATTTATCACGATATCGCTAATCTCACCTAGACTTAATGCGCGCTTACTATTACGCGTGCTGGTGTTAACCCAAAAAATATAACAAACAAAAGAAAGAAGGTAAACCAAAATTTGGGACTGAAACCCGATTTCGCGGTTGTACTTAACCCCGCGGTACTGTTGCGCGTTCGAAGATGCTGCTGGAATTCGATAGCGCTGTAGGCGCTATGTTAACTACGATGACAATGACAACGCCGGTTATGATGATACCGGATCGCAGATGCCAGTCAAGCGGTATTGGACTTGCCCAAAAAAAAATAAATTCCACAATGTTTAACGGTCGCGTTTACCACGCGATACTGGTGCGCTGCTGTACAACAAAATCTTGTCTAGTAGAACGATACCTTATCCTCGGATCGCCAAAGGATAACGCCGATCAGGAACGCAGATATTACTAACAGCCAGTCGAAGCCGCCAGTCGAGTTGCAACAAATTGTTGAAAAACCGAAGTCAAAAAGTATAAAGTTACAATATGGGTCGCCTTTCCCAGAAGGCTACAAAACCCCAAAAAAAAACTAAATAAATGAAATATACGTGGTCATAAACGAAAGATGAAAAGGTAAATAAAATTTGAAATCAAAATAATAATGGAAATAAACAGTGTCTTTCTTTTCAGATGCGGTGTCCGTCCGTCCCCTCCGTCGTCCGACGTCTCAGTCCCCCTTTAATACACTCCCCCAACAGCTGTAGGTACTATTAGCTGGCGTTAGCCTAGCCAACTAAGCTACCTAGACAACCGACGCCCCCCGATCGAAATCCCTCCGCGAACACTATCATCTGCCCATTCAATTAGCAAGATGAGATACCCGCGGACCTGATTTCTGGTGGATGGGTTCAGAGCCCTGCCACTATTGTCCAGCTTGACCCTCACCAAAACAAGTTGGCAGGCCTCTAACCCCCACCTCACCATACCCCCCTACATCAACACTATTGACTGACTATACGCAGCCAAGTCAAGCTGCTGATGCCCAAAACGAAGAATTTGAAAAAGTTAGAAAAATTTTAAATTTGAATGAAAATACGAAACCCCCGGAAGTCAAAATGTTAAAAAAAAAAAACCCCAAAGGTGCGAGCGTACCCCCATTGCGTGTCCGAAAAAATACATGTACTCACAAAGGCTCCACTAGGCTGTGGGGCCCCACGTTGGGCGCCATTTCTGTTACGTGCTGGCTGCCGGTTGACCTAAGAATGGCTCGCGCGACTAGTCAACCCCATGTTGCATGCCCCGGGAGTCTTGCAGGTATGCTTGCCTACTGCGCGAACTAGCTCGCCGGACTGTGGGGTGGATCTTTGACCCCGAGGCATACCCACCGCACCATACAAGAAAAAAAATCATACCTGGCTCTTCACTTCACATTGGGGCACTCGGCCCGCACCCCCTCCAGGTTCCCCGCCCCTCGGCCATAGGTGTTGTTATGGCCGGCCACTCTATACCCACCCTACCATGGTCGACCGTGGCAAATGTTTGATGTCGACCCCAAGATCAAAACCCCCTTGTACCCCCCCCCTACAACTTCCCCTCTGTCATCGTCCAGTCCGTCTGTCCACACCACATCTGAAAGAAAGAATCACTCGTTTATAATAAAAATTATAAAGGCATATTATTTATTAATCTAAAATATCGAAATGTGTATGTATGTTTGCGTACATGGTACTACGTGTAAGTGTGTGTTACTATACAACTAAGATAACAATTACTATGAGAAGTGGGCGTTACGCCCTTCAAAATTCAAGTCTGGGACCCAACACTTTGGCCCTTATTTATGTATAAAAAAAAAAGAATTAAGAAACAAAATAAATCAGTGACCCGACATTTTGGTCTTTATATGCTCTTCGTGAGCTTTCTTAAACATTAACAGTAATGCTAGCGTCTTAAACTAACCTCAGGAATTTGACTAAGTCATAAATATATATATATGTGTGTGTTTGCCAACCGCAATTAAATTTCATATACCATACGCGTATATGTATGTGTGGGTTGTCGACTATCCAAGAGTGTGCATGCAGGAGAGAGTCGGGGCTGAGACTCGATGTGCCCACTTAGAGGGGTGGAAATATCGACTCCCACTTAACTCAGTCCGACCCGCTTACACCCCCATGCACGCCCTTCAAGCGTCAAAGAAAAAATAAAAATGTTACAAAGTTAAGTTGGCTTGAACCAGCCTATAAAAATGAATGGAAAACAATTCAAATGAAAATGTATGACTTATTATCTGGCCACACAAGTGGAAGGCTTCGGTTACCCCCCCTCCGGATAAAAAACTAAATTGGTAACTTCCTAACCCCGCCCTGGCCTACAAGACGTCTTGTTATAAGGGTGGTGGAAAGGGACCTACTACAACTGGTGCAACTTATCTCATGCACTTAGGTACGGCTGAGTATTTCGCCGATCATGGGGTAAGGAGGCCGTCGACTTGGGACCTAACAGAGCATGTCTCCTTCATACCTAGTGGTTACTCAGTACAATATGAATTTTAATTTTTTTTTTGTTAACAATTTTTTCCCGCATTTGAGCTGAGCCCGAACAAAACGTTTGGATTGCGCCACTTATCGAGTGCGCAGGGGTCTTACTACCCTACCCTGAAGGGGTCACGACATAAGTGGTCCTGGCCGGCCGTCCCGGCTCAGGTCTAAATTCCTTAACTAATTCCCACTACACACTACACTTATAACTAAAAACCTGGCCTTTGGCTGCTCCTTTGTGGTGGTGATTGTGGTGATGGCTCTGGTTGTTGTAGTTGTTGTTGGTGTGGTAGTTGTTGTTGGTGGTGGTGGTGGTGGCACTCCACTGGATAGGTGCTTGTTGGTGTTGGCTCACGGGGATGTACCGCCTCGGCTGTGCTGCTTAGCCTACCCTGCGGTTGTTCTCTCCCCACCTTCACGGAAAATTACTGTGCTTGGTTGGTGGTGTTGTGTTGTGCAAAGTTTTGCTACTTGCGGCGGTTGTGGCAACATCAATCCTGCTACCGTCCTTAAGTTGCACGTGTGTGTGCCACCAGTGACGGTACTGACGACGTTTGGTCACTTACGGCGCGCTGGCAATAACCAGCGTGCAAAGCTGTATGGTACTGCTTGGGGATTCCCTTTCCTACACACAAAAAGAATTATTAGACCTAGTTTATCCCATTTTCCTCTTATTCAACTTACCCACAAAAATTCCTATTCCGACACCCGTAGTCCTTGCAGGTGTATTCCCTCAAGGACAGGTTCTGTGATGGGGGCCCAAATATTATGGGACGTATATTCCTATAGCACTCCCCGATGGAGTGGTAGCACAATTGTTGGTCCAGATTGCATCCACTTCTGGATGCATTCAACTTTAGCACCACAAAAAATAATTTTTTTTTTCTTTAATTTTACCGGTTGCTGGTTGCTGCTTCTGCTCTCTGCTGCTGTTGGTGTTGAAAAGGCCGGAAACCGGAATTCCTGAAGTTAGCTGCGTTTCAAATGGTGACGTTTGATTGCTGACGTGGCATGACGTTTGAAGGAAGTGTTCTGAAGTGGGGTTGCCAGATCGCGTATTTTGCTTGTGGCAGTGCTGGGTAGCCGTAACATGACCGTAACAAATTTAATCCAACACTAGTAGGATACCAAATGATAAAAGGCAATATTTGGTACTTAAGTCAAAATTACATTAAAACACCCCAATACCATTTCAAGACTTTAAAATTATAATGATGGCTCATAAACATATACAGTCGAATCTGGATATAGTGAACTAATTTTTGCAAGGCCTGTTGACAGTATCCAGGTTGGTCTCTATATTAAGGTTGACATTTTTTATTCAAAAACTTATTGGCCCGTAGTCATTGTCAAAATCAATTATGATTTTAAGTTAGTTAAGCGTTTTGAAACAACTTTATATATGCTATCTGTCAAAAAAAGCTTTAAATAATTTAAAATCATACTTAATTTTGACATGACTACGGCCCATTTTATTTAAGTACTCAAAAGCAATGTTTTCGACGTAAGGTCAACAGTTCTTTGGATTAAATTTATACTTATTGATTTAGCTACATCATGATGCTTTGCCCATTTTTTAACAATTACAGATTTTGCGAAATAAAATTTCTCGTATGAGAACACCAAAATCATTTACTTATAAAAATAAAAAAACACATTAAATGGCTCTCATTCACCTAGATGCGGGTCGCAGCCGAGAAAAAAAAAAGTAATAAAGCCAGGTACTAAGTTCACAATCGTAAAATTTCGCCAGCAACATGTATTTTGCTTGCATTATAATAGGTTTGTTTACTGACCAAAAAAAGTTCAGAGCAGAGCAGGGCAGCTGTCAAAATAGAAATAGAGCAACTCAGAGCAGAAATGCCATGAAACACTTGAATCTTGATAGTTTCTTTTTATTTGGTTTTTTTGTTTAAATCTTCAAAATTAATGCAAATTCACGTATACAAAAACATTGATTTTCTTGCAAGCTAATTTTTTTGAAGTTTTCAAAAATTTATTTTTTCCTGACTGACAATTGCTTCTCTGCTCTTAAGTTACTCCATAAAAAAAGCTAGAGCAGAAATTTGTGATCTGGATTACTCTAGTTTTATTTTGAGCGTACTCACGAAACAAAAGATAGAGCAACCTAGAGCAAGATAATTGTTCGTTAAACACAATTTTGTGAAATATCTCAACCTGGCGTAAGCTAGAGCAGCCCAATAAACAAACCTAATGTTGCTACCAATCAAGCATCAATTTCAATAATTGTAACTTTTCAATCAATTTTAAATGACATGAACAATTAAAAAAGTAATGAAAAATTGTTGCTATTTGCATTTTACCCAATATTTCCACGGCTTGAACTGAGTACTACTTTGCGGTGAAGTAAACGCGAAATTTCACGGCTCGCTCCCCACAAGAAAATTTGTATGGATTATGATAGACATTTCGCTTGAAATATCCCAGCTTAACAACAAACAGGAGCAACTTTTCCAGTAATAAATATAAAAAAGCAATTTCGGGGAAGGCTCGACTTCATTTATGGTTTATTTTGTTGGTTTTTCATCAATTTATTCTTGCCGTTGGATGTAAAATTTTGTTCACTATTTTGAGGCTTTCGATTATTCCCTATTTGGAGTACTCCATGTAAAAATTTCGTTGTTCACTATATCGAGGTGTTCATTATATAGCGGGGTTGGCTATATTCAGATTCCATTGTATTTATGTTCATATCATTACCCTAATATAGAAAGGATCTAACTCATATTTTCTTAGCTCGAAAAATAACTCGAAAAAGCCATAGCAACGATGGCTTATTAAAAAAAATCCATCAGCAACTTGATTTGAAATAAAAAATAAGTTAGGTCTGCAATAGGAGCTTAAATGCAAACTCCTTAGATTAAAGAAATGGACTGGTAATTTAAACAAGATATCAAAGAAGGAGTATAAGTGCTACACCACAAAATGACTCCAAACATTTCTGAACTTTCATTGATGCAATGTTGTCTAAAATTAATGTGTGTACCAGGCCCGTGGGCAGGAATTGTCTCCGTGGGGAGGCATGGTGTATGCAAACGAATTCGTTATCAACAAGTATTGCTTTGTGAATGAAATGTAAAGCAAATGCCAATAAAAATTTGAACATTAACAGCAAGCGAATAATGAAAGACTTTTTATAGTAAAAAATTCCATATATATTAGGGTGATTCAAAAAAATGTCGACTTGGTCTTACCCCCTAAAAAGTTAGGTGTTGGGGAAAAATGGCATTTTTTTCAAAATGAATTTTCTTTTAATTTTTGAAACTTTTCCCCAAATATTTTTACACACTCTTAAAGTTGAAGCTTTGAAGCTTCCAAAATGGTATGGTAAGCCGTGTGCGATTATCTTAACTATTAAAATAATTACAGCCATTAAAAATTACAGAGTTTTGTACTATTGCACACACATATACAGTAACACGTATAAAATCTAGTAAATTTTAAATGGCTGCAATTATTCTAATAGTTAAGATAATCGCACATGGCATACCATTTTCAAGCTTCAGTTTTTAGAGTATGTAAAAATATTTCGAAAAAAGTTTCAAAAATTAAAAGAAAATTCACTTTAAAAAAATGCCATTTTCCCCCATACAAAATGTATAGGAAAGGGCGAAAAAATATAGCCACCACTTAGGGTTAAGTTATAGCGCTCATTTTTTGCAAGGCTTATTTTGTCATGAATACCTAAATTTTCAGGGGGTAAGACCGAAAAAAAAACCAATTTTTTTTGTTTGAATCACCCTAATATATATTATCTGTTGATTCAAAAGAAAAATAGCAAAACTACCATAGTTAAATATTGGCTATCAGTCAACAAACGGACTCTTCGAGGTCAGATATGTCAAGTGATTCCAAATTTTATCTTCAGCAATTCATACTTCCCTGCGATTGTCGTGCAGATCTAAGAATGATTTGAATAATTCAACACATAACTTTTCCTCAAAAACTTGCATCTTGTTTGGAAATAGGCAGTCAATTATGTCTGCAGTATGGGAAAAACCCAAGTTGAATGTTAAAGCCAATGGGCCCCTCAACTATTTTCTGTTTGATAAAAGAAGTAAGGAGTCAAAATTTCACTTGCTCTTCAAAAAATTCTCTTCAAAAAAATGTATTCAGTGGTTTTTCTACAATTTAAAAAAATTACGGGACGAGTTAGGAAGCAAATCCGTAATTTATTCGGATTCACAAATATTTTTTTAAATATCTAATAGTTTTAAATAAAGAATAAAAAATTAAACTTATTAATCGCTCAAAACTTGCGAATTTAATAAAATGTCGTAAATATACATATGTATGTTGATGGACTTATGACGAAAGAAGTTTCCAAAAAAATGTAAATGATTGTCGATCAAAATTGTAAACGTCTGTTGATTGAAGATGTGAATTTCATATAATTATTCAAAATAATGCTCTCACACTACTTAGATAGTATTTATGTTGTCATTGGCGTGATTGTTGGCGTGGTGTTGTCGTTGCTAGCGTTGCTGCTGGGAAGTTTGCGTTGCTGTTATGTGGTCACGGCTGTTGCTATCAGTTGCTTGTTGTTGCTAGTGCCTTTTGTTGTTGTTACTAGTCAGTTGTAGTTGTTATTGTTGCCAACTCTTGTTGTTGTATGACGCTGTTGTTGTCATAAGCACTATTGCAGCGTATTTTAGGACGCTTCTTGTTGTTGTTGGCACCTTGTCATTGTTGTTGTTGGTGTTATCTGTAGCTGCTGCGAGTTGTTGTTTCAGCATACAGAAAAATTTCTTACATTTTTAGTTAACATGATTCATGTTAAATCAACATGAACACCTCTTGTACGTAAAACAAAAACAATTTTGGAAAATCAACACGAACATTTTAACATGAAGCGTATGGTTAAAATAACATGAAATACTTCTGCATTAGAATTACATTAGTGTGTATCCCTTACACTAAATTCGGTTTGTTTTAACATGAACAAGTGTTGTTTTCGACTGCCATCTGTTCCCCGAACATTTTAACATGATATGTGTACTTTTATTAATTAAAATTATGATCGTGTTAATTTAACATGATGATCGTGTTAATTTCACATGATGATCATGTTAATTTAACCTGATAGATCGTGTTAATTTAACATGATGATCGTGTTAATTTAACAATAAAAACATGTTGAACTAACATGACAGATCGTGTTAATAAATTATACAAGCATTATATTCTTTCATACCTGAAAATATGTATGTTAAAGGTTTTCGATAAATGAATTAACTAAATAAAAATTATTAAAAAAATCAAAAACAAGGTGTTTTATTTTAAAGGTTAATTTAACAATAAAAACCTGTTAAATCCTGTTAAATTAACATGATAGATCATATAACATATCGTATAAATTTCACATGATAGATCGTGTAAATTTAACAGGACGAAAGTGTTATTTCAACATAGTATAGTGTTAATTTAACATGTCTGATCGTGTTGATTTAACAAGAAAAATAATGTTGTATCAACAGGAAATCATGTTGATTCAAACCTTTGTGATCATGTTAAATTCACACTGTTCCTTCATGTTGATTTAACATGTAGGAACAGTGAAAAAGTAGCTTCATGTAAGAACATGAGCGATAGTGTTGAAAAATAATAACCTGAAAAAGTGTTAAAAAAGTGTTGATTCAACATGAAAATTATTCTGCGTGAGCTGGTTGTTGTTGTACCAAGCTGGTTGCAGGTGGCGTTTAGTTATTTTTTGTTGTTGTTTGTTTTAGCGCGTTCACGGCGTTTTGTTGTTAGCACTTTTAATATATGTAGTTGCGCTGTATCACAACGGGCCTCTTATTACTGGCCTAGGTGTGCCTTTGCGGCAGCCACTTCTACCTACCTACCTACCTACCTAGTTGCGCTGTTATTAATGTGGTGGGCGTTAATTGTTACGGCTTATGGCGCTTGTTGTTGTTAATGTACCACACGATCTTGCAACAGGAGCATTAAATGATTATTTATGATGAATTTATTATGTTCTTTTTTCAGTTGGCGTCACCATTAATGTAGATGCAAATCTACATTTATTTAATATTTAATTTCAAATATTAAGAAATATTTTATTTTAAAAATTGAAAATGTTAACAAAATTTTTTTTAAGAATGAAGTTTCAAAATTAAAATTTATGAATACAATTCAAAACCTATTTGATCTCCTTTTAATAAATTAGCAAAGTATTTAACAAACTAAGTGTATAAACCATTACAGTAACCAATTTACGAGCGCTCAGTTTTATTGAAGTATCTGCCATACCCGAAATAAAAAATGCCTTAAATACTAAAAAATAGATAATATTTGAGATTTTAAAATTAACATTTTTAATATCAAATGAATTGAAGAAAACACAATTTTAAAAATCTGAATCTTTCAAAATATACTTATAAAAAATTTTTAAAATTCTTTGCTTCGTAGAAATTTCTGAAAACTAAACCTCGTTGAGCGCCGCCTTCCATCTCGACGTGCCATACGAAAACTAACACCAGAAATTTTGTGTCTGCGAAAAGTAACACTTTCATATTTTATCTGAAGAAAATGTACTACCTAAAAGTGTTAGTTTTCGTCAGGCACAAAACAAAAGTGTTAGTTTTCTTAGGCTCACTTGCACAACGAAAATTTATATTTTTAACTCAGAGTTAACGTCAAATGAGGGATTAAACTCATACGTTTTTGACAACTTTTCAAATTAACTCTGAGTTAAAAAGATAACTCAACGTGTTGCAAGTGGGCCTTAGAGAATTTTAGATTGTTAGTTTTAGTGAAAAACACTAGTTTACAAATAATTAATTTGAAAAAATAACAAGATATTCATGTATATGGGTGAATTGCCGAGCACAAAACATATTTTTAAAATTTTTTGTATGGGCACGTGTTTGAGATATCGGTAATTTCGTGTTTTTCAGGTATCACTTCATTCAAATATTATTTTCGCAAATGTTGCAAAAGCGATGGACGCAAGCGGTACCTACAAAATTTAGGGGTGGGCCAAACCATCGCTGAACAATAGCTGGTCAAATTTTGCCGAATTTTTACGATTTTGGGGAAAATTTTTGATTTTATGCAAAGTTGTAAAAATCAGGAACTTTTTAATTTTTCTGAAATTAGTGTGTATAATTTAAGCATAATATTACCAAGATCTAGGGAAAACTGTGTTTTTGGCGAACTATATGTATTGCTCAATATTTAAAAAACAGTAAGTGGCAACCCTGCAGACGTGGGCCAGTGTTGCCAGAACAATTTTTTTTGAGTTTGAATCAAAATAAAAAAGGGCTAAATTTCTTAAATTAAATCCATAAACAAGTTCTCGGAAAGGGTACTTCATGATACATTTACAATGCACCAAATGCGTTGCATTTGGCGAAGTTATTTCGAGAATGTTTGGCCGCAGAATGAATTTGTTTGCCAAATTAGACGAATTTAATTTAGTTTGACCTAATTTGGTGATCTAATTCAATCTGCCAATGAACGGTCTCGAAAAAACTTGGCCAAAAGTTATGTGCAGCGTAAATGTAGCTTCACACAGTTAATCGATTAAGGTGTTTGTTCTCAGCCGATCACCGAGTTGCCACATCATGACATGCAGCCAAAATGTCAACACTAGTTTAGCGTCCTTCCCACAATCCAAAAATGTGCTGCTTTAGAATGAGTGCCTATGGCACATTGGCCTTCTTTGGTGTTTCCAACTCGCCGCAGTTGTAGCTTACTAATTACTAATGGCGGCGTTATACCAACAGGTTATCATAACCTCTAACGAGATTTTTAGCCGAGCTTCTCTTTCCAACTTGTGGTGTGTTGCTTTTTGAGTTTTTCCTACAAGTTGGCGGGACCTACAGTTTTTTGCCGACTCCGAACGGCACTTGCAAAGCAAATGAATTTTTTGCTGAGAAGCTTCTCATGGCAGAAATACACCCGGAGAGTTTGCCAAACTACTGCCGAGGGGCGACCCCGTTTTAGAAAAATTCTTTTTCTAAATAATTTTTGATGTTACTTTTGCCGGGCATCGAACCGCCACGACTTGGTGTAGAAGGCCGAACACTTAACCGCTACACCACGGCGGCCGCCGTAGCTTACACTGTAGTACAAAAAAGAACTTTTTTTCTGTCCAATGAACCAAATAGACTTTTTCGGAAAGTGGACACAAAATACTTTTGTTTATGTACGGTGGCTCACAGTCAATTTGAGCCACTAAAATGTTTTTGAATTTCATTAGACTGGGTACTAAGATAGTATTTCTAACAGTTTCTTAATAAAATATAGCCAATTATACAACAGAAACCAAAAAAAAAGTCCTCAAAAGTTTACACAAAGTTAAGGGGAATTTTTCATAATTTGAAAAAAACGGTCTCAAAATTTTCAACTTTTTTGGCAGAATTTACGGCGAAATTCTGAGTACGCAGTTTTGTAGGCCAGCCAATTTCACTATGTGCAGGCTAGAAGTAGTTCAAAAATTTGAGCTACTTCTAGCTTGCACATTATTATTATGTGCGTACAAAAAAAAAAAAAAATCTGACGTCTACATGAAAATCGCCGATACACGTGTATTTTTATTTTTTGTCCACTTTCCGAAAAAGTCTATTTGGTTCATAGGACAGAATGTCGAATATGCGCTTAAGAACGATTAGATGATGATGATGAATTAAGTAGATATGTACATTATTTCGGATTTTACTTACATATGAACCATGATCCAACTAGAAGGTCGTGGCATGAGACAGCTGATTAAAAAGTTTTTTCTCAAATTTTGAACATAATGCCCATTTTTCAGTGCAATTTTGACAGTACGCTCTCAAAGTACAACAACAAAATACATTACACAAATTTTGTACACAGTAAAATATGAAATATTACTTTTAATAACAGTCGGTATTGAAATTAAGCCTTTTTGGAATTAAATTTTAGTTTTAATACTAAATAGTATTAATTTAAGACTCTGAAATTTTTTTAATTCCAAATAGTTTTAAACTAATACCAAAATAATACTAAAGCCCTCTCTCGATAGCGCTCTCTCTCATTATAATGTTTTAGGTACTATTTGTTTAAAAACAAAGCCGGAAAAGTATTAAATTAATTACTTTTCAGCATTAAATTAAGGCCGGTGGGTTGTTCTTCAGAGCACGCGGTTCGTCGCTATCATTTAGAACAAGGCTGCAATTTGACGCTGGCAAGCATAAGTAGTCGATGGCTTGATATCATCAGCAGACATCTCCGTTCAGCATTCAATAAATTGTGAGTTCGACTCTCGGTAAAGGCAATATAATAAAACTGTAATTTTTTTTTTTTTTTGCCTGAGAGAATCTTCGACTGAATTCCTCTCTTTCTTAACTAGACCGAATATGGTATTAATTTAATACCTACTTTTCGGCGTTGTTATATATAAACACCAAAATGGTATTAAAGTTAGACTTTTCTTTTTACTGTGTATGCACGGGTGTATATCACCATGCGGCAGAGCTGTTAAAGAATTAAATCTTTTGCTCTTTGAAATCATAGTTTTTCTTCATTCAGTACTTGAAATTCTTTTCATCGTTGAAGAATTTAACTTCAATTTACGCATTCAGCAATTCTTTACAGAAATCATGATTTATAAATCCACCAAGTGTCAATTCAACAAGAATTCAAAATAGAATTACGAAGAAAAGCTCTTTAATTCAGAATGGCCATTCAGTTGATTTGATTCTTTTGGAGAGTTAATTCCGCTAATTCAGTACGAATCAGTTTTTGGAAAAATGCTAATTTACTCCCTTAAATAGTACTAAAAGTTTTCAAGTTCCTTTCACGCTAGAAGAATTTGAAAAAAAAATTACATTACATATTATAATAATCTATAACATAAAATTAGTGGAAAAAGCTTATTCGCGTGTAAGAAATATGTGAATTTAAAAAAATTCAAGTTAAAACATAAAAAAGTATGATTTTGAAAGGTTTAACATGCCTGGTCTTCACATAAACTGCCTTATTAGTGTTGCTGATGTGTTAGTTATGAAGCTTTTCGGGCATATTTTATTAACCCTCTGAGCACATTATTGAATTTAATTAAATAAGCTTTTGTCACATAAATAAAAAATAAATATGAATGTGTAATTATTTTATTATCATAACCTCTAACGAGATTTTTAGCCGTGCTTCTCTTTCCAACTTGTGGTGTGTTGCTTTTGAGTTTTCCTACAAGTTGGCAGGACCTACAGTTTTTTGCCGACTCCGAACGGCACTTGCAAAGCAAATTAATTTTTTGCTGGCATATTTAGTTTTGGAAAATTTGGCAGTGTCAAGTTTAAATAACAACTTCGAAAGTGCTTCAGTATTTTTAAAGATCTTCAACGCACAGCGAATATTGCCGAATTCGCCCTGCTATTACCATATATGAATTTGCGTTGCTCTCATATCTACAAGTTGTACAGGCAATACACAATATTACGTTCAGCTGAAACTCATGCCTTTAATGAATATAAAAAAATTCGGAGCTCTTTCATGGTTGTATTAGTCATATACATACGTCAGTTTTGAAAAATGAAAAAAAAATGAAATCTTTTTTTTTGGATTTATACTTTGAAATATGGAAATTCTTTCCAAATATGAGTATTTTATTTCGATTTTTTAGTCAACAATAACTAGTAGTGGAATTAATTTCCATTTAATTGTATAACAGAAACGGTCATCTAAACTTTCAACTTCTTCGGCAGATTTTGTATGAAATTTTTGAGGACTCAGTTTGGTAGACCAAGCAGTATAATTATATGCAAGTTAGAACTAGCTGAAATATTTTCCTGATTTTCAAGAACGATTTTCGTCGATGATGTTGAGTAATTTTTTATGCGAAATTAAATTTTGTTCATGCGTTGCATGAAAGATATTACTTAACACCCTCATCGAAAAAAATTCTTAAAAATCAGGAAAATATTTAAATTAGTTCTAACTTTCACATCATACCACTGAAATTGATTGTCCTTCAAAACTAAGAAAAATCTGCCAAAAACGTTGAAAATTTGGATGGCCATTTTGCTAAGCTCCCCTGAACTTTGTCCATATTCTTAAAGACATCTTTAATTTTGTGTCTAACTGTACATATTACTGAAGTGCCTGAAAAAAGCTCATAAAAGCAATAAATCCGCGATTTTACAATCGACGTGGCTGTTTGGTAGTATCCCGCCTTTTTACAAGTCTTCAATGGGTGACCGGAGTTCTGGTCGGTGATAGTGTCGAATTCAGGACATTTTTTATCACGGATAAGAAACGGGTTAATAAAAATTACAGCACCTTAAAGGCATAGTAGGGATGGCAGCTATTTTAGTTTTGTGAGCCCAAAAGTTTCGAGATCCCGAATATGTATTATTTAGATATTTTATACATTTTAACAAACAAACTGAAGACAGTACATCAATATTATTTTCATTACCAACAAGATGCTTAAATATATATAAAAAATATGTAAGTAGAGTTTAAATATATCCTATAACTTTTTCTTTACATATTTTTATATTAGTACAAGACCGGGAATAACCAAACATCTTCTTACGGTTTCTCCTAGCTGCTTTGGAAGTTAATGCAAATCAACAAGCGAAAAAGTTAGGGATTTTATAAAATTTCTCTCCATTCATAAGTGGGCTGTAATATTAGGTGTTAATTTTTATACCCTGCTTTTATGATTATATATAAAACCAAAAGCTCAAAAAACTGCCTTAATCCAACTTAATGTCATATTATTCGTAAAAAAACTAGCTATTTTAAACATTCGGGATTTTTTAACTGCTTTTCGAGATTTCGGGACTAATAAAAAACAATCCCGGGATTGACTTCAAATGTCAAAGAAAAAATATATAATGACAACATTTCATGATACAATAAGCGCACCAGTAGGAAATTGTAACAGTGAGGTACGTTTCTGACATCTTACATAAGTATTAGGACTTATCACAATATATCTACGTTGCGGTGTTGCATCTACAGCTTAAGTGTTTATTATTAAGGAAATTCACAAGGTCTTTTATAGTTTTATGTACAATTTCAACAACACAACACTTGAGAGCACTACATGAGTTGAATGTTGTGTCTGAATACATTAAATTAAATTTTCATACAAATTTGTCAGAAAATATTGAATTTTTGTGTTCGTGGCTCTTTTACTTTTGAAACTAGAGAAAACGAAAAAACAAGGAAAAGCAAAATAGCACACCTGCGCATTGGGTTGCTTAATTTTATTGTGCTATTCAAATTTTATATAAGAAATGACAACAAAGAAAATATGACAGTCTTAAATTTTGAATTGCCTAATTTTGATTTTTTCTAATTTTAATTAGTACATACACAGAAAAGTTTTAATGGCTTTTGACATGTGATTAGTGTTGTAAACCAAATGCTGGAAAAGAACTAAACAATCATACAGTGCTTGTCAGCTGAAGCATCATCGCGAATAACGTTCTAAGTGTAATATTTTTCAAAACCAGTTTCATTGCATAAAACATTTTGTATTGCTCTCCAGATAACGAATTTTCTAAAATTTGACACCAAAACTGTAAAAATGCATTTAAAAATAGTAGGGTAATTTAAAGTGACATACATTATTTTGCATTGAAGCGTCGAAAGTGATTCGTAACGGCACTGGAAGATCATGAAAAAGGTGTAAAACTCATAATATGAAAGATATAAAAGAAAAAGTTAAGGGAGACAGATGAGAAAAATAGATTCAAAATATATGACTTTAGCGTTTTTTTGCTCTCCTGACAAATTCTGATTTTGTAACTTAGAACGTTATTCGCTTCGATGCTTCAAAACCCTCTTCCTATCCTGCTCTGTCACCTAAATGTTTAGCAACATCGGAATATGTTTCCATTTTTCCCAACGATGGACTTTTCCTTGATATGCCATTTTTGCTTTTACGAACGTGTTTTTCGCTTTGTTTATATTTTTGTATGATAATTACTATGTATATACATGAAATATTCATGACTTAGGATGAGCTTTTAGGTAAAGAATAATACATTTTTATTTTTTTTTTTTAAGATCAGAGGCAAAGATGCAACGACATGTTAATTATAATATATTTCCCGCTAGGCATGGTTCTGCATTGAAGTCTTGTCAATTATAAAAAATTTTTACTTTTCATATTTCAAATTTTTGTTTTGTTTATAAACCGAAAAAATCATGGCCGCTCTTCACAGTGTAGCAATTTCGACAAATCCAAATTTTTTATTTTCTCATTTATCTCAGAATCGGTGGGATTTTTTGAAAGATTTAGCAGCTAAGTAAAATGTATGACATACATATATGGTCCCCGCTTTCGAATTTGCCTTACCGACATTTCGAGTTTTAATTGTCCTGAAAAAAAAAGAAGTTACCTCACGTCCATAGTTTGACTTGAAACATCTATGTGTTTGCGCATTTACTTCAGTCAGATGGGATTACTGACATATCTGTGGTTTCGTTATATTATAATATTTGCGGACTGATAAAACCTCCCCAAATATGTAATTTAATCACATCAAAAAATAATGTACATATTTCACCTTCGAGTTGAATTGTATGAGTCTATAGTTAGCCTGTGTAAATCTTAATAGCTGCTTTCTGTAGATCATTCGTAGCACCATCAAATTCCAAACATCGTGGAATACTCATAATAATAATAATAATAATACAAATACCTTCTAAGAGGATAAGGTCCAGCCTGTCTTCCAATTTGTGGTTTAAGTTTTAGTACACATTGGCGAGACCTACAATTTCTTTGGCCCAACTTTACACAGTATCTGGCAAGGCATTTTCATTTTGGCTGAAAAACCCCCGGAGCGTTGCCGAACACTGCCGAAGGTGACCTCGTTTTGAAAAACTTATTCAAAGGATTTTTGGTGTGACCTGTTTCGGTACTTGCACCAGGTACTTTCAATATGGCAAGTCAGCGCACAGTCATCATACCGCGGCGGTAGACAGTAATTTTAATTTCTATGTCTTAAAATATTCCAGAGGGAAATAATATTTAAAGTGAAAATTAAATTAAATCAAATGTTTCAATAAATTTATTCCTACGTTTATATTATGACAAGATAAAATAAATACATTAAACAAGAACCTCGCAGCCTTAAGCTATATTCTTTACGAGTCCATCAACTCTGGGTCTGTAGATAAAACACGGAATTTTGTTTGCATTTTTATCTAAATTTTAACACTGTGCGCTGCATTTTGACGTCTACCGCTTCGAATTTTCAAACGCGTTTTTCTCCACTTTCCCTGTAATAAAACGATGGAACTGCACTTCATGTTGTTCCTTTTTTATGTGACGATTATTTTCTACTTACCTTCTTGAAAAATTTGCCGTAATCTTCGAGAAATCAGCTAAAAACAGCAAGATTTTATGTATGTATGTAAATATATGAAAACATTGAGTAAGAGTTGCCGTAGCTAAAGAAAACGGAACCAAATTTTCGGGCTTATAGTTTCAAAACAATTTTCCGAAGACAATATCATAGCCGAAATAAGTTTTGAACAAATATATAAATATAACTTTCAGTTTCTGAATGGTTCCAATAAAATTTTGGCCTATTTACATTAAAATCAACAGACTTGAAACATAATCAATCACATATAAAATTTTAGAGTTAGGGCCAAATTTTACAATGATACATGGCAGTCTCGTGTTTTATTACTATTTTGACAGCTTCAAATCAATTCCAGGCATGTTAAAGACTGAAAGTACGCAAATATCACCTCTGAAAGTTAAATTTCGAGAGTACTGAATTGAAAAATTGAATTGATTCACCAAAGTTGGCATTCAATTGAGAGAGTTATTGAATGAGAGTTATTTCGATGCAATTCAGTTCGAACTGAATTACTTTCTCGCATTCTTTAATTCTTTGAATGGAAAATATGAATTCAACATGTCAAATCGTATCTACATGGAATTTCAAATTAAATTCAACGAAAAACATTTGAAAAAATGAATAAATCCTGAATTGTAACTGTTTTGATTCATTCAATTAACAGCTCTGCCATGCGGTCACCTGTTTATTGCACCATGATATGAACTATCGCTTTTATTTACTTTTATTTTATTTACATTGCTACTTAATGTGTAGTCAACTTCCTTAAAGAATAAAATGTTTACAAGTTCAAGTGAAAAAAAACTTAAATAAAGTACACAGAAAAAAATGGCACTGGTGAAATCAACAGTCTCGAACTGTTACCCTGAAATTGACCAAATTTTGGTTATTTCAACGGAATATTTTGTTGAAATAACTGTCATTTATATAGCTAATTATAGCGCCATAGAACAAAGCTGCAATTATACGCCGTCCAGCATAAGTACGCGATGGCCTGATGTAATCATCTCCGTTCAGCAGTCAAAGCAGTGTGAGCTCGATTCTCGGTGGAGGCAACCAAGCAACGTGTTGTTAGAACAAAGCTGTAATAATAAGAATGCGATACCTGGGTTGAGCGTTCAAGAGACCTGAATCCGATTCTCGGTGCAGTCAATATAAGAACTGTGCAAAATATTTTATATATATATAAAAAAAATTGTATTGACTTCACCGAGAATCGAACCCCTAGAACAACAGAATAACAGCCTAACAGTTAAACAACAGCTTAGCTGTTAACTTAAGGTTAACAATTTCAATGCAGTTTAATCAACAGCATTGAATAATGGATAAGAGTTGACAGTGATTTTGGTTGAAACAACCCATATTTTGGTTGATATGTCCAGTTAATTTTTCTCTGTGTAGTAGGTAAGCCATTAAACATGTTTTGCCAATTTAATTTCACCACCTTTATTACCAGCCAGCCGTTTCAAAAATCGTCCCTTTTTTGGCAGGCAATCAACGCATAATAACCCAAAGAATCCCTAAAATCTCTTCATTATTTCTCAAAAGTAATTTGCTTATCAAACCGCAGAAAATAGGTCGCCCAAGTTAAGCAAAGAGAATGGGAATTAAAATTGTCTGCCTCCAACCGAGTGTAACCGGGTATGCACAAAAAGTAATCCAAAATTGATAATTTGTATAGTTAAAAGCTTGCTTTACGAAGTGGAAAGAGATTCTAATTTTCGCTTAATTCAAATTGAATATTTTATGGAAATTTGATTGCTTACATACATAAACCTTTTTGGATTTATTAAATATAGCAAACTTAAGTAAAACAAGTAAGGAAAGCTGTTTTCCGCTGTGCCAAAGGCTATATACCTTTCATGAATAAGCGTCACGATTTTCACTGTTCGATCCCAGGTACAGCCTGTGTGAATTTAATTTTAGCTCATACCGAAATTATCGGAACTATCGATTATATGGGGGCGATGTGTTTTATTGGTCCAATCTCATTGATTTTTAACATCGACATTCCACATTCTAACAAAGCAATAGTTACGAAATTGCACGATCCTACCTATATAATTACAGGAGTTATAGACCAAAATACGTTTATCGGAACAATCGATTGTATGGGGGCTATGTGAAATATTTATCCCTTCTCAATGATTTTTAACATAGAAATTTCACATATAAAAATAGCAACACTTACAAAATTTCACGTTCCTACCTCTATAATTACAGGAGTTATAGCCCAAAATCCGTTTATCGGAACAATCGATTGTATGGGAGCTATGAATAGTTTTGGACCGATCTTGCTGGTTCGACAAATGATTATTCTCATATAAAATAACGCCTCCATACCAAATTTCATAGAGATATCTCTAAAATTGAGGGACTAGTTTGTGCACAAACATACGGACGGACGGGCATGGCAGCTTATCGTCCTGATCATAACGGTAATCTTATTAGTGGGTCTATCTCTTGTTCTTCTCATACTTACAAACATCGGACAAAAGCTATACCATTTCATGTTCGTGAAAGGTATACAAATTAATGCAAACATAACCTTTTAAATAATAAATATTGTGTTCCATATTATTTATGAAATGTATCGATGAGGGTGATTCAAGAAAATAGAATGTGTTTTATTTTGTATTTGTACTTGGAAAAATGGGTTGCTAGAGCCTGCTTGTGCACACTGCTATTTCTTCTAGCTTCATTGTACCAACTACAAATGTATAGATATTTGCTTTGGGCTATCTAAGTTAACACAAAAACCACAAGCCGGTTGAATAAATACATGTGCGTTTCGTGCTTCTAAAAAGTTGGCATTGCTTTTACGCAAATTGGAATGTGTTCAGTTATTCCAATGTAATAATTTAAAAATGAAACCGCACTTCACTTGCGGGCTCTTACAATAAACTTGAATTATATAAGTTGAAAAAACTAGAGGAAAAACCAATTAAATTAACAGAAATTGAAGTTTCTGGAATCTGAATAAAGTTTGAAGCTTGTTTTTTTCGTATGTGTAGTAGGTACTCGTGAATTTGTAAACATGTGCGCATTATACCTCAACGGAACAGTTCTTGTTACAGTCACTACTCTCGATTATCATCACTGTCACTATCATAATTACAATCACTATCTTTTCCGCCTTTACTACCTCTGTCACCGTTATAGTCTATTTAGTAACCGTCGGCTAGGGCACGATCACTTTCACGATTGGTCGCATTGTTGATGCTTAACCATCCTTATTATCATCCCCAACACAACTGCTTCATTTTTTATTTACTTAATTTTTGTCGATATACCGATACTATCGATAGCAAATTTCAAAATATCGCAAGGTTGCAATATCGATAAGCTTTCCAGCTTTAAACACAATGATATTGCTGTTGACGATGCCTCCCAAAAACACGAAGTATTTCCCAATAATTCATAAAGTATTCTGAAAATTATGATTCAAATAAATATAGTTTAAAAAAAACTAAAACTCACGCTTTTAGAGTGTATTGAACTAAAAAGTTGAAAATAATTTTAAAACCCCTACACAGTAGTATTGTGAAAAAAGCGTGGTCCGCTTTATTCCATAATCTTCGTTTTTTATTTAGTTTATTTTTACCTTTTTAGTGCAATATTCTTTAAAAGCGTGTGTTTTCGCTTTTTAAACTATATTTATTTTTTACTTTTTAGTTAAATGTGTTATGAAGTAATTGATAAATATATCGAAATATACCGCAGTGCAAACGAAACCTCTGGGCCTCCACTTTCGTTTGATACCCATATTGTACGCAATTTTGAATACTATTGTACAATCTCATTTTGATCGATAACTCAGTTATCGATAAATATATCGAAGTATTCCAAAGTCCAATAGAAACCTGTGGACCTTCCCTTTCGTTTGATACCCATATGGAAGGCATATTTCAAGGTTTTTGGGACAGTCTGAAGTCCAAATGACAGACTGAAGTGGAGCTACATACAAGCAAGCAAACATTCATATGAATGTACATATGTACAAGTAAAGCTAATGAAAGCGTAGTAAAAAACTAGCATTATGTGGGAAAAGCGTCTTGCGCTCGATATACCAAAATTATGGCACAAAGCGGACCACGCTTTTTCCACAATACTACTGTGTAGGGGTTTTAAAATTATTTTCAAGTTTTTAGTTCAATACTCTCTAAAAGCGTGAGTTTTAGTTTTTTAAACTATATTTATTTTTTACTTTTTAGTCAAATGTCGTATGAAATTATCGATCAATTTATCGAAATATATCGAAATCCAAATGAAACATGTGGCCTTCCCCTTTCGTTTGATACCCATATTGTAGGGAATTTTAAGGTATTTGGGCCTCACATTTTGACGATAACTCAGTTACCGATAAATTTATCAAAATATATCGATGTCCAAATGAAACCTGGGACCTTCCCCTTTCGTTTGACACCCATATTGTAGGGAAATATTAAGGTTTTTGGGCATTCACATTTTGACCGATAACTCAGTTATCGATAAATTTATCGAAATATGTCGCTGTCCAAATGAAACCTGGGACCTTCCCCTTTCGTTTGGTACCCATATTGTAGGGAAATATTAAGGTTTTTGGGCATTCACATTTTGACCGATAACTCAGTTATTGATAAATTTATCGAAATATGTCGCTGTCCAAATGAAACCTGGGACCTTCCCCTTTCGTTTGGTACCCATATTGTAGGGAAATATTAAGGTTTTTGGGCATTTACATTTTCACCGATAACTCAGTTATCGATAAATTTATCGAAATATGTCGATGTCCAAATGAAACCTGGGACCTTCCCCTTTCGTTTGATACCCATATTGTAGGGAAATTTTGAGGTTTCCGGGAAACCACATTTTGACCGATAACCCAGTTATCGATAAATTGATCGAAAAATATCGAAGTCCAAATGAAACCTGTGGCCTTCCCCTTTCGTTTGATACCCATATTGTAAGGAATTTTTTAGGTTTTCGGGCAATCATATATTGACCGATAACTCAGTTATCGATAAATTTATCGAAATATATCGAAGTCCAAATGAAACCTGGGGCCTTCCCCTTTCGTTTGATACCCATATTGTAGGGAAATTTTAAGGTTTTTGGGCAACCACATTTTGACCGATAACTCAGTTATCGATCAATTTATCGAAATATATCGAAGTCCAAATGAAACCTGGGGCCTTCCCCTTTCGTTTGATACCCATATTGTAGGGGCATTTTACGGTTTTTGGGCCACTGGGGCTTAGACCGAACGAGAGTCACATACATACAAGCAAACAAGCAAACAAACAAACAAACAAACAAGCAAACATACAAGTGAACCTAATAAAAGCGTGGTAAAAAATATGAGTTTGTTTTTTTGTATCGTCGCCTTAATGCATGCACCAGCCTTTTTACAAGCTATTACCGTAAACTAATTTCTCAACTAAGGTTAAAAGCTACTCCATTTAAAGGGTGCAGTGCAATAAGGCCCGCGGAAATAGCGCCCGCGGGCGTTATTTCTTTTTTTTTAAGAAATAACGTCCGCGGGTGTTATTTCCGTTTTGGAAAAGCAATAAAGCCCGCAGGCGTTATTTTTTTTGTAAGTGGGCGTTTTTTCTCCTTACAAAAGGAAATAAAGCCCACGAGTGTCGTTTTTCTTTTCTTAGCACTTAGCATTTTTTTATGGTTTGACATAATCGTATACGTAAACAAGTAAGGAAGTCTAAGTTCGGGTAAGCCGAACATTAAATACCCAGTGTATGGAAACAATAGTAGTACCTGTAAGTTATATATTTTCTATATATATTATAATTTGGGAAAAACGAACTCAATAAATTTATTAGTTAGTTTATAAAATTAATATTTATTTATGCTACGGTATAACATATATGTAAATTGTTCGTGTGCCTTCCAAATCTTACTTATAGTTGAATACATTTCTTACTTCTAATATACTTACGCCCAATTTGTGACAAATTTTTAAAATGAAAAAAATACGTTTGGGCCAGTTTTTCGAAATTCGAATTATTTTCGAAGTTATAGCTATCACCAGTTTTCGAAATTCTTTACTTTTTGATGATTTTCTCACGATTGGTCAAACCGATTTTGCTAATTTTTTAAATATATATAAAAGATGTTATCTTCTACCAAACGACGATTCTAACTTTTGCAAAAAAAAAATTTTGCAAACATTATTCGCAATATTTAACTTCTCCATCGTGGTCAGATGGCGCTTTTGTATGATGTTTGTTGTATGATTAGTAACTATTGGCAAACAAATTTTTTTTGGCACTTTAAGGGGGCGGGAGTTATTTACAACAACATTATACAAAAGCGCCATCTCGCCACGATGGAGAAGTTAAAAATTGCGAATAATGTTTGCAAACAAATTTTTTTTGCAAAAATTGGAAATGTCCTTTTGTAGAAGATACCATCTTTTATATATATTTAAAAAAATAGCAAAATCGGTTTGACCAATCGTGAGAAAATCATCAAAAAGTCAGGAATTTCGAAAACTGTTGATAGCTATAACTTTCAAAATAATTCGAATTTCGAAAAATTGTATACGTATTTTTGTTTAATCGTTCTGAGCCATACTACCAACTTTCAATAAAATACATGGCCGTCGAAAAAATTATAGGTGGCTCACTTAACAAAATTAACTCATCTTTTAAGAATCGTTAATAGTAGACAATTCCTTACAAATTTAACTACCAAATTATACTATAATTATACTATTTTAGTTATTTACCTTACCGAATTATGTCAATTTATGTGATTTTCGAAATTTTCCATATTAAAAGTGTACGTGATTGGGAAGCAATTTCGTTTAATTTCAACAGGTATACTTCCTATAACTCTAGTATACCTTGTGCCGAATTTCACGATTCTACCGTAATCAGTTTAAAACTTACGACCAGTCTTTTAGGTGATTTTCTAAATTTTCGATATCGAGAGTAGCCGTGGTTGGACAGGGGTTTTATCCAATTTCATCACGTATACTCCCAACAGTAATAGTATGATTGGTGCCAAATTTCGTCGTTCTACCATAATTTGTTTAAAAGTTACGACCAGTCGAATTTTCAAAAATGCCTCCCTTGAAAGTGGGCGGTACCACGCCCACTTTTTAAAATTTAACAGAAAATCATAATAGAATGATAAGAGAGATTCACCTATGAAATTATATCATTTTATCAATTTCAGCTACCGATATATGTCAGTTTATGTGAACTTCGAAATTTTCGATATCGAAAAAGGGGGCGTGGTTATCATCTGATTTCGCCCATTTTTAATAGCCTATTTAACCTTGGCCAGAAAGTAAGGTTTAAAGCAAAATTAATGCAAATATCTAAATTTTTAGTCAAGTTATGTCAGTTTATGTGATTTTCGAAATTTTCGATATCGAAAGTGGGCATGGTTGGGGGGAGATTTTATCCATTTTCATCACATATACTCCCAACGATACTAGTATGCCTTGTGCCAAATTTCATCGTTCCATCTTAATCAGTTCAAAAGTTACGACCAGTCAAATTTTCAAAAATTGCACCCTTAAAAGTGGGCGGTGCCACGCCCACTATAAAACAGTTTTGGAAAAATCATAAGAGGAGAGCCGGTTGGATTCACCTATGAAATTACATCATTTTAGCCATTTCAGTTACCGAGATATGTCAATTTGTGTGATTTTCGAAATTTTCGATATCGAAAAAGGGGGCGTGGTTATCATCCGATTTCGCTCATTTTCAATAGCAACCTACCTCGGCCAGAAAGTAACCTGTATACAAAATTTCATGCAAATATCTAAATTTTTACTCAAGTTATCGCGTACACAGACGGACGGACGGACGGACAGACGGACGGACATGGCTTACTCCTCTTTTCAGCCTAAGAACTTTCATATATGGAACTCTATATCTACCTCGATTATTTTGTGCCGTTACATACTACCGTAATGTGAACAAAATTAATATACCCTTGTACTAGTACTAGTACACTGGGTATAAAAATGTATTTAAAAATACGCTGCAGCCTAAAGCCCAAAACAAATGTGCAGTAAACCCTGCGCAGTGAAAATTTAGCACACTAATTTGTACTAGAGTAGACACATGTATCCCTGCATGGTATGCAGTAGCTGCACGATGTATTCAAATCAAAATTCTACGCACCTCGCCAGTGTTGCGTAACAAAAAGCATGAACAAGCCAAAAACAAAATGCCAAAAAAAAAAAAAAATTTTATTTCGTGATTTCAATTTATTTTGAATTTTTAAATTATAATATTTGTAAAAAATGTAATCTCAAATTTAAGTTAAGTGTTTGAACCGTAATTTAACTTGATTTTGTATATTATAAGTGAGTTTGGTAAATGTTGTGCAAGTGTCACTGAACTGCCAGGTAATTTTCACTGCACATGTGTTTACAAATCATTCAAGCAGCAGTGAAAATAGAAGAGCTGCAGGCAAAAGCACTGCACATGTATTCCAGGCATAAAAGTTTTAATTCCAAATTTTCAATTTATGTTATAAAGTTAATTATAACATATGCATTTAAAATTTTTTGAAAAAACGCCGCAGGCTAAAATTTCAAATATAAAATCGCGCGATTTTTAACTCCAAATTTTCAATTTATATTATAAAATTAACATATGCATTTAAAATTTTTTGAAAAAGCACCGCAGGCGAATATTTGGAATAAAAAATCATAATAACATGCAAATCGCGCGATTTTTAATTCCAAATTTTCGCCTGCGGCGCTTTTTTAAGAAAATTTTGAATGCATTTGAAACTATCACTTCTTGTTAGATAAATCGTATAATCCACACAAAGTTAAAACAGCCTCTAAAAATGGGCGTTACTTCCTTTTAAATGGAAGAAACGCCCGTGCGCTTTATTTCCTTATTGAAAAAGAAATAGATCCCGCGGGTGCTATTGCCTTCTTTTGGCGGACGTTATTTCTTTTTCGATGAGGAAATAAAGGCCGTGGGCGTTATTTCTTTTTTTTTAGGAAATAACGCCCGCGGGCGCTATTACCGCGGGCTCTATTGCACTACACCCATTTAAAGCTATTGAAGTACCGAAAATGTAAACAAATAAATGGACACGTATACAAATAGTTGAAGAAACTATTAAATTGATTTGTAATTTCTTGGTTGATTGGCTTTTTGCATGTCCATTAGGTGTCTATGGAATTATGTAATCAGATATGTGGGTGTACAAACTTGTTTACTTGTATAAATTGAATTGCATACCCAAATAACATTTGAAAAATTTTCAGGAACTTATAAGCTTCCCTGCAAAAAAAATATGTGACTGATTTATCTATCTATCTATCTAGCTATCTATCTATATATATATATATAAAATTCAAATTATGTTCCTATAGACGAACTTGGCTTCTAAACGAATAAGCCGATCACAACCAAATTTTACACACGCACTGGATATCTTCCAGGGATGGTCACAGGATAAAAAATATTTTAATATATAAGGGGGCGTGGCACCTCCCATACAAATGGAATTTTTCATTGTCCGTATCTCTGGAAGTATTCGGGTCAGTCCCCTGAAATTTGGTGTAGCGAAAAAAGGGTCTTGGCACCTCCCATACAAATGAAATACTTCATAGTCGATATCTCTGGTAGTACTCATGTTAGACCACTGCAATTTGGTAAGGGGTTATATCGTCGCTCCCAACGAAGACTAATACGGTTCAGTTTTCTGCGTCGAAGACTAACACACTTAAGTTTTCTGCGTCGAAGACTAACACCATTCGTTCTCTGCGTCGAAGACTAACACACTTCAGTTTTCTGCGTCGAAGACTAACAAACTTCGTTCCCTGCATCGAATACTAACAAACTTCGTTCTCTGCGTCGAAGACTAACACACTTCAGTTTTCTGCGTGGAAGACTAACACACTTCAGTTTTCTGGGTCGAAGACTAACACACTTCAGTTCATGCGTAGAAGACTAACACACAGCGTTCTCTGCGTCGAAGACTAACACAGTTCGCATAGAACTGAAGTGTGTTAGTCTTCCACGCAGATTTGCCAATCAGAAGACAGAAAAATTACGAAAAGCAATACGTAACTGTTCTATGCAGTAACCATGCTGGGTAAAGCAATACGTGCAAAGTCAAAGTTTAATTGTTATCACGGGGTTCTATTGAAAAAGTGTATGTGAAAGTAAAGAAATATAATTGTAAAATCTTACGAATCGTTAGATTATTCACACTCAAAAAAAAAAAATGTGTCACTATCAGCTTAATACCGGTTGGATTAAAATGACATTTATAAAAGTATCATTTTTTTCGTATCAATGTAACAATGCATCATATAAAAATAGTAGTGAAAAGTATCAAATCTTAGCATAAATCATATAATTGATTCTCAACATGGTCAAATTGATATTCAACACATTCTTTTAATAATCCATAGTATCAGATTGAAACTGTAAGCGCATCACTGACAGTTGGAAAAGACCAACACTGCTGTTCCTCGTTACAACAACAACAACAACAACGTCACATTTAGTTTTTATAAGCTTTTATTTAGTTTCACCTGACGGCTGTCTGTTAACAAATCTTGCAAGCTAAATTTGATACACTTCCCGGTGTCCGATTGATCTGAAATTCTGCACCCATGTATAACCCCGATGACAATGCAATATTATAAAAAAAAAATTTCGATAGGTGGCGCGCGGGTCGCTATATTTTCAAAATTCGCATTTATGGCCCGATTTAGCTGAAATTCGTAACATGTATTACTACCATGAAAAGAAATATTTTTGAAAAAAAAAAATTCCGCTAGGTGGGGTAATAAAAACTCAAAATCGTAATTATGGACCGATTTGGCTGATATTTTACGTGTGTGTTACTTAATTAATTTCTAAATGTTAAAATAAATTGGACCCGCTAGGTGGCGCGTGAGTCGCTTTATTTGAGAATTACGAAGGTCTGTTTTCAGTGTCGATTAATTCGTTTTTCAACGAACTTCCCGTTGAGGTAGGATCTTGAAATTTTCATCATCGTTTAGTTTTATACCCCAATGCACTATAATAAAAAAATAATTCTGATAGGTGGCGCATGGGTAGAGATATTTGAAAAATTTAATTTACAGAGCTTTTGCCTTCGATTTTGAACTAACTCCCCGTTGAGCTGGGGTTTTGAAATTTTCACCATCTATCAGGTTTTACTGACAATGCATTATACAAAAAAAAAATCTAAAATATTGCTTTATTTGCAAAAATCCAATCATCACCCAAGTTTAGTCGTTTTTCCCTATTGCCATAGAAAGAAGATGGGAATTCGGCGCGTGGTGTATTCCAAAAGTACCTTTACTTACCACGCGGTGAATTCCTTTACTCTTATGAGCATTGTCTATTGATATGCAGATGGCACTAAGCATTATATGTATATTGATATGCAGATGGCGCTGAAGAATACAACATTCGGCTAATTCCTTCACTCTTTTGAGCAATTATGCATAAAAAGTTGGCTCTGCTGATTTTGAATTATTAAATTGAAGAAAAAAGGAAACAGCTAATTATTATTGAAACGCAGTTCTAATTAATTTATTAGATTTTACTGATTGTGTTTTCATTCGCGTGATTCAAGTGCTAGAATTAAGTGTTAATGTAATATGAGAAATAAAATTAAAGAAAAAAAAAACTTTTTTATAAGCTTTTATTTAGTTTCACCTGACGGCTGTCTGTAATCAAATCTAAACACTTAAATATAATAGCCGCGTGTGAGCGCGGTTTAGTTCTTGAAACACATTGTACAAATTACTCGTATGCGAAACGATCTAATCAAACTTGTTGCTAGATGTATTTAAGTGGCAACACCCTAAGCTGCGTATGATACTCACATGATGAGATTTTTGCGAAGTGACAAAAGAAAAATGGGAAGAGAGAGAGAAAACGAAAAACTGGTCGGACTTCCGGAAAGCAGCTTCTTTCTTTCTGGCTGGAGATCTTAAACAGTGAAGACGTGGTTGCTATCGTAAGATAATTTTTTTGAGTTGAAAACGGTGCATGGTCACCAAGCGGTTCTGGTTTAAATAACCCAAGTCTCGTTCAAAACCAATCCAATTTAATCGGAACAATCGGTGCGCAGAAAATTAATTAGCTTAATTCTCAAGGATAAAGCCAGCTAGACTCAAAGAAGCTAGGCGGAAGACTCAATGTAAGACGGATTTAGGCCCCCGGCCTTCTTTCAGCAGGAAGAGAAGCATCAATTAAAGGTCTCAGGGAGTACGGAAGCACATGCATATCCAGGCGTCTCCTAGAGAATATCATTTTTCCCATATTGTTTGCACGAGCCCAGGCTGGGCTATCATTTCAGACATGACTTTGTTGAATGCCCACAAGTCCGAGTCATAAGCTCTTAAATTGCTGAAAATTACTTTTACAGTGATAAATCGCGAGGTTTTACCAAAAAAAAAAAAAAAAAAAATTTTAATAAATAAATATACAAAAAAGTTAATTAAAATTTCATTAAAATTACTTATTTAAATTATTAAATTCTGCTAAATTTAAAATAATTCCCATGAAGGGCAAATTTCTTTAAAGTCTTAAAATGCTAGTGTTGTTAATAATTATTAACTAAATACGCATGGAAATGCTTAACTGTATATATATGTGAAAATGTAAATTAAAGAAAAAACGAATAAGTATACTAAACTTGCAAAATAAGTGAATATTGAAAAAAGAAAAAAAACACATACAAAATTAATAATGAAATTAAAACTGGACTTAATTTAGTTAAAAGAAAATTTTAAAAGAAGTAGAAAATTGTTAAAATGTATGATTTTGATACCAGAGCTTAACAGGGGTTAAAATGTGCAGGTAGACATTCTTGTTGCAACACAGTCATAATCAATCATATAGAAGTATAACAGATAAATTCTAATAAGAATTCGAGAGGGACAGTGCAAGAGAGTAAGAGATAATTAAAAATAATTTTGTCTGAGATTTTTAGCTATCAACGCATCTCACCGGGCGCCTGCTGAAACGTTGGATACCATCAATTGTAAGTACTCTTTTTTTTCCCATGCTTTTTTTTCTGTTATACTATGTATGTATGCACTTGCATAAAAACAGCAAAGACAAAAGAAATATATAAAAAGTTATAGAGTAGCTAATGTGAAAAGACAATTATTGTTATAATTAGTATACGATCACATTACTCTCTCTCTACTTTAATGTAAAGACGTTATTTTTTTTTGTACTCTTGTTTGTTTTTTTTATAGACATAGTACAATCGTATTCCTTTTCTTCTCTTTTTATTATATCGTGTCGTTTTTTTTTTGAGTTGCCAACTATTGCACATTTTTTCCTTTTTATTTATATTTACCCATGAAAATTCTAATTAGGTAGATCATAAATAAATTAATGTGTTAAATTTCATTTATGAAATTATTTTTTTTAATTATGGTCATAAAAAAAATTTATATGTTCTAAACTAATATTAACTTGCAGATAAGCATAAGCGTTTGCAACCTACATATTAATTATGAATAAAATGTAAATAATATTTGTGAATTCGAAATGAACCATTGCTAATTTTCTTATTTAAAAGGATGTGAGGATATCTGAGCCTTTGTTCGAATATGGTTGGGTTCGGCGTAATTGGCAGAGGTTTGTATCTCTCGTTTGGTTGGGTAGGGGAGAGAAAAGAAGCGGGTTTATGGCTTCTTTGATTCGGGTGTTGGCATTTCTGGTTTCCTCAATTTCCGTCTGTCCGCTTATTTCTTACTGGGGTTCTGGGGGTTACAACATTTCACTTTTATAGATCGTTTGATAGTTTCAAGATGTGCATGAGTTTTTTTTGTAGTGGTGATCCCTGTGTATATGTGGCAAGCAAGAACCACCCCAATCCGGCGAGCTGAGACCTGGTCGCAACTAGCATGCACGCTTAGCCACGCACAAGGCCTCGTCACAGGTGGCACGAATTTGTGCTAGGATCAATGTAACCATGACAAATGGCGCCCAACGTGGGGCCCCTAAAAAGTGTATCTCTTAGGGGTTCATTTAATTTCGTTTGTAGAACGTTGTGGGTAAAATGTCTGGGATTGGAATTTAGTTGCAAGCAAGGCCTTTCGAGCTATATGGCTAACCAACCAGAATAATTATTCACTATAAGTTGATTAAATGCGATTGGAATTTTTTTATGGTTATCTTAGTTAAGGTAAAAAAATTAACCTTTCGCAGTTTTGATTAAATTATTACATTTTTAAAATTCTTTTACTAGGTTTGCGTAGTTTGGAATTAAGGTAGCTGATTGATTATCGGCTCCATAACCAGACAGTGCAGCCAAGATAATTTAAATTTAGGGGAATATAAATTCAATTAATATGGAAATATCAGTTCGCTACTCATTAAGTATGGATACCTCTTAATTCGAATTTATTGTAATGCATAATTACACATAATTTTGTACTTCATTCAAATGGAAATGCTAAACCGAGTTAGGTTCTTCTGCGGACGAAGGCTCAGTATAATTATTCTCACAATCCTTTTATTCATAGTCAGTATAGTATACTTTGATTTTTTTCTCTAAAGTTGCAAACAGCAGGGGCTTCGACTTAGGGTAGAGAGATATTTTTTTTGATTATAGTGTTTATTAGAAAAGCAAATTAATTAAATAAAAATGGCAGTGCGACATAGCTCGGAAGATTTAGAAAATTTAAGCATTCAACAAGGGACTTGTACTATATGTAACGAAGAAATGTCCTTAGAGAGTGGATGCATAACTCCATGCCAACATTCATTCCATCGAGTCTGTATCACTAGATGGCTAACAGAAAACAATGCTTGTCCCTTATGTAGACGCTCGTGCGAGACAGAGTCTCTGAAAAGTTTCCACGAGCAAGATCCAACATCAATTTTCGATACGTTTACCAGCCAAGGGGCTATACCAAGAAGGGAGGGTCCTGTAACAAGATCTAGGGGGGCTACCAATGGTACATCGAACCATACGAATTGGCGCGCCAGGAATCGTGGGGGGAATCAGTCACGTACTCCGCAACGAACGAATCAGGGTACTAACCAAAATTTTATACAAAACTTTATAGAAGAAACGTTCAGGGAACATGAGGAACGTTCTACTAGGCAGATGCGAGAAGAAATCAGTAGAGCAGTTTCGGAATCCCTAGCAGTTCACCTCAGTAATATAAATTTAAATACTACTCGAAACGAAGGAAATAGAGTTGGTGAACAAAATGCTACGCCTCCGGCTCAGGAAAGGAGCTCGAACGTGGGTGTTGAACGCCCTCGTACAGGAGCAGATAATCTATCGGTATCGGTGGCTGCAAAAATCGTTTCTGGCTGGAAGGTATCTTTTGACGGCTCACTAGATAGCATCACTGTGGATGAGTTTATATATAGGGTAAATGCCCTAACTCGTTCCACTTTGCGTGGGGATTTTGACTTATTATGTAAAAATATACATATGCTTTTCGAGGGTAAGGCTAAACGCTGGTTTTGGCGCTACCATCGTTCTGCCAATACTCTAGATTGGGTGGATATATGTGACGATATGCGAAGATGCTTTAAAGACTTCAGAACAGACTTTGATATTCTAGAAACTATTCGTAATCGGAAGCAAAAGATTGGGGAATCTTTTGAGACCTATCTTGACTCCATTATGAATATAGCAGATGGCTTGCGCAGACCTCTGTCTGAACATGAAATGGTTGAGACTATAATTAGAAATTTGCAATCGGACATTCGGTTGGAACTGCTGCACTTGGACATTCGAACTATATCTGAACTTCGGAGGTCCTGTCGGCGACGCGAGAATCTTTTTGCTGAGATTCATGGTAAATCCCAACAATCTAAACCCTTTTATGGGCAAAGAAGGCAGGTAGCCGAAATAGAAGTTAACGAGTCACCTTCAAGAGAAGAAGTTTCTGCTCTCGAATCCAACTTATTATCCAGTCCAACGGAGCCGAGAAAATGTTGGAATTGTGATGAATCCGGCCACAACTATAAAAGTTGCATTAAGCCAAGGCGCGTCTTCTGCTACGGCTGTGGGCTGATTGCGTTCTTTCTTCCCAACTGTCCGAAATGTAATAGTTCGGAAAACAGGTCGAGGGATGTCGGCAACAGGACCAGACATCCCCATTGAATATCGGATGCGAAAAATCAAATGTGCCCGTAACCATTCTCAGAAATGACAGAGAACCGGTTACGACTCTTCCGCAGTTGTACCCGATTAGGCCTCTTCATGAGAGACTGAAAGTTTATCAAGAGACGCGGGGAAAAATTTTTAAGCGCTCTCGTTCTGCAGAAAGAGCACGTAAATTTTGGTCGTCAGTTAAATCGAAACAAAAAAATTTAAGCTTCATTTCCCAGATTTTCCGACAAGCAAATGATCTTAGACCTTATGCATCTGTTAAAATTTTAAATAAAACTCATCTTGGTTTATTAGATTCCGGCGCTTCAGTTAGCTGCATAGGTGCAGATCTGGCAACGGAACTTTTAGCTGAAAACAACAAGATTAAAAGAATAACTTCTTGTGTACGAACAGCCGATGGATCGAAACAGAATATCGCCGGGGTCATAAAACTAAGTGTCACCTACAAATCAATTACGCATCAGATCGAATTTTATTTAATACCTTCCTTGGTTCAAAACCTCTATTTGGGGATTGACTTTTGGAAGGCTTTCAAAATAGCAGTTAATATAATAGGCGAAGTTACCTTAAGTTCGACAGACCCCAACCAGCACGTTTTAAATGCCCAACAGCAATCTACCCTTAACTCTGTGATATCGTGTTTTCCAAGTTTTGAAGTGGATGGGCTGGGAAAAACTACACTTGTGGAGCATGTGATCGATGTTGGTGATTCTAAGCCAGTGAAGCAACGCCATTTTCCGGTTTCTCCCGCGATTGAGAAACTTATGTGTGACGAAATCGACCGCATGTTATCTCTGGGTGTAATAGAGGAGTCCAGCAGCCCATGGTCTTCACCTGTGGTTTTAGTCCGAAAACCCGGAAAAGTTCGACTTTGCGTAGACAGTAGAAAGGTAAATGCTCTTACGATAAAAGACGCATATCCTCTGCCGCACATCGAGGGTATATTGTCCAGGCTACCACGAGCGGAATTCATTTCTAGTCTGGATTTAAAAGATGCCTTTTGGCAGATCCCTCTAGAAGTGAATTCGCGCGAAAAAACGGCTTTCACAGTGCCTAATCGACCGCTATACCAATACACTGTGATGCCGTTCGGTCTGTGCAATGCACCTCAAACGATGTGTAGGTTGATGGATCGCGTCATCCCATATCATCTTAAAGAGAAAGTTTTCGTTTACTTAGACGATCTGCTACTGCTGTCCGAGAGGTTTGAAGATCATGTTGAGTTGCTTAGAGAAGTTTCCGTTCATATCCGCAAAGCTGGTCTTACGATAAATATTGCTAAAAGCAGGTTTTGCTTAAACGAGGTTCGCTACCTCGGCTATGTTGTTGGAAATGGAACGCTAAAGACAGACGACGAAAAAGTATCCGCTATAGCAGACTATCCTGCCCCAAAAACTGTGAAGCAGCTTCGCAGATTTTTGGGCATGGCAGGCTGGTATAGAAGGTTCATTCGCAATTTCGCTGAGGTAACGCATCCTCTGACCGAACTGTTAAAAAAGGCGAAGACTTTTGCTTGGTCAGACGAAGCGCAACGGTCCTTTGACAACATTAAAGACATGCTTACAACTGCACCTTTCTTAGCCAATCCTAACTTTCAAAGGCCATTCATTATCCAATGCGATGCTAGCGACCATGGCGTGGGAGCCGTCCTTGCGCAAAAGAATGACGAAGGCGTAGAAATACCCGTGGCATATATGTCACAAAAGTTAAATAAGGCCCAACAAAATTATTCCGTGACAGAACGTGAGTGTTTGGCGGCAGTGTTGGCTATTAAAAAGTTTCGGGCTTACGTTGAAGGCCAGAAATTTACAGTTATCACGGACCACGCGAGTCTGCGCTGGCTGATGAACCAAACCGACTTAAGTGGGCGTTTGGCTCGTTGGGCTTTGAAGTTCCAAGCTTTTAATTTTACAATTGAACACAGAAAAGGGAGCGCTAATGTGGTACCGGACGCCCTATCTCGAATTCATTGCGAAGATGAGATACTGGCCGCCTTTGAAGTCGATTATGTACCAGATATTGATCTTGCTTCTGAGGCATTTGCTGAAACAGAGTACATCGAACTAAAAGAAAAATTATTGCAGTATCCCGGAAAATACCCGGATTTTAAAGTCTCAGATAAGTTCATATACCATCGTACTGAGATATACTCTGGAAATTCGTTGGAGGAGAGCGCGGCATGGAAGCTGGTAGTTCCGAAAACACTACAGCCAGAAGTACTGAAACAGGCACATGACATTCCCACCAGCGCACACGGAGGTGTGGCGAAAACTGCGGAACGGGTGCGTCGCTATTTCTACTGGCCGTCTTTATATCGATCCGTGAAAGAATACGTAGGCAACTGCCAGGTTTGCAAGATGACCAAGTATCCCACTAATATCCTACGTCCGCCAATGGGCAAATTTAAACCTGTGGAAAGAGTCTTTCAGCGTTTATATATTGATCTAATCGGCCCGCTTCCAAGATCGAAAAATGGGTTTTTGGGTATCCTAGTTGTTCTGGATCATATGTCAAAGTTTAGCTTTCTGTGCCCTGTAAAGAAGTTTACCACCAGTCCAATTATAAAAATTCTCAAAGAGCAAATATTTGATGTATTTGGCGTGCCAGAGTTCATCGTGAGCGATAATGGTAGTCAGTTCCGATCAAAGGAGTTTGAAGCATTTTTGACCGAATGCGGGGTGAACCATTCTTTTACCGCTGTATACTCTCCTCAAAGTAATGCTTCAGAACGTCTGAATCGTTCGATCAACGCTGCTTTGAGAGCGTATATACGGAGTGATCAGCGTGAATGGGACTGCCACCTTAGCAGCATAAATGCCGCACTCCGCAACTCCTTTCACCAATCGATAGGCTATAGTCCCTATTTCGTTCTATTTGGCCAACATATGGTAATGCATGGCGATACATATAAACTTTTGAAAAATATAGACATGACCACTGAGGGCTTAACAGAAACTGGCCCTGCACGGTCGGACAAACTTTCGGATATTCGTAATATTGTTCGCGAGCATTTAAAAGAAGCCCATGCTCGAAATGAGCACCATTACAACCTACGGTCACGGGAAATAACATATAAACCAGGTCAGGAAGTTTTGCGTCGAAATTTTGCTCAAAGCAATATGGCGAAACAATTTAACTCGAAGTTGGCAAATACTTTCCTCAGGGCTAGGGTTCGAGAGAAACAGGGTTCGGCATATTATATCCTGGAGGATTTAGATGGGAAAGTCTTAGGCACATACCACGCCAAGGACATGCAGCCCTGCTAAACTGACCGCCTTTTTCAGCTTTCGAGTAGAGGACATGTTGAACATACTATACCCGAAACCTGTCCTGTGAGCGCGGTTTAGTTCTTGAAACACATTGTACAAATTACTCGTATGCGAAACGATCTAATCAAACTTGTTGCTAGATGTATTTAAGTGGCAACACCCTAAGCTGCGTATGATACTCACATGATGAGATTTTTGCGAAGTGACAAAAGAAAAATGGGAAGAGAGAGAGAAAACGAAAAACTGGTCGGACTTCCGGAAAGCAGCTTCTTTCTTTCTGGCTGGAGATCTTAAACAGTGAAGACGTGGTTGCTATCGTAAGATAATTTTTTTTGAGTTGAAAACGGTGCATGGTCACCAAGCGGTTCTGGTTTAAATAACCCAAGTCTCGTTCAAAACCAATCCAATTTAATCGGAACAATCGGTGCGCAGAAAATTAATTAGCTTAATTCTCAAGGATAAAGCCAGCTAGACTCAAAGAAGCTAGGCGGAAGACTCAATGTAAGACGGATTTAGGCCCCCGGCCTTCTTTCAGCAGGAAGAGAAGCATCAATTAAAGGTCTCAGGGAGTACGGAAGCACATGCATATCCAGGCGTCTCCTAGAGAATATCATTTTTCCCATATTGTTTGCACGAGCCCAGGCTGGGCTATCATTTCAGACATGACTTTGTTGAATGCCCACAAGTCCGAGTCATAAGCTCTTAAATTGCTGAAAATTACTTTTACAGTGATAAATCGCGAGGTTTTACCAAAAAAAAAAAAAAAAAAAAATTTTAATAAATAAATATACAAAAAAGTTAATTAAAATTTCATTAAAATTACTTATTTAAATTATTAAATTCTGCTAAATTTAAAATAATTCCCATGAAGGGCAAATTTCTTTAAAGTCTTAAAATGCTAGTGTTGTTAATAATTATTAACTAAATACGCATGGAAATGCTTAACTGTATATATATGTGAAAATGTAAATTAAAGAAAAAACGAATAAGTATACTAAACTTGCAAAATAAGTGAATATTGAAAAAAGAAAAAAAACACATACAAAATTAATAATGAAATTAAAACTGGACTTAATTTAGTTAAAAGAAAATTTTAAAAGAAGTAGAAAATTGTTAAAATGTATGATTTTGATACCAGAGCTTAACAGGGGTTAAAATGTGCAGGTAGACATTCTTGTTGCAACACAGTCATAATCAATCATATAGAAGTATAACAGATAAATTCTAATAAGAATTCGAGAGGGACAGTGCAAGAGAGTAAGAGATAATTAAAAATAATTTTGTCTGAGATTTTTAGCTATCAACGCATCTCACCGGGCGCCTGCTGAAACGTTGGATACCATCAATTGTAAGTACTCTTTTTTTTCCCATGCTTTTTTTTCTGTTATACTATGTATGTATGCACTTGCATAAAAACAGCAAAGACAAAAGAAATATATAAAAAGTTATAGAGTAGCTAATGTGAAAAGACAATTATTGTTATAATTAGTATACGATCACATTACTCTCTCTCTACTTTAATGTAAAGACGTTATTTTTTTTTGTACTCTTGTTTGTTTTTTTTATAGACATAGTACAATCGTATTCCTTTTCTTCTCTTTTTATTATATCGTGTCGTTTTTTTTTTGAGTTGCCAACTATTGCACATTTTTTCCTTTTTATTTATATTTACCCATGAAAATTCTAATTAGGTAGATCATAAATAAATTAATGTGTTAAATTTCATTTATGAAATTATTTTTTTTAATTATGGTCATAAAAAAAATTTATATGTTCTAAACTAATATTAACTTGCAGATAAGCATAAGCGTTTGCAACCTACATATTAATTATGAATAAAATGTAAATAATATTTGTGAATTCGAAATGAACCATTGCTAATTTTCTTATTTAAAAGGATGTGAGGATATCTGAGCCTTTGTTCGAATATGGTTGGGTTCGGCGTAATTGGCAGAGGTTTGTATCTCTCGTTTGGTTGGGTAGGGGAGAGAAAAGAAGCGGGTTTATGGCTTCTTTGATTCGGGTGTTGGCATTTCTGGTTTCCTCAATTTCCGTCTGTCCGCTTATTTCTTACTGGGGTTCTGGGGGTTACAACATTTCACTTTTATAGATCGTTTGATAGTTTCAAGATGTGCATGAGTTTTTTTTGTAGTGGTGATCCCTGTGTATATGTGGCAAGCAAGAACCACCCCAATCCGGCGAGCTGAGACCTGGTCGCAACTAGCATGCACGCTTAGCCACGCACAAGGCCTCGTCACAGGTGGCACGAATTTGTGCTAGGATCAATGTAACCATGACACGCGTGACATCCAAGTTTCGCATGTACATGCATTTAACGCAAACTTATGCGTCACAGCAACAGCGGCACAATCAACTATATGAGAGCCAAGTGTAAAATGCTTCTTCTTATGCTTTTCATGCATACAAAGTTGAAAGTTGCCAACTTTTGCATGTCAGATGTCGCTCGTGATGCGCGATGTGTCGTTCTCTACCTATATACCCACGTTCAACTCATCTGTCAATACATAATGCTGCGGCAAACATTGATTGTGACGCCGCTATAAGAGAACACCAAAATAAAGCAATATAAATGCTGAAAACCACGTCAACTGAATATTTATTCACAGAATATTTCCTTTTGCACGTGATTTTTCCATACGTCAATATTCACTTATACAAAATATTTTCTACGTTCTCTGTTGCCGCAATAACCCTACAAAAATCGTTGCATTATGTGTTCCAATTTTCTAATATTGGAGAACTCCAATAGTAATCCTTTGTCTACATAATCGGACCACCTTCAGCTTTTTGAAAGCCGATCATTGCTCCTGCCTTATCGACGAAAATCACGACACTATCGCTCTGACAATATATACTCCAAGGAGTGACAACATTGGAGTACATTGCAAAGTACTTTGACAGTAGGTACTCCATGGAGTAGCAGAAACAAAGCGAAGGTTGGAGTAGGTGGTCCAGTCCTAGGACATCGCAATGTTAATTGGAGCACAATTTTTATATGAAAAAGTATTACATTTGGAGTACTCTGATGCTCCAATTGGAGTATTCTTTGGATAGGAAATAGGGTACTCTCGATTTTTGCAGGGCCCTGCAAAAATAGTTGGATTATGTGTTCCAATTGTTTGATATTAGAGTACTCCAATACTAATCCTTTGTATACCTCATCGGACCACCTTCAGCTTTTTGAAAGCCGATCATTGCTCCTGCCTTATCGACGAAAATCACGACACTATCTCTTTGACAGTATATACTCCAAGGAGTGACAACATTGGAGTACATTGCAAAGTACTCTGATAGTAGGTACTCCATGGAGTAGCAGAAACAAAGCGAAGGTTGGAGTAGGTGGTCCAGTCCTAGGACATCGCAATGTTAATTGGAGCACAATTTTTATATGAAAAAGGATTACATTTGGAGTACTCTGATGCTCCAATTGGAGTATTCTTTGGATAGGAAATAGGGTACTCTCGATTTTTGCAGGGCCCTGCAAAAATCGTTGGATTATGTGTTCCAATTGTTTGATATTAGAGTACTCCAATACTAATCCTTTGTATACCTCATCGGACCACCTTTAGCTTTTTGAAAGCCGATCATTGCTCCTGCCTTATCGACGAAAATCACGACACTATCGCTCTGACAATATATACTCCAAGGAGTGACAACATTGGAGTACATTGCAAAGTACTCTGACAGTAGGTACTCCATGGAGTAGCAGAAACAAAGCGAAGGTTGGAGTAGGTGGTCCAGTCCTAGGACATCGCAATGTTAATTGGAGCACAATTTGTATATGAAAAAGTATTACATTTGGAGTACTCTGATGCTCCAATTGGAGTATTCTTTGGATAGGAAATAGGGTACTCTCAATTTTTGCAGGGCCCTGCAAAAATCGTTGGATTATGTGTTCCAATTGTTTGATATTAGAGTACTCCAATACTAATCCTTTGTATACCTCATCGGACCACCTTCAGCTTTTTGAAAGCCGATCATTGCTCCTGCCTTATCGACGAAAATCACGACACTATCTCTTTGACAGTATATACTCCAAGAAGTAACAACATTGGAGTACATTGCAAAGTACTCTGACGGTAGGTACTCCATGGAGTAGCAGAAACAAAGCGAAGGTTGGAGTAGGTGGTCCAGTCCTAGGACATCGCAATGTTAATTGGAGCACAACTTTTATATGAAAAAGGATTACATTTGGAGTACTCTGATGCTCCAATTGGAGTATTCTTTGGATAGGAAATAGGGTACTCTCGATTTTTGCAGGGCCCTGCAAAAATCGTTGGATTATGTGTTCCAATTATTTGATATTAGAGTACTCCAATACTAATCCTTTGTATACCTCATCGGACCACCTTCAGCTTTTTGAAAGCCGATCATTGCTCCTGCCTTATCGACGAAAATCACGACACTATCTCTTTGACAGTATATACTCCAAGAAGTAACAACATTGGAGTACATTGCAAAGTACTCTGACGGTAGGTACTCCATGGAGTAGCAGGAACAAAGCGAAGGTTGGAGTAGGTGGTCCATCGAATCGAAGAACTTGACTGTTCAAAGTTGACTTCAAAGAAGCCGTGTAATGTTGATGCATTAAAAGAAATGGATCGGATGAGGAATGTTAAAATAACTAAGTAAAGATTGCATAACTAATTTAAACAATATTTTATATTTAAAATAAATTCAAGAAAAAAGATGTTCTAAGCACAAGCTTATAGGTATATTTCTTGTTGATAAACTGAACTAATAAGTAAAAAATAAAATTAAAGAAAAAAAACTTTTTTAAAAATAAGCTTTTATTATTGGTTTATAAAATTAACTAAAAAGTAAAAAATAAATTCACAGTAAAGGAATATAACACTTTATAAGTTCATTGTAACGTTTAAAGATAATTTGGCTTCTTCGTCTGCCACAAAATAATTCCATATTGTACATAATTATATATTTCTAACATTAAAACTTTACACCTAAATGATTAAATCTACCAGTATATATCACATTGCTAATTTTATTAATAATAAAAGCGTGTTAAATTTCGATAGCAAGAAAAGAACGTCCTGAATGTTCTTAATTATACCATCAAATAGAAAAGAAGGTCCTAAATGTTCTTAATTATACCATCAAAATTTAACACGCTTTTATTATTAATAAAATTAGGAATGTGATATATACTGGTAGATTTAATAATTTAGGTTTAAAGTTTTAATGTTAGAAATATATAATTATGTACAATATGGAATTATTTTGTGGCAGACGAAGAAGCCAAATTATCTTTAAACGTTACAATGAACTTATAAAGTGTTATATTCCTTTACTGTGAATTTATTTTTTACTTTTTAGTTAATTTTATAAACCAATAATAAAAGCTTATTTTTAAAAAAGTTTTTTTTCTTTAATTTTATTTCTCTTTAGTGCGCGCGCGATTGTTTTGTGAAAATTTGTGAAAATAGTAATAAAAGTGCTGCAAATTTGCGAAATGAAAATAAAAGTGAGTAAAATTATGCTAATATGTATGTACATATGTACGCTGTAACAATAGCAGCTAAGAAAATGTACATGCATAATTATAATTCGTAAAAAATTGTGGTAATGGTAAACTTTAGGTGCCAACCCGAAAAACACATCGAAAAATGTTGGGAAAAGTACCAAAGGATGGGTTTCGGTGCTAAGAATGTGAATCCGAAAGCGGAGTACTATTAACTTCAGTAGTTTGCGAGATATTTGCAATGAAAGTTGCAAAATTTTCATGTGGTTGTTGTAATCACATTAGGCCGTCCCCAAAAAAGTGTTCTGCGCAGGAATACTGGTCATGGTGTAGCCGGTGTTTGACCGGCTAAGGGTATTTTTTATAAGTTGGCGGCCTTCGGCCGTGCTTATACCTGGGCTACGCCATGCCAAGTCCAGGTGCGTAGTACACCCTTCTGAGTACACTTTTTTGCACGTTTTTAGTGACTGCCTAAGGTGATTAAAACATCCACATGAAAACTTGTATCTTTGATCTTATCTTATCTCTTCATGGATGCAAAAAGTAAAAAAAAAAAAATATTCCAGCTTCGTGATCCTGAGGCCAAAATCCCGTCTTTTGAGTCCTCCCCCATAATTTTAGCTAATTTCTTAGCAGTTGACACCTAAAGTATACAATTACGAAACTTGTATTTTTTTTTTCTTTTTAGTATTTTTACTAATGGTGTCGATCTATGTATTTATAATGCAGAGAAACATCGTAAAAGGAAAACAAATGGAGAATCTTGATGAAGATATAACTTTTGAAAGCATAGCGGCAGTCGCACAGGAGCTGCAATCGTCGAGTTACGATGAGCTGCTCGATTTCGTACAAGGTAGGTAGGTTCAAGTGGCTGCCGCAGAGGCACACTTAGGCCAGTTTTGAAGGCCCGTTGTGATACCACCAACACAAGGAAAGTCAGCCCCGGGACCCAGCCATATGGAAAATCCCTGAGTTGTTGGGATTTTCCACATAGCAGAATCCCGGGACTGACACTCCTAAACCGACACCGTTACTCCTCCTCGAACCACTTAGATGACTTTATGAAGCCCATCAAGTCCTTTATGTCCAGTTCCGCGATCTGGCTTAGACTATCTAGGAACGGAACTCCCAAAAAGCGCGTTCTCACGCCGCTTAAAGCCGGACAGTTGCAGATGAGGTGCTCCACCGTTTCCTCCTCCTCATCATCTTTGCAACTCCTGCAGCATCGTCGGTAGGGCACACTTAGCCTTTCTGCATGCCTACCAATGAGGCAGTGACCGGTTAATACCCCTATCAATATGCAGATTTCCCTCCTAGTTAGGGCATAAATGCGTCTAGACCTTTTAAGATCCCATTTTGGCCAGGTTTGTTTCGATATCCGACACCCTGGGGATTGCAGCCATCTTTCGTTGGCTTGACGGAGTGTGTGCTCCTTCAGCATTAGTTTGCATGTGGCAAACGGCATACCTAAGCGCTCTTTATCCCGAAGAACCTGCTTGGTCGTGCCCTGCCTGGCAAGCTCGTCTGCCTTACAGTTTCCCTCAATGTCCCTATGTCCCGGGACCCATATGAGGTTTACGCGGTTCTGTTGGGCCATCTCCTGAAGAGATCGACGACAGCTGAGCGTCAGTTCAGAGTTGAACGTGTATGAGCCAAGGGATTTGATTGCCGCCTGGCTATCGCTGAAAATAGTGATATCTCCTCCGATAACACGTTTGCTTAACCAGGCCGCGGCGTCCCGGATTGCCGAGACTTCCGCCTGGAAGACGCTACAATGATCAGGTAGTCTGAAGGAGAGTTCAAGGTCCAAATCCCTTGAATAAACCCCTCCTCCAACTCTGCCGTCCAACTTCGAGCCGTCGGTGTATATGGAAGTGCCGCCATTTGTTTCGGGACACCAATCCGTCCTCTCCCAGTCTTCTCTGCTGGGAATGTTTATTTTGAAGCAGCTATCCCCGACTGTAGTGGTCGCACAACGATCTGTGCTTAGAGGGAGAAAGCTGTAAGATTCCAGAATACTGGAGTGTCCAATAGTACCCGCACCCCAACTGGAGGTTTCTCTTAGGCGCAGAGCTGATGCCGCCGCTGACCGAAACCCTTCCAGATCAAGTGGCAAAATGCCCAGAATGGCCTGGAGGGCTTCGTTGGGCGTTGTCCTTAGCGCACCGCTTATACAGATCATATTGGATCTATGGACTTTCCGCAACAGATTCAGGTATGTTGTCTTGCTCAGTGCCGGCCACCATACGACGACTCCATACAGCATGATTGGGCGAATGATGGCCGTGTAGATCCAACTGCATACTCTAGGGCTGAGCCCCCATTTTTTGCCAATGGCTCTTTTGCATGTGTAAAGAGCGATGCAAGCTTTCTTCTGGCGCTGAAGAACATTCTCCTTCCAATTCAGTTTCCTGTCCAGAACTATGCCTAGAAACTTGGCCTTATCCGACAAGCCCAGGCGCGTGCCATCTAGTTCTGGTAGGCTTAGTGGCGGTATTTTGTACCGGTTGGTGAAGAGGACAAGTTCCACTTTCCCCGGGTTGATACTAAGTCCGCAGCGAGAGGACCACCTCGAAACCTCTCGCAGTGCTACTTGCATCAGGTCACACAGAGTTTGTGGGAACTTGCCTCTGAATGCAATAGCTAAATCGTCTGCGTATGCCACTATCTTCCCGCCCCCCAGCTTGTGTCACGTAGCAACGAGTTGACTGTGAGGTTCCATAAAAGCGGGGAAAGAACACCACCCTGGGGCGTTCCCCTTGTGACATAGCGTTTCGTACAACAAAACAAATAGATTTGTCATGCTATACAAATTTATAATACATTTACACTGCACCAAATACGTCGCATTTGGCCAAGATATTACGAGAATGTTTGTCCGCAGAATGAATTTGTTTGCCAAATTAGATGAATTAAATTTAATTTGATCTAATTTGGTGGCCAAATTCAATCTGCGGATGAACGGTCTCGAAAAAAATTGGCCAAAAGTGACGCATTTGGTGCAGTGTAAATGTAGCTTTAGTTGGTTAATTTTCACTCTTTAAAATCTTTTTCATCTTATTTTCTTCATATAAAAAATATAAAAAATTTTAGAACTGAAAAAAAAGAACTTATCATTTGGGAAAGGGTAGAAGTATGAAAGTTATACATTAGGTAGTATAAATTTTTTAAAAAGTAAGTATCAAAATAGAGAACAAAAACTATTAGCTTGATAAGAATATAGTTTCAAAATGATACCGAAAATTCCAGAATAAAATTATCAATTTGATAAAAGAAAGTATCTAATAGATACTAGGCTGTAGTAGAAGTAATAGGAGAGGCTAAAGTCGATAACATATATAATACATCTAATTGATAATAGTTAGTATTAAGCCATAAACTTCGAAAATATCAATTTCACAATTTCGAAAATATCAATTCCATGACACTTTTAATGAGGAAAAATTGATACTCTAAAGTTGCATATTGATGACTATATAGCTTCGCCCTGATACCAGCTTTTTTTGACTGCAGGTAACAACACAATAAAGAGCAAATATTTGTAAAAATTAAACTTCTAATTATAACTATGAAAAAAATAGCCTCGAAAACTAAAAATAACAATTATTGTATTCTTTAGTAGTTTTCTGTCCGTATTGAAACATGTACTCACGTTCGATAGTACCTACGCTAAAATAGTACATACTTTTACTTTTTTATAAGCTTTTATTTAGTTTCACCTGACGGCTGTCTGTTAACAAATCTTGCAAGCTAAATTTGATACACTTCCCGGTGTCCGATTGATCTGAAATTCTGCACCCATGTATAACCCCGATGACAATGCAATATTATAAAAAAAAAATTTCGATAGGTGGCGCGCGGGTCGCTATATTTTCAAAATTCGCATTTATGGCCCGATTTAGCTGAAATTCGTAACATGTATTACTACCATGAAAAGAAATATTTTTGAAAAAAAAAAATTCCGCTAGGTGGGGCTGAGATAGCGGTAATAAAAACTCAAAATCGTAATTATGGACCGATTTGGCTGATATTTTACGTGTGTGTTACTTAATTAATTTCTAAATGTTAAAATAAATTGGACCCGCTAGGTGGCGCGTGAGTCGCTTTATTTGAGAATTACGAAGGTCTGTTTTCAGTGTCGATTAATTCGTTTTTCAACGAACTTCCCGTTGAGGTAGGATCTTGAAATTTTCATCATCGTTTAGTTTTATACCCCAATGCACTATAATAAAAAAATAATTCCGATAGGTGGCGCATGGGTAGAGATATTTGAAAAATTTAATTTACAGAGATTTTGCCTTCGATTTTGAACTAACTCCCCGTTGAGCTGGGGTTTTGAAATTTTCACCATCTATCAGGTTTTACTGACAATGCATTATACAAAAAAAAAAATCTAAAATATTGCTTTATTTGCAAAAATCCAATCATCACCCAAGTTTAGTCGTTTTTCCCTATTGCCATAGAAAGAAGATGGGAATTCGGCGCGTGGTGTATTCCAAAAGTACCTTTACTTACCACGCGGTGAATTCCTTTACTCTTATGAGCATTGTCTATTGATATGCAGATGGCACTAAGCATTATATGTATATTGATATGCAGATGGCGCTGAAGAATACAACATTCGGCTAATTCCTTCACTCTTTTGAGCAATTATGCATAAAAAGTTGGCTCTGCTGATTTTGAATTATTAAATTGAAGAAAAAAGGAAACAGCTAATTATTATTGAAACGCAGTTCTAATTAATTTATTAGATTTTACTGATTGTGTTTTCATTCGCGTGATTCAAGTGCTAGAATTAAGTGTTAATGTAATATGAGAAATAAAATTAAAGAAAAAAAAAACTTTTTTATAAGCTTTTATTTAGTTTCACCTGACGGCTGTCTGTAATCAAATCTAAACACTTAAATATAATAGCCGCGTGACATCCAAGTTTCGCATGTACATGCATTTAACGCAAACTTATGCGTCACAGCAACAGCGGCACAATCAACTATATGAGAGCCAAGTGTAAAATGCTTCTTCTTATGCTTTTCATGCATACAAAGTTGAAAGTTGCCAACTTTTGCATGTCAGATGTCGCTCGTGATGCGCGATGTGTCGTTCTCTACCTATATACCCACGTTCAACTCATCTGTCAATACATAATGCTGCGGCAAACATTGATTGTGACGCCGCTATAAGAGAACACCAAAATAAAGCAATATAAATGCTGAAAACCACGTCAACTGAATATTTATTCACAGAATATTTCCTTTTGCACGTGATTTTTCCATACGTCAATATTCACTTATACAAAATATTTTCTACGTTCTCTGTTGCCGCAATAACCCTACAAAAATCGTTGCATTATGTGTTCCAATTTTCTAATATTGGAGAACTCCAATAGTAATCCTTTGTCTACATAATCGGACCACCTTCAGCTTTTTGAAAGCCGATCATTGCTCCTGCCTTATCGACGAAAATCACGACACTATCGCTCTGACAATATATACTCCAAGGAGTGACAACATTGGAGTACATTGCAAAGTACTTTGACAGTAGGTACTCCATGGAGTAGCAGAAACAAAGCGAAGGTTGGAGTAGGTGGTCCAGTCCTAGGACATCGCAATGTTAATTGGAGCACAATTTTTATATGAAAAAGTATTACATTTGGAGTACTCTGATGCTCCAATTGGAGTATTCTTTGGATAGGAAATAGGGTACTCTCGATTTTTGCAGGGCCCTGCAAAAATAGTTGGATTATGTGTTCCAATTGTTTGATATTAGAGTACTCCAATACTAATCCTTTGTATACCTCATCGGACCACCTTCAGCTTTTTGAAAGCCGATCATTGCTCCTGCCTTATCGACGAAAATCACGACACTATCTCTTTGACAGTATATACTCCAAGGAGTGACAACATTGGAGTACATTGCAAAGTACTCTGATAGTAGGTACTCCATGGAGTAGCAGAAACAAAGCGAAGGTTGGAGTAGGTGGTCCAGTCCTAGGACATCGCAATGTTAATTGGAGCACAATTTTTATATGAAAAAGGATTACATTTGGAGTACTCTGATGCTCCAATTGGAGTATTCTTTGGATAGGAAATAGGGTACTCTCGATTTTTGCAGGGCCCTGCAAAAATCGTTGGATTATGTGTTCCTTGATATTAGAGTACTCCAATACTAATCCTTTGTATACCTCATCGGACCACCTTCAGCTTTTTGAAAGCCGATCATTGCTCCTGCCTTATCGACGAAAATCACGACACTATCTCTTTGACAGTATATACTCCAAGAAGTAACAACATTGGAGTACATTGCAAAGTACTCTGACGGTAGGTACTCCATGGAGTAGCAGGAACAAAGCGAAGGTTGGAGTAGGTGGTCCATCGAATCGAAGAACTTGACTGTTCAAAGTTGACTTCAAAGAAGCCGTGTAATGTTGATGCATTAAAAGAAATGGATCGGATGAGGAATGTTAAAATAACTAAGTAAAGATTGCATAACTAATTTAAACAATATTTTATATTTAAAATAAATTCAAGAAAAAAGATGTTCTAAGCACAAGCTTATAGGTATATTTCTTGTTGATAAACTGAACTAAAAAGTAAAAAATAAAATTAAAGAAAAAAAACTTTTTTAAAAATAAGCTTTTATTATTGGTTTATAAAATTAACTAAAAAGTAAAAAATAAATTCACAGTAAAGGAATATAACACTTTATAAGTTCATTGTAACGTTTAAAGATAATTTGGCTTCTTCGTCTGCCACAAAATAATTCCATATTGTACATAATTATATATTTCTAACATTAAAACTTTACACCTAAATGATTAAATCTACCAGTATATATCACATTGCTAATTTTATTAATAATAAAAGCGTGTTAAATTTCGATAGCAAGAAAAGAACGTCCTGAATGTTCTTAATTATACCATCAAATAGAAAAGAAGGTCCTAAATGTTCTTAATTATACCATCAAAATTTAACACGCTTTTATTATTAATAAAATTAGGAATGTGATATATACTGGTAGATTTAATAATTTAGGTTTAAAGTTTTAATGTTAGAAATATATAATTATGTACAATATGGAATTATTTTGTGGCAGACGAAGAAGCCAAATTATCTTTAAACGTTACAATGAACTTATAAAGTGTTATATTCCTTTACTGTGAATTTATTTTTTACTTTTTAGTTAATTTTATAAACCAATAATAAAAGCTTATTTTTAAAAAAGTTTTTTTTCTTTAATTTTATTTCTTTTGTAAAAGTTGTGCCTTATGAGTTAAAGTTTGAAATATAGAAGAAATATGTTATGTTTAATAAAGTGTTTTATTCAACAAATCCTCAAATCCGCAGAAATTTCTCTTTCTCGAAGCAGGGAAAAAGTCCATTCACTTATTATAGTCTAGGCCTTGCTTTCAGTGTGACACAAAAAGAATTTAACGTGCGTTGAAAAAAAAAAGATTTTAATAAATTTGGTTTTGGTGACATAGAACGTATCGCAGTATCGCCGACGATATCCTTTATCAAACCAGAAAGAAATAACAAAAATGGTAAACAAATAAGAAATTTCCATTCCCTAAACATTGCGGACGTTTTGTATGTGAAATGTGGGGGTGATAATTCTCAAGGCATATAGTCTCCAGTAACGGGTGGGTGGAGAAAAAGTATGCCCTAGCATCTGCAGCGTGTGACAGGATTCCAATTCTAATGGTTGATATGGGAGCTGGGACTTACACGGTTAGTGCATTAAACAGAACACATTTTTTGTAAATTTAACTAAAACACGAAAATTGGACATATGCCACTTGTGCTTCAAGGGGCTTATATAAAAAATCTCGAGTTTTTAAAAGGTCTACCTCTAACTAAAAGATTCCAAAACAGCAATTTGTGTCATGTCAAGAAAATTAATTGCAATACGTGCTATGTCATCTTTTCTTGTAAATGGAGCTAGGCACAAATCTTATTCGCATACTATAAAATAGTCTTTAACTGCAGTATGAAACTATAAGAGTATTACTTTCATAGCGAACAAATAAAAAAACTTATACAGTTTTTCGCTCTCCTAAAAAGTTTGGTTTTCCAGATATAACACGTATTGCAGTATCACCGATGATAATTTCGACTTATTTTAAGGGACTTTTTATATAAAAAAATACTAGTACCAAAGGTAATGCACAAAACAACATGACATAGGCCATTTCAGACAGGAAATGTACAAATATGTAGAAAACATGAAACTGCCAAACTAGAAGCAGATGTGCACTTATAGAAAAAATATGGAATATGTAAACGGAAATTTTGTGTATATACTTAATTTTTTTGCACCCTGGAAATGTTGCTGGAAAAGAAACAGGAAATATGATTTGGTGTTTTCTGATAAACGTAAGTACTCAGTCAACCAATAGAGTTGCCAATCCTACATATCCTTTGCAGCAACCCATTCGTTTTTTACAACACTCAGCAAGCTATCTACCAAAGCCAGGTATAAACTAGCTGGTAGTTATGCAAAGTTGCTATAACAACTATTACATGAACCTGTGAAATTTAGGAAAGTAAAATAATTAATCAATATTTGCCGTTTTTATTTGTCACTTCGATGCCATTTTTTTGCTTGCCTCAAAAATGTTTCAACAAAAAATGCTGTAAGCAAAACAAATTATAAGCGCCCACATTTTTGGTTGCTATTCTGCAGGCGAAAGTTCACATTTCATTTTACAAATAAATCTAAGCGCTTGCGAATAAAAGTTAGCTTTCATTAGAGAGAAATCTACTATTTTTAGATTTTAAGCTTTAATTATGTTTATAAAAAATCGTTTACTCAGATCTCTCATCCAGAATTATTCACTCCATCAAAGTAAAAAAAAACTACAAAACTTCAACATTTGACATGTGTTACAAAAGCTTAGCTAAATTGTTACACTCCCTTGAAATTGTGGGATATTGTTACACACACTTGACTTGTAACAAAAAGTCTATCAAGCGCAAAATTAAAAAATGCAAACTGCTTACCGTCAATTCTTTGAATAAAGCTCAAACACCTCAAACACATATACACATAAGGGTGGGCAAAATGAAAGATTTTTCGTTTTTTTTATTAGTTTACGAAAAGTTTAATTTCTTGTTAAAAATAGATTATACTGAAATTTTTTTTTTTTTTGAATTTTGGTAATAATGGTATGCATTTTTTTGACTATAGCCTTCTATGGAAATGATTAAGTTTTGTTTGTATTGTAGCGGAAGTGTGCTCAGTAGTGAAATTCAGTACGCTATTTTATCAAGAGTTGTCATTGTTACGCTGACTTAACAACAATTTTATCGATTTCGCTATTCACTACAAGTTTCTTTGACAACATTTGTTATCGAAATGTCAGCTGTTATTGTTAACGCGAATTAATTGTCGACCTCTAATTTGGCGTTGTTTGTTAAAACAACAAATAGATACTTTTCTTATATATTTTAGCTGAGACATTTCCATATTTTGCTATGTGTTAGCTGAGACAAACACTTATTGGTAATACAGAATCAGCAAATCGTTAGTGCAAACAACAAAATTGTTAAGCTAACAACCCATTCCGTAGTATTGTTTAAACTTACTAAATTCCACTACAGGCCTTTCACACCAAAGATTCCGGATTACATCTCATCTATCTATATATCTATATAAAATAGGGGATAACGAAAAAGGGGGCGTGGCACCTCCCATACAAATGGAATTTTTCATTGTCCGTATCTCTGGCAGTATTCGGGTTAGACCACTGAAATTTGGTGAAGGGTTGTACGAGATCGTTCCCTACCACCCCCAAAAAAATTTGGGATAACGAAAAATGGGCGTGGCACCTCCCATACAAATGGAGTTTTTCATTGTCCTTATCTCTGGAATTATTAATGTTATCTATCCATCACTATCTCTATATATATATATATCTTCTATCTTCTATATATCTATCTATCTATCTTCTATATATATATAATTCAAATTATGTACCTATAGACCAACTTGGCTTCGAAACGAATAAGCCGATCGTAACCAAATTTTACACACGCACTGGATATCTTCCAGGGATGGTCACAGGCTAAAAAATATTTTGATATATATAGGGGGCGTGACACCTCCCATACAAATGGAATTTTTCATTGTCCGTATCTCTGGAAGTATTTGGGTTAGACCACTGAAATTTTGTGAGGCGTTATATAACATCCCTGCCACCTCCAATAAAAACTGGGGATAACGAAAAAAGGGGGCGTGGCACCTCCCATACAAATGGAATTTTTCATTGTCCGTATCTCTGGCAGTATTCGGGTTAGACCACTGAAATTTGGTGAAGGGTTGTACGAGATCGTTCCCTACCACCCCCAAAAAAATTTGGGATAACGAAAAATGGGCGTGGCACCTCCCATACAAATGGAGTTTTTCATTGTCCTTATCTCTGGAATTATTAATGCTATCTATCTATCACTATCTCTATATATATATATATATATATATATATATATATCTTCTATCTTCTATATATCTATCTATCTATCTTCTATTATATATATAATTCAAATTATGTACCTATAGATGAACTTGGCTTCTAAACGAATAAGCCGATCGTAACCAAATTTTACACACGCACCGGATATCTTCCAGGGATGGTCACAGGCTAAAAAATATTTTGATATATATAGGGGGCGTGACACCTCCCATACAAATGGAATTTTTCATTGTCCGTATCTCTGGAAGTATTTGGGTTAGACCACTGAAATTTTGTGAGGCGTTATATAACATCCCTGCCACCTCCAATAAAAACTGGGGATAACGAAAAAAGGGGGCGTGGCACCTCCCATACAAATGGAATTTTTCATTGTCCGTATCTCTGGCAGTATTCGGGTTAGACCACTGAAATTTGGTGAAGGGTTGTACGAGATCGTTCCCTACCACCCCCAAAAAAATTTGGGATAACGAAAAATGGGCGTGGCACCTCCCATACAAATGGAGTTTTTCATTGTCCTTATCTCTGGAATTATTAATGCTATCTATCTATCACTATCTCTATATATATATATATATATATATATCTTCTATCTTCTATATATCTATCTATCTATCTTCTATTATATGTATATATAATTCAAATTATGTACCTATAGATGAGCTTGGCTTCTAAACGAATAAGCCGATCGTAACCAAATTTTACACACGCACCGGATATCTTCCAGGGATGGTCACAGGCTAAAAAATATTTTGTTATATATAGGGGGCGTGGCACCTCCCATACAAATGGAATTTTTCATTGTCCGTATCTCTGGAAGTATTTGGGTTAGACCACTGAAATTTTGTGAGGAGTTATATAACATCCCTGCCACCTCCAATAAAAACTGGGGATAACGAAAAAGGGGGCGAGGTTCCTGTTATACGAAGGAGATAGGGATAAGGATTAAAATAGATATAGGGATCGGGTTAGAGAAACATGCAGGGAAATAAATTTGTGGCAGGACAGCGTCTGCGGGGTCAGCTAGTTAAATATAACATCGAGTTTCTTAAAAAAAAAAAAAACAGTTTTTTTGAAAGGGTCGTCGCACGGCAGGGTTGTGGAAAATTCCTCGAGTGTATTTATGCCATGGAAGGCTTCTCAGCAAAAATTCATCTGGTTTGTAGATACCGTTCGGAAATAGAAAAACGGTAGGTGCAACCAATTTGTAAGGGATGGTAAGCTGTAGAATTCAACAATGTTCCCGGTGTTGGCATTATCCTCGCAAAATGACCAATACTATTTTGTGATAGTTTTATGAGGTTAGAGACGTTGGATCAAAAAAACCAAAAAAACATGTATAATTTTTTTAATTTTAATACTACACAAGTTTTGAAAGAGTAACTTTACAAAAAAAGTTTTGTTAACCTTTTTTGTAGCCTTTTTTTATTTGTTTCGAGAATCTGTACCTGTCTTTTTTGACAATTTTTGACAATTTTTTGAAGAAAAAAAGGGAAATCGAAAATCGTACTCATTTTTGAGGCTAGAAAACTAGAAAACGGCTAGTACCTATGAGATATTTAATAATATGCATATTTATTATTTACAAAACATACTACTTTAATACTCACTCGCATTCCAAACTTTCACCTTTCATTAAAAAAAAGTTTTGAATGCAACGATATCCAAATTTTGCGCTCTCATATTGATACGCTATTGTTTTCTCTTCCTATAACTCATTCATCCGAAAACGGATCAAAAATGAACTGAAATCCTGCACGTTTGTTTTACTATGTTGGGAAAAGTTGGCTAGTTAGTACGGTTATGCTGCGTTGCAACAAAAGATACCATATCTGTATTGTTCATGTTGCAGAGAAATTCATGAGTTTTTCAGTTTCAAATAAGCAATTTTTTTATGAATAGTAGAGTGACAATGCTTTACATGGTAAACAAGTGCACTTTGGAAATATTATTCTGTGTAACTTGCGATTTTTTAACTTGCTGCTGGCGAAGCCAATAGTTACTAATACTGTTAATATGACTGTTTCGTATCGTACGAGCTAAAGCTTCTACACTTGTTTCAATTTCCCCAAAACTCCAATATACATACCACATGAACTTGCCCATCTGTAGGCAAAAGCTATTAAGAACATTTTTTGTCAAAAGTCATTTACCTTCCCAACAACGCCATAAATCACTTCATAGATAAGTGTTGCTGTTAAAGAAAAATTTACGAATCTATTTCGGATGACGTGACAAAAATCTGAGGACCATTACGCCTGCCTAAAACACCACAAAAGATGTGCATGCTTTCTACACATAACGTTGACTTTACACTAGTATGTATGTACATTAGGGTGATTTAAAAAAAATGTCGACTTGGTCTTACCCTCTAAAAAGTTAGGTATTGATGAGACAAGAAGCCTTGCAAAAAATTAGCGCTCTAACTTAACCCTTAGGGCTATTTTTTCGCCCTTTCCCATACATTTTGTATATATGGGAAAAAATGGCATTTTTTCAAAGTGAATTTTGTTTTAATTTTTGAAACTTTTTTCAAAATATTTTTACATGCTCTAAAGTTGAAGCTTTGAAGCTTCCAAAATGGTAAGCCATGTGCCATTATCTTAACTATTCAAATAATTACAGCCCTTTAAAAATGACTGAGTTTTGTACTATTGCACACACATACACAGTAACACGTATCTATAAAATCTAGTAAATTTTAAATGTCAAAATTTTTTGAAAAAAGTTCCAAATATTAAAAGAAAAATAATTTTGAAAAAAAAGTGCCATTTTTTCCATACAAAACGTATAAGAAAGGGCGAAAAAAATAGCCAACCCTAAGGTTAAGTTAGAACGCTAATTTATTTTCCCATCAATATCTCAAGTTTCAGGGGGAAAGACCAAAAAAAAAATTGTTTAACTTGAATCACCCTAATATACATACATATGTAGGTAAACACTTGGTAAGGCAATTTAACTAATTTTAATTTCACAAGAGAACAACTGTTTTGGTTGAATAGTGTGGTAAATATTTCTGTGTCTCTTTTTTAGAAAAAATAAAGCAATGAATTATATCTAAGCCAAAATACTCCAAGAGTTCATGACTGAAATAGCGTAGGACATTTTCAACTTGAAAATGACGATATAGTGGAAGCTTGAATAATTACATCTTAAACTTTGGATATAGGCAGAGAAGTTTCAGCAAATTGCCACTTAGCTTAAATAAATACAAATGTAAACAAATTTGGTTCTCTAGCAAGCCCATGTTATTAAATTGTCCACTTTTGTCACTGCCATGCTAATCCAGCATAACCCTGCAGCGAAACCTCAAACTAGTCAGAAAAATACTAGTATACAACCATAATTTTCTGGCAGAACTCATACTAGTTAGGAAATATCCATTTCATACTAGTATACAACTAGATTTTTCTGGATGAAATCATACGAGTTAAAAAGTACAAAATTCATTCGTTTCTTTTGCTTCTTTTTTTTCTCTTATAATTCACAGTTGCTTTTTCGTGATAGTGTAAATATAAATAGTCGCTGCTTTCTTAAGAATAAACATGAAAATAAAGGCAAATGATAAAATAAAGGGTAAATCATGAATATTCTGGTTGAAATCTTACTAGTCCAGCTTCAATGCTTTTTGGACGAGTATGGGACTAGTATATTTCATACAAGTCCTTTTTGGACAACTATGGGGACTAGTTCGTTTCATGTAAATCATACTAGTCCAGGTTGAACTAGTATGGGACAGGTATTTTACGACTAGTATAATTCTAGTATAACATGACTAGTAGATGACTGGTATGTTGTGGTCGAAATCTGACAATTGACATTTCGTAGGACATCAACACGTAAAAAATAACAGTTGCTTATATGGAAAAAAGGCAAAACACTGACTAGTTGGGCCCGGTGCACCAACTAGTTGTTAAGTAGTTTTAAACTTGTTGCTTTCGCTGCATTTTTCAATTTTACATTGAATGACAGTCTACTCTGCTAATTATGTAAATATTTAAACAATGACCATGTTATTTATTATTTATCCAATTGAATACCATTAGCAGGATACAAGTGAAATTTATTGTTTGAAAAGGTTAACCATAATAACATTCCATTCCATGTCTGTCCGTTATTAGCCAATCAAGAACAAAACGATTTAATTTCAATAATTTATAATAAGTGCACAAATTAATATAATCGCGCGATGCAATTATTTATTTTAATGCCCAAGTTAAATGAATTTTCAAAAATTTGGGAGCGGCTTTTGCACACCAGTTTATCCCGCCCAACCTGTATCATTGTGTTGTCATTGTACTGTATTATTTCTTTCTACATTAGTAGCCAGGCAGATGGCACAATGCTGATTCAAAACAGAATAGTCTTCGAAAATCACTCGTTGTACCCTTAGCAGATGCAGATGGAATAAACGATCACATCCGTATTAGCTTCCATATCCGCAAAAGTTAGCCTTCTGCCATTCCTCACCGACAGGCACTCATACTTTTATCTCTTAGTACTCCGTGTTGTGAATGTGGAGTGGGGCGTATGAGCAACTTTTGGTTTGTACGTACATACATAAATGCCTACCAACAATATGCTGATACATTATTAAATGGTCAAAATAGAAAAGCATGGGTAAACGAGTGTTGGTAATAACACAAGAATACGCACGATTCTTTAAACATTTTTGCGGGCATGTGTGCATAAATAAATACGGATATTCATTCAAATGTGTATGTTTTTTTTTTTTTTGTTTTTTTTCAGAGTAGAAAGCATCGAAAGCCTTAAAGTTAGTGTGGGACTTAAACCAGCACTAAAACTCCTACCGTCATGTACCGATCCCCCCGGTACTACCGTGAAGTATTCCGTCGGGAGGTGGTTTGAGCACTAGGCTCAACGTCTGTTGGTCATCGTAAAACGTCCATTTCAGTACTTGACTGGGGATCTTTTTATAGGAATTTTTTTTTTCTACTATCTGGGAGTGTTATTGAAAAAAAAAAACGTCAGGCTTGTTCAAGATTATAACAAATTTATAATTATAAACTTATGTACATACATACAACTTACTGCATTTGCTTACCATTCGTCGGTGCTGCTATCAGGTTGAATACCTGCACATCGAAGTTGTCGTCATCAGGAGATTGGATTGCCCATGTTCGACGGTTGGAACGGCCGTGGTTCCAATACCGCATCTTTTAAATCAACAGTGTTTGCAATTGAACACTAACTCGTACAACGGCTGTCTTGACAGCCACGGCAGTTGGAGAGGCTGTGTTTCCAATCTGCTCCCAAGACTTATGTTTTAACTATGCAATTGGCTCAGGTTTGGGTCACGCAGTTCAGGCGGTTGGGACGGCCGTGGGTCCAATACCGCATCTAGTTAAATCGATAATATTTTCAGTCACACGCTTGCTCGTACACGGCTGTCATGACAGCCAGGGCAGTTGGAGAGGCCGTGTTTCCAATCTGCTCCCAATATTTATATTTTAAATTCGCAATTGGCTCAGGTATGGGTCGCGTAGACCAGGCGGTTGGAACGGCTCCAATACCGCGTCTATTAAATCGACAATGTTTCCAGTCAGACACTTACTCGTACAACAGCTGTCATGGCAGCCAAGGCAGCTGGAACGGCCGTGGTTCCAATACTGCATCAATACATAAACAAATACGATAGCCACAGGGCTACGCTGCCCTTGTGATCATAGCGCCGCCGATACTACATCACGAGAGAAGCCAAGCCTCTCTGGCGCGACGACTAAGATCTTACCCCTCCCAATCCAGGGTGTTATGCGACCACGTACCCATTGGACGTTTGCAGCCGGGAGGCAAATCGTGGCTGTAATCGAACGGAGCCTCTCTGATACCGGGCCGCCACGGAGAGTAACTATGGCCTTACCGCGGTATGGGCCTCTGCCGCGGCGGACGACACTTTCCCCTTACTCTTTCCTTGACCCTAAACTGGCCTTGCCCGGCGAGGGGTCGTACGAACAAGATGATAAATAGTAACAAAAACCCTAAAACTAAAGATACAACAACGTATGCTGCACAGCAGAGGAGGAAAATGCTGGAGCAAGCGAGAACGCAACGTCGGAGGACAAACTCCATTTCACAAGAGACGCTATCGCCGAATGCTAAAAAGACGGTGGAGATGGCTGAAGCTATCTTACCGAACTTCCAAAGCGATTACGCGCCAAAGAAGGTTAATGGAAATCCCTTCAAACGCCAGAGATCGGACGTGGATTTAAAACCTTACCCCAAGCGGCAGCAACACGCCCCCGTAGTGGGTAAACTCAGCTTTGCTGAAGTGACTAAGGATAGGATCCTCATAGGCGTCATTGACCGAGGTAACGAAAGCTGGGCCATCCCTAGGGACCAGTGGCGGTACGTCCGGAACGCTATCGGTAATGCCCTTCTCGACATTATGGATGAGTCTCCGGGTGCCACGCCGATGGATTCTGATGCGGGATGGCACCAGGGCCGAATCAAGGTATTCGCTTGCGAGGATGCAAAAACTGTTGCACTGTACAAGGCAGCAGCTGTAAGACTGGGTGAGATCTACCAAGGGGCAAAAATCGAGGTTGTCGACTGAAAGGACATCCCGGCTCGGCCAAGGGCAAGAGTGTGTATTCCTGCTATCCCTGCTGAACCTGAGAGAATTCTCAGGATGCTGAGAATCATGAACCCGTCTCTCCCGACGCAGGACTGGGGTGTCAATCTGGTCGAGGATGCGGTAGGGCCTGACAGGCAAGTGGCCTTCACCTTGAATAAGGAAGCACTCGAGCCCTTAAACGGTGCAATGGACGAGTGCACTACGGCATGGGTCAGATCGTGATCCACGTATACCGCGGCGATGCACAGCGCGCTGCTATTTCGGCTGCCCCGGAGGACTCGGACATCGCAGTGCCGGTAGAGGAGTCGGAGATGTCCGAATCGGAAAGTATGGTATCTGCCACGTCAAATGGCGAAGGAGCAGTGAACAGCTCGGAGATGGGAGACAGCCTGCTGGACGGGGAAGACCTCAACATCACAGTGATAGCAGCTAGTCCTGAGCGCACCAATGTCGATACTGCCACAGTTAGTAGGATCTCGGCCACGCCAAATCGTGGTCTGAACAAATCGTCGTTGAAAGATAACCCTCCAGACGAGGTGGAACTCGACGATACGGCGGTGGCAGGGAAGTCTGAGCGCTCTCATGTTGGTGGTGATTCAGATAAACCTGCACAAATCTAAAACAGCCTCGGCTGCTTTAATCAGTCGTCTCTCTAAAGGCGACATAGATGTGGTCCTCATCCAAGAACCCTGGGTCACCAGCTCAAGGATTTGCGGTTTGGGGACTAAGGGTTTTAAGCTTATCCGAGCCAGCGAGGGGGCAGGGCTAGAGCCTGTATTTTGGTTAAGTCTGAGCTGAATGCCTTTCTCTTGCCCAACTGTAGCAATGGTGACGTTACAGCTGCCAGTTTAACAGTCGACAGTACCAGTCTGACGATGGCGTCAGTCTATATGCCCTACGACGCCGAAGAACCTCCGCCACAGAGGGAGGTAACAGACCTGGTGGCAAATTTTTCCATGGGTCATCTTATTATCGGAACTGACGCCAATGCTCATCACGTCCTAGTGGGGAAGCTCCGATATCAATGCTAGAGGAGAGTCGTTGTTTGATTATTTGTTAACAACTAACCTGGTAGTTTGCAACGTGGGTAACGAACTTACGTTTATTACTAAAACCCGTAGAGAGGTCATAGATCTCACTATTTGCAGCGAAGGCGCTTATGAGTGGGTCAGAAAATGGCGCGTTCTCGATGAACACTCATTCTCCGCCCACCAGTACGTAGAATTAGTTCTAGACTTTTCTGTTGAGCAGCCGGTTATGAAACGCAACCCACGTAACACTAACTGGCAGCTACACAATGAAAAACTATCTAGGGACTTACCAGCACTGCCCCCACAAGTCCCCTCATCAGTAGGGGAGTTGGAGGATCTGGTAAAGACCTTTACAACATAGGCCGCATTGGTGGTCCTACGACCTGGATTCCTTAAATCATGTAGGACACAATTTAATAAGGCCAAGAGCCTTGGCACGGAGACTCAATGGCTCGAATATAAAGTTAAACTCAGGGCCTACAAAAAAGCTCTGAGGCAGGCGAAGAGAGTATCGTGGAGAAATTTCTGCACTGGGGTCGAAAATGTCGACGATACAGCGAGACTTAGACGAGTGCTCTCAAAAACTCAAACAGCCACAAGCTATTTGCGCAAACCTGACGGATCCTGGACCAGCACGGAGAGGGAAACCCTAGAGCTGCTCTTGAATACGCACTTCCCAGGGAACTTGCATGAGGAACCCCTAGCACCTACAAAAAACCTGGCTGTACACATACCCATCACGGAGGAAAAGGTTAGGTGGGCGGTTAAAAGCTTCGAACCGTTCAAGGCTGCCGGGCCAGACGGGATTATTCCCGCACAACTCATAAACACGCTGGAGACATCAGCCAAATGGCTGGTATTTCTCTATACAGCCTGCCTGGCTCTTAGCTACATTCCGTGCTCCTGGAGAAGTGCCACGGTAGTGTTTATTCCTAAGGCGGGGAAGGAGTCTCATTTCGAGCCCAAGGACTATAGACCGATCAGTCTCTCATCCTTTGTGCTCAAAACTTTCGAGAGGATAATAAATGGCTACCTCTCCTCTACTATTGATAGCAACCTGATCTGTAGCTATCAGCATGCATACACCAAAGGGAAATCTACAGAAACTGCGCTTCACAGCCTAGTTTCTGTTATTGAAAAATCGCTGCATGAAAAGGAGTACTGTCTTGTGGCCTTTTTAGATATTGAAGGAGCCTTTAACAACATAAGCCCTGATGCTATAAACACCGCTTTAACAAGTCTGGGCATAAGCAGGTCTCTTATTGGACTTATTGATCAACTGCTAAGGGGTAGACGAATAGTTTCATCACTGGGCTCGGTTGACTTGATGCAAGTAGCACTGAGAGAGGTTTCCTCATGGTGCTCGCGCTGCGGACTGAGCATCAACCCGGGAAAAGTAGAACTGGTCCTTTTCACCAACCGCTATAAGATACCACCGCTAATACTACCAAAACTGAATAACGTGCACCTGAACTTGGCTGACAAAGCCAAGTTCTTGGGCACAGTTCTGGATAGGAAACTAACCTGGAAGGAGAATGTTCTTCAGCGCCAGAAGAAAGCGTGTATTGAACTCTACACGTGCAAAAGAGCCATTGGGAAGAAATGGGGGCTCAGCCACAAAATATGCAAATGGATCTACACTGCAATCATTCGACCAATCATGCTCTATGGAGTATGGTGGCCTGGGCTGAGCAAGGCAACAATCCTTAATCTGCTAGGTAAAGTACACAGATCTTGCATGATCTGTATAAGCGGTGCGTTAAGAACAACGCCCAATGAAGCACTCCAGTGCCCTGCGGGTTAGGGGTTTAGAATATGCCCGAGGTAGGCATACCGGTCGTAAGAGCGGACTAATATGCACATAGCTAATGACGTGCTACTCGATGGTTGATCTACGGATATGATTCCTCTCACCTCTCATTACCCATCTTCTTCTTCCTCACGGATGGAGGAATGACATGACCTAGAAGGTTCCACTGGTCATACCAAATCGCTACCACGACAGTCGGGCAGTACCGCAAGGGAGTACCGCAGCGTACCGGGGTCATATCCGGCCAAGGACTGTCAACTTCGGCATCACTCCCCAAAACCTTCGGGGAGTGTTTTGCTGTTAACAACAACAACAACAACAACAACAATAAGCACTCCAGGCCATTCTTGGCATTTTGCCACTCGATCTGGAAGAGCACCGGGTAGCAGCAGCATCGGCTCTGCGTCTAAGGGAAACGTCCGGCTGGGGCGCAAGCACTACTGGACACGCCTGTATTTTGGGATCCTATAGCTTTCTTCCGCTGAGCACAGATCGCCGTGCGACCACAACAGTCGGAGATAGCGGTTTTAAAACCAACATTCCCAGCAGGGAAGAATGGGACAGCACGGAGCCACTCAAGGCGGCACTTCCATTTATACTGATGGCTCGAAGTTAGACGGCAGAGTTGGAGGAGGGGTTTATTCAAAGGATCTGAACCTTGAGCTCTCCTTCAGGCTACCTGATCACTGCAGTGTCTTCCAGGCTGAAGTTTCAGCAATCATGGACGCCGCGGCTTGGATAGGCCAACACACTATCGGACAGGACATTTTTATATTCAGCGACAGCCAGGTGGCCATCAAAACCCTTGGCTCTTACTCGTTCAACTCTGAACTGACGCTCAGCTGTCGTCGATCTCTACAAGAGATGGCCCAACAGAATCGCGTTAACCTCACATGGGTCCCGGGCATAGGGACATTGAGGAAAATTGTAGGGCAGACGAACTTACGAGGCAGGGCACGACCAAGCAGGTTCTTCGCGATAAAGAGCGCTTAGGTATGCCGTTTGCCACATGCAAGCTTATGCTGAAGGAATACACACTTCGCCAAGCCAACGAAAGATGGCTGCAATCTCTACGATGCCGGATATCCAAAGAAACCTGGCCGAAATGGGATCATAAAAGATCAAGACAAATGTATGCCCTAAGAAGAAGAGAAATCTCCATATTAATAGGCGTATTAACTGGGCACTGCCTCATTGGTAGGCAGGCACAAAGACTTGGTATGCCCTACCGACGATGCTGTAGGAGTTCTAAGGATGATGAGGAGGAGGAAACGGTGGAGCACCTCATCTGCAACTGCCCGGCTTTAAGTGGCGCGAGAATGCGCTTTTTGGGAGTTCCCTTCCTGGTCAGCCTACGCCAGGTCACGGAGCTGGACATAAAGGACCTGATGGCCTTCATCAAGTCATCTAAATGGTTCGAGGAGGAGTAACGGTGTCGGTATAGGAAGGTCAGTCCCGGGATTCTGCTATGTGGAGAATTCCGTTAATACCGGGATTTTCCATATGGCAGGGTCCCGGAACTGACTTTCCTAGTGTTGGTAGTATCACAACGGGCCTTTTAATACTGGCCTAGGTGTGCCTCTGCGGCAGCCACTTGAACCTTACCCTAACTAATCCACGATGCCCAGAGCCTTTTGAGCAGTTGTGATAGATTTATTTTAAACTATATATATTTTAAACTAGTTTGAGATTGGCATGTTTATGTCCTAAGGCGGACAACTGACTTGTCAAAAATATATGCAGCTTATATGGCTGCTTGGTCATACTAGTTTCGTGGTGGTTTACAACTAGTTGGTTTGACTGCATGGATATTGCACATGTGAATGTGACTTTTTCATTTGTCCAGCATACAAAACCAAATTGATGAGATGACATGTTGGGGTTAAATATTTTGCCCAAACAAAAAGAATTCTATTATATATAGGGAATAAAAACGTCAAGTTATAAAAAAGATATGTCCCCAGGAAAAGCCATTAATAAAGGATTTTAATAAAACAAGGATAACCGGATGATTCAAAGTTGAAATTTAAAATAGACTAGAGTTCGCCCAGTGGTTGAAATTCAACCACAAAACCTTATTTTATTTTCCTACCTTTTTGCTATTTCTTAAATTTTCCTTTCTTTTCCATATTTTGTATATTTTTGGTTTCTATACATTCCTATTAATTTTGCCTTTTCCTCCCTCTTTACACCATTCAGTAATATAGTTTCAATGTTGATAATTATTTATTCTTCTTAGGTCGTCTTCATACGTATTTCTTTCCTTTCCTTTCCTTAGCATTCATTTGCTTTTATTTCCCTTCATTTCCTCTCCTTTTCCTTTCCTTTTCTCTTCTTTCATTTCATTTTATTTCCCTTCTTTCGTTCTTTCTTTTCTGTTCTTTTCTTTTATTATACCTTTCATGAACATGAAATGGTATTATAACTTTGGTCCGATGTTTGTAAGTATGAGAAGAAGAAGAGATAGACCCATCAATAAGTATACCGAAATAATCAGGATGACGAGATGAATTGATTTAGCCATGTCCGTCTGTCCGTCTGTCTGTCTGTCTGTCTGTTTGAACGCAAACTAGTCCCTCAGTTTTTGAGATATTTGGCTGAAATTGTGTATGCGGCCACCATTTTCCAATATAGGAATCATTTGTCGGAACCAGCAAGATCGGACCGATATTACATATAGCTCCCATACAATCGATTGTTCCGATAAACGGATTTTGGGCTATAACTCCTGTAATTAAACACCTAGAAACGTGAAATTTTGTAAGTATTGCTATTTTTATATGGGAAATATCGATGTTGAAAATCATCGAGATGGGATAAATATTTCACATAGCTCCCATACAATCGATTGTTCCGATAAACGGATTTTGGGCTATAAATCCTGTAATTAAACACGTAGGAACATGAAATTTTGGACGTATTGCTATTTTTATATCTGAAATATCGATGTTGAAAATCATCGAGATGGGATAAATATTTCACATAACTCCCATACAATCGATTGTTCCGATAAACGGATTTTGGGCTATAAATCCTGTAATTAAACACGTAGGAACATGAAATTTTGGACGTATTGCTATTTTTATATCTGAAATATCGATGTTGAAAATCATCGAGATGGGATAAATATTTCACATAGCCCCCATACAATCGATTGTTCCAATAAACGGATTTTGGTAGATAACTCCTGTAGTTATATAGGTAGGAACGTGAAATTTCGTAACTATTGCTATTTTAGAATGTGGAATGTCGGTGTTAAAAATCAATGAGATTGGACCAATATAACACATCGCCCCCATATAATCGATAGTTCCGATAATTTCGGTATGAGCCTAAGTTAAATTCACACAGGCTGTACTGGGATCAAACCGTGAAAATCGTGACGCATGAAAGGTATTTAGACAGCTTTCCTTACTTGTTTTTCTTTCTTTTCGTTTCTTTTATATTCTTACCTGATCCTTCTTTCCATTTCCATTACATTCCTTTTTCCTTTTATTTTCTTTTTCTTTCCTTTCCTTTCGTTTCCGTTGCTTTAGTTTCCTTTCATTTTATTCATTTTTTTTTTCATTTCATTTCTTTTCTTTTATTTTTTTCTTACCTATATTTTCTTTCACTTTTTTTCTTAAACTTCCCTTCCTGTCATTTCGTTTTTTTACCTTTCCTTTCCTACCGTTTCCTTATTTTCTTTTGTTCCTTTCCGCAACTTCTTTGCTTTTCTTTTTCTTTCATTCATTTCCTTAACTTATTTTTTTTAGCTTTTCATTACCTTTCTTTCCTTTATTTTTCTTTCTTTTTATTTTCATTTATTTTCCATACCTTCTTCCTCCCTACCTTTTCTTTCCCTTCTTTTTTTCTTCTTTCGTTTCTTTGTCTTTCTCCTTTTGCTTCTCTTTTCCACTGCATTACCTACATTACATTTCCTTTCTTCCTTTCCTTTCTCTTTGATTTTTCTCTCATATTTTCCGTTCCTTACCTTAACTTACCTTTATTTTCCTTTTATCCATCCCTTTCCTTTCCTATTATTTTCTTAATTTAATACTTTTATTTATTTCATTTTGTTTCATTTTTATTTATTTTATATTATTCCCTTTCCTCTCATTTCCAACAAATTTAATTTTTTTACTTTAAATCACTTTTCTATTTCTGATTTTACTTTTTTTTTAATTTTATCAATTTTCCATTTTATTTTATTTCACTAAGTCTAGCCACGACGGGCCTTGTGCATGATCTAGCTTATTTGTGCTTTTTTTCAAAAGCATTTGCTTCTCCGAATCCCCACGCACAGATTTTGTTTTTGTAAACACTGTTTGTACCTAAGCTCAATAAAGTTGACGCGCTGGCTCCTGTTATCTTATTGCTGCCAACAAAACAACTCACCCTACTGCAATGAATGCAAACACAACAATGCAAGTGTACCTACATACACCCATAACAGCGGCTCTATAAAGCGAATGCGTGTATAGCACTTGTAGTGGTGTGATTTTCAAATCATATTATAATTAATTTTTTTAAATTTTTGGTTTGTTGTCGCATACCCTGCTCGGCGAGACAAATTTTATATACCTTAGAATTGTGGTTATTGCAAAAAAGGGAGAAAGCTGTTATGTTTGCGCATTTATATATAATAGATTTTTCCTTGCTCTAATAGTTCAATGCAAAATAAAAAATTAAAAGGCATTTAGCTCTCAACTTAAGTGTGAGTGATTACACGATTCTCAGACGGGTATTTAGGAAAAGGAGAACAGTTTTAGTTCTTAAAATGTTTAATCTTTCGGGGAAATTTTAATAAAATTACATTTTAAAAATAGCTCCTAATTTTTTTGAATTAATCACTGAATTCCAACTAAGTATCGCTCAAAAGGAAAGTTTTTGTAACCCATACCAACAGAGTAGGAAATGTCATTGTTTTTTTTTTTTCATAGTTCAATTGAGTATATTATTGCTGTTGTTATCGACATTGGTTCTATGCATATCTGAGTTGTAAGTCAGATTTGGCTTAATATACGTACGTACGTGTACGTTCTTGCTCACTGGTTGCTGACATGTGCCATTTTGATTATGTGTGTGAGTATCTTATTGCCGCAAGACGAATTCCCCCAACTAGAAAATAGACGAGCAACTGCGTAGGTATGTAAGATAACACAAAATAAAACCAACAAAAAAAAAATTGAAAATAAAAATAAAGTAAAATAAAAAAATTTATTAAAAAATAAAAAAAAATAACAAAAAAAAAAAAATAAAATAAAATAACATAAAGTAAAATAGAATAAAATATATTAAATTAAACAAAATAAAATATAATAGTAAACAAATGGATAAACTAAAATTTAATAAACTTAAATTAAAAATATAATATTATGTATAAAATAAAATATGGAAAAAATAAGATACAATAAAAAATTTAAATAAAACAAAATAAAATAATTTAAAATAAAATATAGTAAGATAAAATCAAATAAAACACAAAAAAAAAAAACAAATAACAAAGAAGGAAAATAGTAGGAAAGGAATGGAAAGGAAAGAAAAGAAAAGGAAGGGAATAGCAAGGAAACAATAGGAAAGAAGATGAAAGAAAAGGAAAGAAAAGGAAAGGAAAGGCAAGGAAAGGAAGGATGGTAAGGGAAAGAAAGGGAAGGGAAGGGAAAGTAAAGGAATAAGGAAGAATGTGGAAGGAAGCGAAATAGAAGGAAAATCTTTTTTTTTTATTTACGGTTGTAGTCAAGCCCTGATCACACGAAAGTTCCAGCTATTATCGGTTTTAGCACACTCATTTTCAGTTTTGTAATCTACGGTTCGATAGTGCTTCTTCTCCTCGCTAATTGAGGTCTAGTTTCCACGCTGCTCAATAGCGGTTAAAGAGTATCTGAGGCTCACGGTCTTCTGTGCAGGGACCCGGCGAATGCCGCTGCTGCTTGATGGGGCGTTTTTGATCTATAGGTTCTCTCTTCCTCAGCTATGAAGGAAAGGATTCCTGAAGTGTTAGTCTCAACAAGACCAGCCTTCGCATCAATGTCGCAATTGGAAACCAGTCCAATGGATGCACAGCACCCTCATTACAAGGAGATAATTCCTAAACTACTCTATAGAGGCTTGACAATGTCTTGACCGTCCGAAGCTGGATGTCCAATTGGACAATGATACCTCGAGAAGTGGCTTAAAGATGCCGGAGGTGTTCTACTTTGATTTTTCACCTGATCTATAGAGATAACTATCGTGACTAATTTGGTTTTGTTCTGGTACGGCAACTTTCTTGCTCTTGTGTTTTAGTTGCCCTTAGAGAAGGAGTCAGTATACCCAATTCAGGCCCTGCGTCAGTCTGCACTTTATACCTTGCGCTGGGTACATATAGTTCCTAGAAGCTTCTCAAGTTTGACCCTGTTTGGAAGAAAAAAGAAGCAATTTTAATTAATATCACTAGTTTACAAATAATTAATTTAAAAAAATACCAAGATATTCATGTCTATGGATAAATTGGCACTGATATGCCGAGCACAAAACATATTTTTAAAATTTTTTGTATGGGTAGTTTTTCGAGATATCGGTAATTTTGTGTTTTTTCAATGTTACAAAAGCGATGGACGCAAGCTATACCTCGTTCGAAAGGAAATCAAAATACGCTTCCAACGACGTATAATATGTAGGGGTGGTCCAAACCATCGCTGAACAATAGCTGGCCAAAGTCGGAATTTTGTCGAATTTTTACGATTTTTGGAAAAATTTTGATTTTGAAAATGTTTTTTTCATGCGAAGTTTTTATTTTTTCTAAAATTAGTTTGTATAATTACAAACACTTTAAGCATAATATTACCAAGATATAGTGAAAACTATTTTTTAGGCGATTTTTTTTTTGTAACTTTCAACATCCCTACTTTTAATAGAATTTTAACAGGTCGATATCTGTATATTGCAGATATTCAAAAAAAAAAAAACTCATAGTGTTAATCATTACTAATCCAATAGAGTCCAAATCAACCGTTTTTGTAACTTTTTTCTGTCTGTTTGTCTATATTTCTGTCTGTATGTTTGAGGTCGTATCACTCGAAAACTGCTGAATGGAATTAAATGAAACTTTCACCTTTGCATTATTAGACATTCAACTTAAAATTTAAGACGTCCCTTATTTCGATAACTCAACCGGTTTCAGAGTTATCAACCATTACGTGGAGCAGGGGTGACGAAACATGAGTTCGTACAATATGCGTATATTGGCCGATAACTCTGAAACCGGTGGAGATATCGAAATAAGGAATGTTTTAATTTTTAAGTTGCACGTCTAATAATACAATGGTGAAAGTTTCATTTATGTAATTCCATTCAGTAGATTTCGAGTGATACGACGTCAAACATACAGACAGAAAGACAGACAGAAAGATAGGCAGGCAGACAGACACAAGTTCCAAAAACGGTTGATTTGCACTCTATTGGCTTAGTAACGATTAACACTAAGGGTTTTGTTTGAATATCTGCAATATACAGATATCGACCTGTTAAAATTCTATTAGAATTAGGGATGTTGAAAGTTACAAACAAAATTGCCTAAAAAACAGTTTTCACTGTATCTTGGTAATATTATGCTTAAAGTATTTGTAATAATAATACACACTAATTTTAGAAAAAATATGAAGTTCCTGTTTTTGTTCAGCGATGGTTTGGACCACCCCTACATATTATACGTCGTTGGAAGCGTATTTTGATTTTCTCTCGAACGAGGTATTGCTTGTGTACATCGCTTTTGTAACACTGGCGAAACAATTTTTGAATGAAGTGATACCTGAAAAAACACAAAATTACCGAGATCTCGAAAACCTACCCATACAAAAAATTTTAAAAATCTGTTTTGTGCTCGGCATATCAGTGCCAATTCATCCATCCAAACAAAACTTTGCCAAATCTGTATATTTTCTTTAATGAAGTAATAGTTAAAAAGCTAGTAGTAGGTCAAATTGCGTTAGTATTTTCAGGCACATTTACATAATTAACTTTATGGGTATCGTGTTTTTGGTATGCCTGCCGTATAGCACACACAAATTTGGCTTTCATGTGGCGACATTAGCTTCGATTCATTAAACATAACCTAACAACCCAAAATTATTCTGTTTATTTCTCATCTTCCAACTGAGCGAATAACCTAATATGTATTAACGAAATAAATATTTATCCGCCTTTGCAGGCGACGCAGCATGAACAGAACAACGAGTGCAACAAAAACAACGCAACAACAACAAAATAGTTATGAAAACAAAAACACAACATTAAATTTGGCTCGCTAAATTTCGGGTCTCAGCTGGTGGTCCAGAAAAAATTCAACCACAGCTCTTCTATCTCATATTCATATACAAAAACGAAACAAACAAAGTACAACAACAACGACAAAATGCAGAATTTATTGCTTTATAGCGCAGCAAGCGCCACTTTGGCTGTAGCCACTCTAACACAGGGCGCCATAGTCACAGAGAGCCTGGTACAACAAAATGGCCTGCAACACACATTGCCATTGATACTAACAAACCTCTCGACCAACGCAAACACTACAGATGATGCATTGCTACCGTGGCAATTTACAACTCCTGCGTCAACTCCTGCTACTGTCATGGCAGTAGCTAACACTCACAGCCTCAGCAGCAGCAGTAGCGGTAACAACAGCTTCAACCAAGCTCGCAGCAGACTTTTGGATGAGGGTGGTGGCGTTAGTGGTGTTGTAGTATCTACTTTAATAGAAAATTTAATGCACGCCAAGAGTACAACGGTCGCCATGGTCAGCAGCCACGTCAACACTAGCATCTACAACAATAGCACAGCGTTGAATCGTAGTGGGATAGTAGCCACCGAGACACCATTTGTGCCATATGTAATGAGACCAGAAACATACATTGTGCCTGTGCTGTTCGCTTTTATCTTTATAGTCGGCGTATTGGGCAATGGAACATTGATTGTGGTCTTCTTGGGCGTGCGACAGATGCGCAATGTGCCGAATACGTAAGTACATTGGGCTTGGGGCAAAGAATGAAATGAGAAAGTGATGTTGTAAAATTTAAATCAATGTTCATTCAGAAATATATTATAGACTAGCAGACCCGCGGCGGACGTTGCCGCGTCCGAAAAATGTTATAATTTCTTCTGTGGTATCTGAAACATTTCTACATACTAGAGTTCGCCCAGTGGTTGAAATTCAACCACAAAACCTTATTTTATTTTCCTACTTTTTGCTATTTCTTAAATTTTCCTTTCTTTTCCATATTTTATATATTTTTGGTTTCTATACATTCCTATTCATTTTGCCTTTTCCTTCCTCTTTACACCATTCAGTAATATAGTTTCAATGTTGATAACTATTTATTCTTCTTAGGTCGTCTTAAATTATTCTTTCTTTTCCATATTTTTTATATTTTTCATTTCTATACATTCCTATTCTTTTTGCCTTTTCCTCCCTCTTTTTACCATTCAGTAATATAGTTCCAATGTTGATAATTATTTATTCTACTTAGGTCGTCTTCATACGTATGTCTTTCCTTTCCTTCCTTTACTTTCATTTGCTTGCTCCGTTTCCTTACTTTCTTTCTTTTCCATTCATTTCCTTTACTTATTTCTTTCGCTTTTCATTACCTTCCTTTCCTTTAGTTTTCTTTCTTTTTATTTTCATTTATTTTCCATACCCTCCTCCTCCCTACCTTTTCTTTCCTTTCATTTTCTTTTCTTCCCTTTCTTTTTCTTTCTCTATTTGCTTCTCTTTTCTACTACTTTACTTACATTACATTTCCTTTCTTTCCCTTCCTTTTTTCTTTTCCATTCTTTTCCTTTCCCTACCTTTACTTGCCTTTGATTTTTCTCTCATATTTTCCGTTCCTTACCTTAACTTACCTTTATTTTCCTTTTATCCATTCCTTTCCTTTTCCATTCTTTCCTTTATTTTATACTTTTATTTATTTCATTTTGTTTTATTTTTATTTATTTTCCATATGGCCGGGTCCCGGGACTGACTTTCCTTGTGTTGGTGGTATCACAACGGGCCTTTCAAAACTGGCCTAAGTGTGCCTCTGCGGCAGCCACTTGAACCTAACCTATTGATTTTATATTATTTCCTTTTCTTTCATTTCCAACAAATTTCTTTTTTTACTTGCAATACTTTTCTATTTCTTATTTTGCTTTATTTTTAATTTTATATATTTTCCATTTTATTTTATTTCACTAAGTCTAGCCACGAAGGGTCTTGTGCATGATCTAGCTTATTTGTACTTTTTTTTTCAAAACATCATGTCTGAGCAAGCATTTGCTTCTCTGAATACCCACTCACATATTTTGTTTTTGTAAACACTGTTTGTACCTACGCAAAATAAAGTTGACGGGCTCATGTTTATTATTACTGCCAACAAAACAACTAATCTTCTCAGAATGCATACACAAACAATGCAAGTGGTTATACCTACATACACACATAACAGCGGCTCTATAAGGTGAATGCGTGTTTAGCATTTCATATTATAATTCATTTTTTTAAATTTTTGGTTTGTTGTCGCACACCCTGCTCGGGTAGACCTATCTATACATATCAAATATTTATATACCTTAGAATTGTCGTTATTGCAAAAAAGGGAGAAAACGTTTGAACATTGCGAATTTATATATAGATTTTAATTCCGGATAGAAGGTAGACGGTTCGAGGTGACAAGAAACACGCACGCGTCTGCCTTGTGTCCGTGTTAGAAATAGAGATAGGCGCGTGAATGATTTTTGATGCGCGGCACGTCACGACACGGACAAAATACCCTTTCGAAAGTACGTACTAACACACACAGGGTAAAAATCACTTAAACACGACAAGCACGACATGCACGAAAGGTTTTTGGTTTATATTTCATGGCTGTTGTTTTATATATGCATGTTCTTTGTACATCGTATGTACTTATACAACTAAAACTTATAAGGATGTATTGACGACGACGCGTGAACCCCATCCGTGAACTTTCGCGTCACAGTAGAAACACGTATGCCGCCCATCTCTATTGTCAACCCTTAGTGGTAACCTACTTTCAAATATTTTTGTTGAAATACGACGTGAAATACCGTTCGTTTGATATCCCTCAGCAAATTTGTGAAAATTCAAGGAGCCGACAACTCTGTAAAATCTTTCCAGCGGCAATGCACAATAGTACGGTTCCATACGTTTTTCGAAAAAAAAAAAGTATAATTAGAAATTGTTGGAATGGGTCAACACATAGGGAGGGGTATCTCCCGTCATCATCAGCTTCCATAATTCCTATTAGAGTACGTATACGAAACATTTTGTCAATTTTATGAAAAGTTGCTGGGACTTTTCGTCATTTAATAAAGTTTACCTAAAGGCGGGCAAATGTGGGCTACACATTTTTTCAGGATTCGATATGTTTCAGAAGATTTAGCAGGCAGTAAAAAAAGTTTTTATTGGATTGTTCTCGACTTTTGACCCCGAATTACTTTTTTAGCACACATGGGATCGATAAGGACTTTTGCAGGTTTCTTTCTGGAGGTGAACCTAAGCTCTACACAAAAATTTGGATCTGTCATAATTTTTATATATTATTACAGATCCAAATTTTTGTTATACAAGATAAACTAAATTTACCGGAATAATAGGTTTTGATATTATGCATGGAGCAAAGTATCCAGCTTAAAAGCTCAAATATGGGTGCAACATGGCGTATGAGTAACATTCAATTTGCCAAAATTATGGTAGGAAGTAAATGTGAACAAAAAGTTAATGCTTATAAGGAAAGATTTCAATACAAAAACAAGTAAGGAAAGCTGTCTTCGGCTGTGCCGAAGGCTAAATACCTTTCATGAATAAGCGTCACGATTTTCACTGTTTGATCCCAGTACAGCCTGTGTGAATTTAACTTAAGCTCATACCGAAATTATCGGAACTATCGATTATATGGGGGCGATGTGTTATGTTGTTAACACCGACATTCCACATTCTAAAATAGCAATAGTTACGGAATTTCACGTTCCTACCTATATAATTACAGGAGTTATCTACCAAAATCCGTTTATTGGAACAATCGATTGTATGGCAGCTATGTGAAATATTTATCCCATCTCGATGATTTTCAACATCGACATTCCACATATAAAAATAGCAATACGTCCAAAATTTCACGTTCCTACGTGTTTAATTACAGGAGTTATAGCCCAAAATCCGTTTATCGGAACAATCGATTGTATGGGAGCTATATGTAATATCGGTCCGATCTTGCTGGTTCCGACAAATGATTCCTATATTGGAAAATGGTGGCCGCATACAAAATTTCAGAAAAATATCTCAAAAACTGAGGGACTAGTTTGCGTTCAAACAGACAGACAGACAGACAGACAGACATACGGACAGAACGGACAGACGGACATGGCTAAATCAATTCATCTCGTCATCCTGATTATTTCGGTATACTTATTGATGGGTCTATCTCTTCTTCATCTCATACTTACAAACATCGGACCAAAGTTACAATACCATTTCATGTTCATGAAAGGTATAAAAATGGCTGTAAATAAGAAGGTAACAAAGATAAGAATGGATGTATTGGCAAAAAATGAATAGAAAAAATTACATTTGTAATTTGTACGTATGTACTTGTGAGTATCTGTTTATATGAGCATAAGAAAAAAAATACTTCAACTGCCAATTTGCTGATTTTAAGTGCTAAGTACATGAAGATGTGTATGTACTGAAAGTAATATCTACATTAACGCAGATACAATACAAACAGTGTATATTTTCAAAATCAACAAAATCCCTCTGCATATGGCAAAGTAAAAAAACGCTAGTCACATATATTCTGCCAATGTCTGTGTTTATCTTTGAATCTTTGAAATGTTCAGCATGGTTTACGGAAACAGGAGCAGCTTTGGCAAAATTTAATTTTTTCAGAAATAATGTTACAATTTATTAAGTAGCTCGTAAAATTACTTCAGGCTTAAGAATGAAAATCTTCTGGTTGAATTCTTCAGATAAGTTACTTCCATATAAGCACGCATTCAGTAAAAGGCACTATACAAAAATAGCTGAAGTAATAATCCATACAAAAAGTAAGGAAAAGTCCTTACCTATTAATATATTAGCAATAGATTAGCGCTTGCAAAGATGTGTAGATAAAATGAAATCAACAAAAAATTGGTCTTTGAGATTATCTGTTAAAAACGCAATGGAAAACTTTGTGCTCCCTCATAAAATGTTTTTATTTTAATTTACGTACATCTCTTTACAACCCTAATGCCCAATTTCACAGTGGCATGTTAACTCAAGTTCCACAGTTAACAATGGCTTCGCAATTTTATTTAAGTTATTTAGCTGAATTTTTTCTACATAAATTGTTGGTAGACGGCCTTCTGATATGTGACAAAATGAATATTGAAAATCTGTGGCACGTAAGTTAACCTGGCCATTGGGAAATTGGGCCAAAGTAAGAAAAGATAGATATAAGGGTCAGCTGATTGATTTTCATTAAAAATTTCGGTAGTAATTGTAAATTTGTCTGCGTAGTAACTTTCAAAACCAGCACCGCAATTTAAATATTTTCCATGCACATTTTTAGATAGACCAAGTGTGTATTATTTAAATGGTCATGGGCCAGGCTTTGGAAACGTTTTTAGATGGAGTAGCCAGAAGTTTCAAATCCTTCTTAAAGATACTTAAACTGTGGACACCAATTATTTGGATTGCGTTTGAAGAGATCCAAGTTTGTGTTAAGGGGATTAGTTAAGAAAGCATTTTTTGTCTTGAATTGCTTAAATTAAGCCATAATTTTTTTTTTTATAATTTTGCTAAAGTAGTTTTTTTAAAAAGCTGCAGTTAATTCGTTGCGAGATATCTTGAGATTTATATCGTCTACAAACAGAACATTTCTTTCTTAAAAACAACACCGCGATGGTGATCGCCAACCTTTCGAATGTATTTCTGCCATTTCAGTGAAAAATCATTTGACTTGACATAAAACAGGTAGGTCCCGCTAAGTTTTAAGAGTGAGGAAATTCCAAGAGATTTGTATCGCTAAATTATTATTAATGAAGCTATTTTGTGGGTCGAGCCTCGTGGCGTATGGTTAAAGAAATGGATGCAGATTTTTTCTTATTTTTTGGAGTGTATACGTTTGCAGTAATACTCAAGCGGCTACATACAAATCATTTCATAGGAATATTTTTATATCTGACAACATCGCTCGCACTGCAAATGAAGAGGCGATTGCATCCTATTTTAGTCGGTTTTCGAATATGAAATCATAATTTCACTCAATTAGACTTAATTGAAAACAAGTAAGGAAAGGACATTTCACATTTAAAAAGAGTAATAGCTACAAAATTTCACGTATGGGAGCTATGAGTACTATTTGTCCGATCTTACTGATTTTCAATACAGACATGTAAAAATAGCAAAGGTTACAAAATTTCACGTTACTATCTCTTTAATTACAGAAGTTATAGCTCGAAATCTGTTTATCGGAACAATCGATTGTATGGGAGCAATGAGTAGTTTTGGTCCGATCACGCTGGTTCCGACAAATGATTATTTTCATATAAAATAACGCCTCCATACCAAATTTCATCGATATATCTCTTAAATGGACGGACAGACGGACATGGCTAAATGGAATCAGCTCATCGTCCTGATCATAACGGTATACTTATTAGTAGGTCTATCTCTCCTTCTTCTCATACTTACAAACATCGGACCAAAGTTATAATACCATTTCATGTTCATGAAAGGTATAATTATAAGTATGAATCTTGCCTGTATGATTCATAATTAGTGTGCAAGTATGATTTTATCGAGTTGATGGAGGAGGTCGTTTGAAATGCAGTTGCCTACACATCGTCACTAGCAATCAGGTGTTTGCGTATATGACTTTGTATGTGCTTTACTACAGCCTTGCATGTACCTTACAAGTATTTTCAAAAATATTAACATACATACAAACATATCTCTATGTAAAGCAGCGATGCTCAAACGCACACTACCAAACTGTGCGATTGTGTTGAAGTATGAGAGAGCTTCTTACTACACCCAAAAAAATTCCAAATAACCAATTAACAAAAATTTTGTATAAAAAAAATAAATAAAAATTAAAAGGGTATTAGTAAAGTAGTTAGGCAACAAAATGCATTTTTTGAATACAAATTTATAAGTAAAAAAAAAAATTATGAAAAAAATGTAGAGAACAACTAGAAAAAAAAATAACAAAAAATCAGGCAATTTTATTAACGCCTTAAGATTAGTATCTTATAGTAAAATTCAACTAGCTACAAAACTGCGTACTCGAGAAAAGTCTAAAAACTCCATGCCAGAAGTTTCAAGTTTTGCCGAAAACTTGGCGAATTTCCCTAAACTTTGCACAATCTTTTTAACTTTAATTTATTTCTGTTGCAGATTTGGCCATTTTTGAAATTAAAATTATTAAAAACACGTAAATAAATAAATATTTTAAGAATAAAACTACTTTCATGCGTAGCAGTCAACAGTCGTTGATTAAGTGATTCGCAAACGCACTTTAAGTTACCACAATGTATAGAGAGCGCTTGACTTGTACGTGTGAGCAAATCTATGAGAGAGCAATAAAGTCGGCCGCCCGCGGGCTAGGTAATGATCGTCACTGATGTAAATAGACTTTTCCCAACAGTCCTATCATACTTAGTAACGCCTTGTTTGTTTGTCATTTGTCAACGACATTCTACGTTTTGCTGCCTCATATATTCACTCTCAACAAAAGTAACCAAGAGAATCATTGTCACTGCCCAAGAAATACATACATTCATATCTTGGAATTTTTCAATTATCCCTCGCATTTCTTCATCTTTTAAGTTCGAGTAATTTTTCATCGTCTAAAATGCAATTTCAAATGTTGCTCATACGCCCTGTATCACTAATGTAAAATCATAGGGGGATAGTCATAGTCCAGATAAAGGAGGTACTAAAGTTAGCGTCAGCTTTTTTTTTAAGTGGAGCCGTTTGAAACGGTGTCAAAAAGCTGACGCTAACTTTAGTGCCTACTTTATCTCGACTATGACTATGCTTCATAGCAAGACCCCCAAAAATATGATGTGGATATTGGTTAGCACACCCCATACGGGAAAAAAGTTTTCTCTTGAGCTTTATATGCCCATATTAGCTCGTTATGGCCTAAAATAAGCTTATGAAATTCTGTGTAACCTAATTCAAGTTTAGTCAATCCATAGATTTACCGGCAACTTTCGAGAAACTGAATTAAAACCACAACAAAAGCTTTAACCCTTGTCAGTTACCCACTGTGAGTTCAACCTTGATTCACCCATTTCAATCAAAATAACTAACCAACCATACAAAATTTAGTATGAATAATATATAATAGATAGAGAAGCAAAATAGGCTCCTCCTTTTACATAGCTATTGTCGTTAAAATGCTGTTGTAAAACTTTTTTTACGTTTATCGATTAGCATTCGTTTAAAACTTATTCGGCAATCAATGTAGACAGAAAAAGCGATATCCTTTTTAAAACTAATAACTACTGGAATATTCCCTAGCGTTTACTTTTTACCAAAAAATATTTAAGCTTTATGCAATCTATGATTATAGTTAACTAATTTCCATGAAAAGTAGCTTAGTAAAATATTTTTTGATATGGGTGGTGGATGACATCTCCCATTTTCATAGAATCAATTACTCTTCCTCCAGGGAATTTTTGTTTTTTACACTGACTGGAAAACTAAAAAAAATAACTTTCTTTTTCTTAGGTATTTACCCTTTTTATTTATACGTTAATCAAGATTTAGGCGTAACTACTAAGTTATTGTTTATATTTCTGATTCTGAGAATAGGCCTGAAAAGTTTTTGATAGTTTCGCTTTTACGAACATATGTATAATATACGTAGCAGTAATTAAACAATTGCATTTATCTAAATCAAAAGATTTTATTAAAATTTACACAATTCACATGTGATCCTCTAACCTAAAACAGAAGAATCAACAATTAAGGTTTTTACTTCCAGTGCTAAGTATTTCGATCGGCAAAGTATTTACAACTTCAATTAATTAATGGGTTGAATTTTGTGAAGTGAGCCACCTACAATTTTTTCGACGGCCATGTATTTTAATGAAAGTTTGTAGTATGGCTCAAAACGATTAAACAAAAAAACGTATACAACTATTTTTCGAAATTCGAATTATTTTCAAAGTTATAGCTATCAACACTTTTAGAAATTCCTCACTTTTTGATGATTTTCTCACGATTACGCAACCGATTTTGCTAATTTTTTAAAACTACTACTAATGGTGGCGATATACCAACAGGTTATCATAACCTCTAACGAGATTTTTAGCCGAGCTTCTCTTTCCAACTTATGGTGTGTTGCTTTTTGAGTTTTTCCTACAAGTTGGCGGGGCCCACAGTTTTTTGCCGACTCCGAACGGCACTTGCAAAGCAAATGAATTTTTTGCTGAGAAGCTTCTCATGGCAGAAATACACCCGGAGAGTTTGCCAAACTTCTGCCGAGGGGCGACCCCGCTTAGAAAAATTATTTTTCTAAATAATTTTTGATGCTACTTTTGCCGGGCATCGAACCGACACGACTTGGTGTAGAAGGCCGAACACTTAACCGCTACACCACGGCGGTCGCACGCTAAAGATGGTTCGCATTAATTTCTAACAATCTTATTACCGATATGAGCTTTTCTAAAAAAAAACATCTTTTCACAATATAGCAAGCGCCAAATGTTTTTATACATTTCAAACTCCAAGTACTATTTAATACCTATAAGAATTCCCACTCACAAATGTTCCAGATAAGCTTTACGTGGTGAAGAATCTATGTAGGCAGACGGGGAAATTATTTTCCAGTTTTTAGTTCATTTTAAAAACATTTTAAATTAAAAATATTTTTTTATTCTATTTTTTATTTTATACTTTTTAGTTGTGAGTCTGTGAAAATTTCTAAGATTGTAATTGGATATTCTGTGTCATATTAGTGGTACTCATGTAACCATATAACTTAACGAAAGCGTAAATATATACATTTAACAGCTCAGTTAGATGAACGACATAGATAAATTTATGTGAATACTTTTTATTATGAAATTCTTATTAATTTAATTTTTGACCCATTTTTTAGCTATTCTTCTATTTTTGTCTAGTGTGCATTGACTGCTTTGAAAAACTGCATGTCGAACAGCGTAATCGAATTGGGTAATTTTTGGAGGTGTTTACACTCTAAACTCCTCGTGGAAGTTTACCGAATCTGTGTAAACTTCGTTCCATACAAATTTTGACAGTTCATTTACCCCTTCGGCAATTTTCTACGTTTACACGCATTACGCGGTGTGCCTATGGTTACATGAATAAAATTATTCTTTTTTAAGCCTTATAAAGCACATTATCTTTCCTTTGTGCAACAGTGGCTGCGCCTAAATGTATGCAGATGAAATATTCGAAATTTCGATGCTGTTTATGGCGCTGAAAACACATTATAGCATGCGCATTACAGCATATGTACGAAATATTCAGATAGCAATAAGGAAGATAGGCCGATAAATGGGACTTTTGCAATTAAAGCAATATTTTGGATTTTTTTTTTTGTATAATGCATTGTCAGCGAAACCTGAACGATGGCAATAAGGAAGATAGGCCGATAAATGGGACTTTTGCAATTAAAGCAATATTTTGGATTTTTTTTTTGTATAATGCATTGTCAGCGAAACCTGAACGATGGTGAAAATTTCAAAACCCCAGCTCATTGGGAAGTTAGATCAAAATCCAAAGCAAAATGTCTGGATATGAAACTTTTCAAATATCACTATCCGTGCGCCACCTATCGGAATTATTTTTTTCTTATACTGCGTGGGGCCAGAAAACTAAACGACGATGAAAATTTCAAGATTCTACCTCAACGGGATGTTCGTTGAAAAACAAATTAATCGACACCGAAAACAGAACTTCGCATTTCTTAAATAGAACGACTCACGCGCCACCTAGCGGTTCCAATTTTCTTTTGAACATTTGGAAATTGATTAAGTAATACACACGCTAAATATCAGCTAAATCGGTCCATAATTAGGATTTTCAGTTTTTATTACCCCGATCTCAGCTCCACCTAGCGAAATTTTTTTTTAGGAAAATATTTCTTTTCATAGTAGTAATACTTGTTCCGAATTTCAGCCAAATCGGACCATAAATGCGATTTTTGAAAATATAGCGACCCACGCGGCACCTATCGGATTAGAACCGAAGAAAGAATTAAAAGGAATGTAATGAAAATGGAAAGAAAGGTCAGGTAAGAAAATAAAAGAAACGAAAAGAAAGGAAAATAAAACAAAAGAACTAAAAAAAGAAAGACAGAAAGAAAGAAGGGAAATAAAATGAAATGAAAGAAGAGAAAAGGAAAAGAACGGAGAGGGAAGAATAGAAAAATAAAGAAAATAGAAGGGAAGGAAAAAAGCAAAAGATATAAATTGAGATGAAAGGAGAGGAAAGGAAATAAAATCAGATCATAGCAAAAAAAAAAGGAAAAGAAAGAAATACGTATGAAGACGAACTAAGAAGAATAAATAATTATCAACATTGAAACTATATTACTGAATGGTGTAAAGAGGGAGGAAAAGGCAAAATAAATAGGGATGTATAGAAACCAAAAATACACAAAATATGGAAAAGAAGGAAAATTTAAGAAATAGCAAAAAGGTAGGAAACTAAAATAAGGTTTTGTGGTTGAATTTCAACCACTGGGCGAACTCTAGTACTATAAAAAGGTTACTGAGTTTTCCTAGTGGAATTTATGAAATCAATTTTTCTTTTGACCATTTTAATTGAGAATGGTATCATGCTCGTACCCAATATCAACATATGTACATATACAAATATTGACATTTTCCGGTATTTTCTGCCACCACAATTTATTGCAAATTCTGTCATTCACTTTATCACAGCTACACACTTGCATTGTCAGCTCAATCCATTTAAGCTTCATTGCAAGTAAACAAATCAACGATGATTGAGTTAGAAAGAGAAATAATATTGAGAGAATGACTTGACATTTCCATTTACTTACTCCCGCACATTTTTCAATTTACCTTTAGGGGCAGTAGAGCATAACGAGATTTAGCAAAGCTTTTGAGTGCATATTAAGAATTTCTGAGGATGAGTACATTACATGGGTACATATAAACCTTCCGCAAAGGTAAAGGAATTTTCTTAAATCGCATTTTGCAGAGTCTATGAATCGAAGGCCAAATTGTATCACATTTATATAAAAACTATATCTTGTTTGTGGTATTGCCCTTCACCGAGGAATTCAAACTTTCTCTTGTTGTTGTTGTTGTTGTTAACAATGCATTGCCCTGTCTAGAGTGTATGATCATTCCGAAGATCTTCATCAAGCTCTTCTAAGGGGAGTCCAAGGAAACGTGCAGTTTCAACAGGGTTTGTCCAGAGGGACAGAGGGGTTAGAAGAGTAGGTTCAGATGAACAATTGAAGAGATGTAGAGTATCATGGGTGGTCCTACCACATGCAGGGCATGTATTTAAGATTGTATCATTAAGTCTGGATAAGTAGGAGTTTAACCTTACACTATATCCAGACCTAAGCTGTGCCAAGGTCACTCTTGTCTCCCTTGGTAAGGTGCGTTCTTCTTCAGCAATATCCGGTGGAGGACTGTTCAGAACGGGATTCACAGGTAGAGATCCGACAAAAGTGTCTACCGACTCGGTGTGGATGTCGGTTAGAGCCCGCTTATGATTCTGCAGATCAAACGGCAAGGTAATATGATGCCGGATCTCATCATAATGCTTACGGAGATGTCTCCTTATGTCTCTCGGGGGCGGATCTATGTCCAAAAGATGACGGTTTGGATGTGCTGGCTTGTGGCAGTTCAGAAGGAATTGCCTGCTCAGCATTTCCGCATGCTCTTTTACATTTTACTTCGGAACACACCTTATATGAGTAAAGCTTAAAACATTTATGTGTTCAACACTACAAAATTTGCAGCATTGTTATTTCTCCTCTTGTCTTACACGATATTCGTATTACCAGCATTAATATTGATAATCATTATTCATAAATATAAATATTTTTCACTTTTTACTTGCAGCTACATTCTCTCCTTGGCAATTGCTGACCTGCTGCTCATCTTCACGACTGTGCCGCTAACCTCTACGGTTTACACAGTCGATTCATGGCCTTGGGGCAGCTTTCTCTGCACGTTTTCTGAATTTATTAAAGACGTGTCGATTGGTGTTTCAGTATTCACACTTACAGCTCTATCCGGCGATCGGTATTTTGCTATAGTGGATCCATTAAGAAAATTTCATGCGCACGGTAAGTGGAGTAGATTTTCAATTGCACTTTTATCATATAAATTTTAAGTGCATGTACAATGAAGCAGAGTACGCAAAGTAACTCATTTTGGTTGTGAAGAGAATTTCGAGATCCACATACAAATTTCTATGCTGATGTCGAGCCCATTAAAAAAAGTTTTTTTTATTTATTTAAGGATTATTTTAAACGTGCTATAATAATAACAATAATAAAAATAATGATAATAATAATAATAATAATAATAATAAAAATAATAACGTGCTGTAAGCAAAATTTCAGGATTATTTTTAGATAGTTAAAGGATTGTTTAGGAATTATATATGAACTGTTATGGTAATGCTTTTAAGATCTTTATTTAAAAGCAATATAGGAAATTTTTATATATTTGTATACTACCTGGAAAAAGTTCAGGAGTTCGTCATACCAAATAGTCGAGATATCGCTCATTTGTTGCAACATCCTCATAACTAAAAAAACCCAAATTTTGAGTTAACATCACTAATATATCGGAAATAATATGTTTGACCAATTGGCAAGGTGTTATATCCGAGGTTTTAACATTTCACGTAGCATTGCGATAGAATTATATAAATATAGAGGAATTCAAAAACTAAAAATGCATTTTCTGTGATGCCACATTTTTTGAGTTATGACAATGTTGCAGCAAATGAGCGATATATATATCCCCAAATTATTTACCTGGCCTAGGAAGCTAACCATACCTAAGTGCCGAAATATTTCTAAATGGCTCTAAAACAATTCCGGGTGATCCGGTTTGAACAACGGTTCTCAAAAATATGACCGAAATAGTTTCAGATTTTTGCAAACTTTGATAGCTTTTTCTTTGTAAAAGTCCTTTCGGCTGTTATATTTGCGAAATTCGGGATCCAAAAATTTATATTCGACACAGTAATTCACAGCAAAATTATATTAAAAATTACACCAAAAATATAGTAAAAATTACCCAAAAGTATAGTAAAAAATTAACAAAAAGTATAGAAATATATGATACGCAAAAAGAGAGTAAAACTACATAAAAAATATAGTAAAAGTTACGCAAAAATACTGTAAAAATTACACAAAACAAATAATAAAATTTCACCAAAGATATAGTAAAATTACGGAAAAAACATAGTAAAAATTACACAAAAAGATAGTAAAAACTACGTAAATATATAGTAAAAATTACTCAAAAAAATTAATAAAAATTGCAAAAAAATATAGTAAAAAATTAAAAAATATGGTAAAATTACCTACACAAAAAATATAATAAAATGTCACCAAAAATATAATATACTGTCCAATTTGATCCAAATCGAAAACGGGTGAAAGTGAAACAAAACCCCGCTGCCTTAAAAATTAACCTAAAAAATAAACTCGCTGGGCTGCACTGGATTCGAGATATAAAAAAACGTTTTTGAAACTTCGAAGACTAACCAGCGGCCGTAAAGTAAATAAAGTGATTGTGGGATAATTCTTGCCCGAGTCCTAGTTAAAACGCGACACCCGAAACACCAAACTGGCCTTAAAGGCTTTCGAACTTGGAACGAAATGAACTATAATATGCTCAAAAATAGCTTAAAAATGCTTTAAACTCCATTCATTTCCGCTATGAAAATCTTAGTAAAAAAAAAAAACAAAAACTTCCGACTTTGCTTGACCTATGACCCCGAATAACTTTTTTGGCACACATGGGATCGGTGTGAACTTCTAATTTTCTTTCTTATGCTGATACCAAGCTCTCCATAAAAATTTGGCACTTTCGGAATTTTTGTTATTTCAAATGCCAAAATTGACCGGACTAATAAATGTAGGGACATATTTTTTTGTTAGTTTCCAAACCTTTAGTACAATGCCGGTAGCTAGAGACGTCGAAACGGACTTCAAATTACTCAATACAATCAGAGAGTGAGCTGAAGTAACGTTCCGAACAAACATTTTCAGGTAATCTCAATTTGAGATGCATTTGAGAAACAATCAACTTCTCAAATCACAAACGTTCGTTTTCAATTTGGGGTGAAATAACCATTGATGGCGTTCTCAACCTAAAAGGCTAATTTTTAACATGGTTTTTGCCCTTATTTTCAAATTGAGAACGGCAGAATTTTCAAACTTTTCTCAAACTGAGCGGAGTGGATCGAAATGGAATCCAAACGCTCCCATTGAAATATTTATTCAGAGATGCCAATAATGCAAAACAAATACTCATTTTAATAAAAACGAGTTTCCATTTATGCAGTTAAATTTTGTTTAATATTTTTTTAATTATATACAGGGGCGCAGCCAGAAGAAAATGTTTGGGGTGGTTTTTAATTTGTTTCCTTTTAATATTTTCCTAGCACAACTATTTACAAAATGATTTTATAGCGCCAGTGAGGAGTAGCGTAAAGAAAGCATTTAAAAAAGATAATTATCATATACATTAGACTGGGCCAAAATTCAAAATTTTGTTTTTTCAAAAATTATATTGATTTCCTTTTAAAGAAAGGTGAAAAAAATACTGTAATAATTTTCAGATTTTTAAATTAAAGTCTAGAGGTCTATCATCGCTAGTTTATGTTTTACAGACTTTATTACTTCATATCTTATAATGAACTTTACGGAAAATGGCTGAACCGATTTTAACCAAACTTTGCCACGTTGAAGAGACACATGTGGAGAACGTTTATAACTAAAAAGGGGGGTGAAAGGGTTCAAGGTAGGGACCTGAAAATTGGTATGGACCTATATGATATCAAAACCATTCTCACACATAAAAAGGGGGGTTTTCAGAAATAGGGGCGTGGCATCTCCCATACCAACAGGTTATCATAACCTCTAACAAGATTTTTGCCGAGCTTCTCTTTCCAACTTCTGGTGTGTTGCTTTTGAGTTTTTCCTACAAGTTGGCGGGACCTACAGTTTTTTGCCGACTCCGAACGACTCCGAGAAGCTTCTCATGGCAGAAGTACACTCGGAGAGTTTGCCAAACTACTGCCGAGGGGCGACCCCGTTTAGAAAAATTATTTTTCTAAATAATTGTTGATGTTACTTTTGCCGGGCATCGAACCGCAACGACTTGGTGTAGAAGGCCGAACACTTAACCGCTACACCACGGCGGTCGCCAAACCTAAAAAATACAAACTTAAATTTTCAAGCAGAATATCTGTGAAAGGGTCTAGGGTAAGGACCTGGAAATCGCTAAGGAGCTATAAGATATCAAAACCGTAAGTAGGGGTTATGTGAAAAGGTGGCACCTCCCACACAAACTTTATTTCCTGAGGTTGAATGTCTCTAAATGGGGTTAAGGTAGGGGGCTGAAAATTAAGACAGAGATATTAGTAGGGAAACTATCTTTACTGTATATTTATACACCGCATGAAAAGAAAAATAAAACCAGAAATAGTGTGTATCAGAAGGCTTTAGAATAAGTTGTTAGTTTACAATAATTAGAGTAAGACACTAAAATAAATAAAACATTGTTATTAGAATAATTCACAAAATAATGGCCGAACATGAATTAATTGATAAAACAAGAAAAAAACATTAATTTAATTTGCATTGACCAAAATTTTCTCAGACTAGCCATTTTCTAGTATTCTAGCTTCAAAAATTAGCATGTTTTTTCGATTTCCCATTTTTTTCAAAAATTGTCAAAAATGCAAATATCCATGTACAACAAAGATAGATACAGATTCTTAAAGGAAATTGATTGGGCTACAAAAAAGGTTAAACAACTTTTTTGTATTACATTTTTTTACTAAATTTTGTTTATTGATTAATTATCATTATATGATCAATATTATAACAAAAAACAAGTAAGGAAGTCTAAGTTCGGGTGAAACCGAACATTACATACCCAGCTGTGCACATAAAGTGGGCGTGATCGTTCACCGATTTTTCTTATTTTCTGTGGTAGTACTCTACATAAACATAACATGCCTGGTACCTAGTTTCGTAAATCTATCTCACACCGTTCTGAAGTTGTTAGCAGTCGAATTTAAAAATTGCTTGACTCATAAGTGGGCGGTGCCACGCCCACTTTCCAAAATTTTGAAAAGATTATGTAAAGAATATGAAAGTTGATGTATGTACCAAATTATATTATTATAGCGAAATCAGTTAATTAGATATGGACTTTTCAATATTTCCACCTCCTTTCAATATAACTTTTATGAAAAAGTAGGCGTGGTCGCGAAACGATTTCGTTTATTTTCTATAGCTGAATTTACCACAACAATAGTATGTCCTCTACGAAATTTCGTTATACTAGCATAAACTGTTCTGAAGTTATTAAGAGTCAAAAATTTTAAATTTCTTCAAATATACGTGGGCGGTACCACGCCCCCTTTTCAAAAATTTTTATAAAATCGGCCTTAGAACATCTAAATCATGCAAATTTTGCAAATTTTATCATTGTAGCTGCTTCTAATATTGAATTAACCCATTTTATACGTTTTTCGAAATTTTCGATATCGAAAAAGGGGCGTGGTTATGGTCCGATTTTACCCATTTTCAATAGCAATCTATTCTGAACCCAAATAAGTACGCATGCCAAATTTGGTGAAGATATCTCAATATTTGCTCAAGTTATCGTGTTAACGGACAGACGGCCGGACGGACAGACGGACGGACATGGCTCAATCAAATTTTTTTTCGATCCTGATCATATTGATATATGGAAGTCTATATCTATCTCGATTCCTTTATACCTGTACAACCAACCGTTATCCTAACAAAGTTATAATACCCTGTGTACAAGTACAGCTGGGTATAAATATACATTTCTCATATACGTCCAAACATATTTTTGCTCAATATAGGCTTTCTCTGCGGGGGTGTAGTTCTACAGTCTTCAAATGGTGCAGCCACAAAAAAAACACAAAAAGTTGACGGATCTGTGACCTCAATACATTAATTGGCGAGCTAAATCCAAATCCGTGATCAAAAGTAGCCTAACAGGTCGCAGTTCTTCACTAACCTTCACAAAATAATATTGGACTTTTTTGAACGGTTAGGGCCGAACCTCGGGCCCGTTGTTAAATTTTGATATCGAATTCGGATTCAGCATCCAATTTCCCTTAAGAATATGTATTTAGCTTTATTCGATGTTGATTTTTTCATGTTTCGCAAATTTTCAAACCACAATCGGGAATTCTGAGAAAATTTCAGTCTAGGTAGCTTTTGTAGCGAATTCAATTTCCTACAAAAATCAGTTCAGGTAAATGGTGTTTTTCAACAATGATTTGTCGTTTTTATACCAAATTGGAGGTTAAGTCTGTAAAATCTAAACTGGCGATGATAGACAGTAATTTTTTTCACCTTTCTTAAAAAGAATATAAGTTTTGAAAAAAAACGAAATTTGGATTTTTTGGCCCAGTCTAATATACATACATACCTGCCAATAAATGTTACTTTATATTGACATATATTTTTTTTATTTGTCATTGAATCTATTACACTGCGCAACACGAAGAAAATACCTGGACCGAGATAGAATTTTTCTGGTAGATCTCAATGAGATAAGAAGAACTGCGTACAAGAAATTTGCTGGACACCCTCAAAATATTGAGTTAGGGGCAAACCCGGTTTTTCGTACCTTTGCACACTTAAGACCCTGTATCTTAGGTGTATGGATGTAACAGCCATGGATCACGTCAATACGGATGTAACGTATGCCAACGGCCCAAAAGCTTAAGCCTGATTTACATAAAACTTCAAAGGATCCACTTCCATACAAAGTTTGTGGAGCGTAAAGCGCCGCAAAAAGTTAAACCATTTTTAATATATAGGGCGGTCATCTGTCAAAGCGTGGGCAAAGTTTTATGTAAATCGGTCGTTAGACCCCTGTTATGGAATTGACGTTTTTCGATTTTCATGCAATCGAAATTTTTAAAAACTAGTTTTCACATATACAGTTTAATATCTCAGGGGTGGTTTAAACCCCTAAAACCACCCCTGGCTACGCCCCTGATTATAAAGTTCAAAAAATAATCCTGTTATATAAACAACATTTGAGAAAAAGTTGAGAATAGATGCTTTCTCAAACGTTTGAGTTTTTCGTGCTCGGTGTTTGTTGGGGTTTTGTTCATTTTGCATACTCAGAAAAGAACAGGAATACTTTTTCTTCCAACACTCACGTATGCGTGAAACTACACATGTGAGTGGGATTTTACAATGACAACATAAATAATATTATAATATCTTTTTTTTTAAGGTGGTGGTAAACGTGCTACGCGTGTAGCAATCGCCATTGCCATGTCCATTTGGCTGTGGGCCATTTTTTGTGCCATACCCGCGCTAATAGGCACCAATGTAAAGGTGAGAGTGCTATTCTGTAAATTCAAGAGATATTCATACATACAGACACTTATTTACTTACGTACTCAATAAATGTATTAAGCGCAGAAAAAACATTAATTGGGTTTTCTAAAACTTCCCTTTTTTGCATTTCAAACTTTCACAGAAAATTGAAATCAATAAGAGCAAATCGTTCGCTGTGTGCTATCCATTTCCGGATGAATGGGGCGTGGAATATGCCAAAACGATGGTGATGCTGCGCTTTTTGGTCTACTATGCCATTCCTTTACTCATAATCGGCGCTTTTTATGTGCTAATCGCACGACATTTGATGTATGCTGCCAATGTACCTGGTGAGATGCAAGGAGCTGTGAGACAGGTAAGTCTAAATTGAAAACTTAAGTTCTTACCAAACCCCAAGTGCTCAAAATTGTAAAAGAAAAACTCACTTTCCAAACTAAGTGTTTTATTCACCCTTTCAGTTTCCGTTTATTTCTTAATTATGTAATCCAGTTCCTGTGCGGGAAAATTTAGAGTTTTACTAAATCGAACACACGTTTTGTCTATTTTGGATTACTGTTTTTAGGTTTAGAGTATCACTTCATTATACCCATTTTAAATAGTATTAGTTGGTGTTAATAACATCACCGATGATTAATAAGGTATTTCTCGGAAGGTTCTTGTTTTGAATATGTAAAAAGTCAAATAAAACATACACGGTTAAAAAATGAGTCTAAATTTTAAACCCGTCTGAAGTTTAAGCGAATTTTTAAACTTTTTTTGGAATATTTTAAATCTTCCAGAAGTTTAAAAAGACTTTCAATTTCTTTTGGTTTCGATTTAAGATCTAAATATTTTTTGTAATTGAATTTTGCCCAAAAACATTATATGCAGCATAGCTCAGAGGTAGAGCATTCGGCTGTGACTGCTGAGCGCTTTCGTTCGAATCCTGCCAAGTGCCACTTTTTTTAATTTTATTTATTACTCTCAAAATTTTTCGGGTTGAAATTAAAACTTGTTGGTCTGAAAATTAAAACTTTTCGGTTTAAAACTAAAACTTTTTGGTTTGAAAATTGAAACTTTACGGTTTAAAATTAAAACCATTTCGGTCTACAATTTTGGTTTTGTCTGTGATGTAGCTCATTTATATGTGCGATGTAGCTCAGTGGTCGAGCAGACGGGCATGATACGTGGAGTCTTGGTTCGAGTCCCACCCAACGGACAAAATATTATTTTTTCCTTAGAAAATGTTTAAAACATTTGTGGTTTAAAATTGAAACCCGTTTCATCTAACCAATTTTCTTGAAGACTAAACTTGTCTTGCGTCATTTATTGGCGCTTAACCGCCTAGGCGATTTTGGCCGCCTGCTGGTCTAGTTTAAATTTGAAACCAAATTTGGTTTGGTCATTTTTTTGTAGTCCAAAAAAGTTTAAAATTTAGGTTTAAATTTTAAACTGTGCATATTTTAAACATACAAAGTGATGTTTTTCCTCTTAGAGCGTATCTATAGGTTGAGTAAATTAATTAGTATCTCAGGGGTGTGGCTTATGCAAATGAGTGAATGACATAGATATTGTCAAAAGTAACAGAGCTTTTCATATGTGGTACATGGCTAAAAATTTTAGTCTAAATTTTAAACTTTTCTGGGCTCCATATATGAACAAACAAAATTTGGTCTCACATTTAAGCTAGACTAGCTTTCAAGAAAATTACTGAAATGAAAAGGGTTTACATTTTAAACCAGAAATGTCTTAACATATTTTGAAAGAAAAAAATATTTTTTGTTTCGTTGGCAGGGCTTTCTGCATCAAACCCGACTGATCTACCACTGGGCTACATCGCACACATAAATTGTATGACTTGAAAAAGCTTCTAAAAATAAATGAAAACGACAAAAATATTTTAAACCGAAAAGTCTTAATTTTAAACCGAAAACGATTCATTTTAAACAGAAAAGTTTTAATTTTAAACCAAAACCAAAAAAGTAAAAAATAAAAATTGGACTCGAGCGGAGGCGCTCTGAATGACAGCCGACTGCTCTACCGCTGACCTATGCCTTACACAAACGTTTTGTGGGCTAAATTCAATGACTTGAAAAATGTATGCTAATTTTTTTTAGCAGTGTAGGCATTTTGACGTCAAACGTGAATGCGTTCATTGAGTGAAATTTAATACAAATTATACGCACATACGACAAAAAAATCATTAATCAGAACTTATGCGCCGCTATTCAAAAATATTTTCAGGGTGGTTGTATTCGCCATTGTCTATGGTTGGCGTAGGTACATACGAGACCAATAAAATTGGAACAATGTATGTTATATACTCTGTTAAAAGATGGTGCAGTGCTCGTTAATCGAACCCGAAGAGTTATCGAAGTAAGGGATACCGTAAATCTTAAGTTAGATGTCTAGTAATGCAATAGAAAAAAAGGCATTCAGTTCCGCAGTTCTTGAATGATGCGCGCACAAACACACGGACTGATAGAAATAAAATTCTAAAAACTTTTGATTTTGATTCTATTGAATTAAAAATTACCCCTTCTATAAGTTTTTCTTGAATATCAGACATCGAATTGTTACAATTTTGTTATGCATATGTACATAAATATATAGATATAGATGTCAACATATATCGACAGCCGCACAATTTTCGGTTACATACCTGTTTTTCAAATTTCCCCCATGAAGGTTAGGGGTTATAATATATAAGTAAGCCATGCCAGACGTATAATATGAGTAAAGTCCCAGCTATCGGTTAAGTGGGTATGGTAGAATTACTCCACTAAGAATAAGATTCTAACACAGGTCAGCTTAAGCAAACCAGGCAGATCTTCAATCTTGTTTTACGGGAAACATATGCCAAGAGTCTAGCAACGTATTCGTGTACATGACCTAAACCAATATGGTAATATACTTCCGGTCAGTTTTGTATCACACATATACAGAAAGTCGGCAAAGCTTGAAAACCTTACGAACTCGCTGACTTATTCAATTAAATTAAATAAGCTAAAAGCCAATATGATTTTGTATTTGTTTCAGGTACGCGCACGACGAAAGGTGGCTGTGACGGTGCTTGCATTTGTCGTCATATTCGGAATATGTTTTTTGCCCTATCACGTGTTTATGCTTTGGTTTTATTACTGGTAAGTGCGAATGTATCGCGTAAAAGTCAAATACGTTTCTACGTTCTTAATAATATTTAATACAAATTGTATAAATAACTTGTGCAAATATAAAGCAACGCCATTTTCAGTGAGGTTTTTTATACATTTCATGAACAATTTCAAGAAGAAGAGATAGACCCAATAACACAGTGCAACAGCAGTTCTGGGGTCGGAGTGAGACTAATTGGGAATGAAAGGTCTTGGGCCATATAGTAAATCCCCAAAATTTTTTGGCATTCTTTGATGGAACTTTTTTTTTATGGTCACTTTTTTTTTTAAAAAGTGATTTTAGAAAAAGTGGAAAAAAGGGTTAAAATTCATATCGGTTCAAAATATGTGGTTCGGGTGCATATAGTAAAATTAAACGAAGAATTATTTTGTGGAATCTTTTAACCCGTTGGCTCCATCATAAAAGGGACTTTTAGACCCTTTTTTCGAAAATTACTTTTAAAATATTATTTGTGAGGTCGTGAGAGGGTTAAAATGTTCTTGGAAATTGTTCAGCGGAAAATTTCACTGGGGGTCTTCTCAGACCAAATCTTTATAAAAAAGATTTTGGAGTCCCCAGGAGAGAAAAAAGAATAAATACCCCTTAAAATATGCAACGATTTTGAAAGTTTTTTTATTTCACCAGCTTTTATACCTCGAACAAACATTGCTTTTAGCCCATTTTAAAGGTAATTCATTCAAAAACTATTCCCATGCCAACAATTCCCTTTTAGCTTTTGAATATAGAATATGTATATATAGTGAAAACGTATGGAGATTTATTGGTTGTTTTTTTTTTAACTTACTAGCAGAGTTAATGAACCCCATATAATTTTATGGTGATAGGATACCGTTTTGAGGTGCCCCGAGCCACAAAAAGTTGCAAGCAGTAGGCACGATCTGGTACGAATACGAAATTTCGAAAATTATAAAATCAAAGAACGAAGCATAAGGATTGATAAACAACACTTTAAATTCGTCGCGCAGTGATGATGATGAGATGCGTTAATTTAGCCATGTCCGTTTGTCCTCAGTTTTATAGTTATAGCTCCTTTTATATGTAGGTATGTGTAATATGTTGAAAATCAGTAAGATGGGACTACGTTTTCAATAACCATGTAACTTAACAGGTAGGAACGTGAAATTTTACATAGTCATGTTTTATAAAGACTCAAACCAGAACATAGAGGAATAATCCTCATTGAACGAGGATCGAAAGTGCTATGACAATTGGAAACATTTATCCTTGATTACCATTGCAAAGTAATAAAAGCCTGGCCTTCACTTCCATCACAATGACCACAGAATTTATAAAACATATTTTTACCAATCTGATAGTAAAATCTTTAAAACTCAGGCATCCTAAATTTAGATCTAAGACTTATCTTAGCATTTAAATGTAAAAATTATTTATAGATACATAAGCTATTCACCCCTATTACGGTCGTCAATGCTAACTTCGACGTCAATTCTTTGTCGACATCACTTTGTATCGACATCGACATCAACACACGGCAAAATGGGTATTTACTAAAGCAATGTATTGATGTTGACGTGTTATCGATAATTTTACAAAAAAAACTGCGATCTTTACAGTTTGTCGTGAATTTTATTGTCACGAAAAATTAAAAATTTACCGGTTGCGAGCGTTTAACTAATTTTCTTTACAAAAATTCATAGTATTTTCATCTTAACTGCAGATTTTCCTGAAAAAGGACAGCAACGGAGTGATTTTGACTTTGGATGGTTATTGCCTAGTTTAGCTGTCAACTGCTAAAAAATTCGCTAAAATTATGGAAGGGGGTTTGGCCTCAGAATCACGAATCCGGAAACGATTTTTTAATTTTTTGTTTCAGTGAAAAGTTATGGTCAAAAAACCGAAAATTGACTCGGGTCGATACCAAAATTGGGGGGGAATCCATGGTATTTATGTGCAGAACACCTTTCTGAGCTGGTGACCTTATAATAAATAACCCTGGGCTACGCCATATCAAGTCCGGGTGGTTGCCTGAACCGCGGCAACATGCCACCTTACTCATTTTTTTTGGCGCAGTGTAATGTAATTACAACAACCACATGAAAGCTTGCAACTTTGATTGCAAATACCTCTTCAGAGAAGCAAATTATTAAAAAAGCGCTTCCGGATTCGGGATCCTGAGGCCAAACCGCGTCTTTTGAGCACCCTCCTATAATTTTAGCTAATTTATTAGCAGTTGACATCTAAACTAGACAATTACCAGTTTTCTAATACACATTTTGTATTCATGCACAAAAATGTTTTTTATCGGACTCGAGTGATAGTTCCAGCGATGAAAAAAGGAGATTTTACCCTTTAAAATCAACAGGAACTGTCCCCCTTTTAAACCCTTTGGCAAGCGTGGGATTATTTTCCAGATCTGAAACTAGTTGCTTTAAAAGGAAACTTTAACGATGAGCTGTACGAGCTTTACGCAGACCTGCCATAGTTCAGCGGATTAAAGCCCAAAGGCTAAAATTGTTTTGTGTTGGTTATTTTAACCATTTTCTTTATTTAAACACAATTGGATATTAAAAAAAAACACAAAACAAAACTATTTTACCAATTTGCAGCACGTCGACACGCTTGTCGTCGCACAAAAGTTTGTCGACAAAATGGTTGTCAATACATGTCAACACAGTGTCACAATTGCCTTAGCCGATACCAAAAAAGCATCGACCATAGTCAAATGTTATCGATTTTGACAACGCCGATACCAATTTAAGAACGTCACCTCAATTCATTTAAGTATTGACAACCGTAATAGGGGTGATTAGTTTTATCTATTTTCTAATTTATTTATATCTCTATTTTCATTATCTCTTTAAGGCCAACCGCACAGGAAGACTACAACTCATTTTGGCACGTTTTACGCATCGTCGGCTTTTGCTTATCCTTTGCCAACAGCTGTGCCAATCCGGTGGCTTTATATTTTGTCAGCGGCGCCTTTCGCAAGCATTTCAATAGGTATTTGTTTATTCACTACAATCCAGACGCATGACAAACAAAGAGCTCTTGCCCAAACGGGGTAAGGAAGTTACAAAGAATATGAATAAATATCAAAAGTAGAACTGCATAACAGAAACACCAACTAACTTGAATCAAAGTTATTGTTAAAAACAAATACCACGAAAATAGTAAAGAAACTTCAAAGGAAAAATGGTTTTAATATTAATAATTAATATGAAGTGGGCAAAAATTCCGACAAAGTTCGATGTACTAAAAACACACACAAATTTGCATTTTATAAACACATAACACCGTTTCAGGATTTTTTATACTAGCTGTACTAGTAGACAGGGTACTTTACGTCGATTTGTGGCGGCATAAAGTTTTCAATATAGATATATCGCACACCTAGATCTAAAGGGAGCTAATTCAAAAGTCTTAAATTTTGAGCTATGCATATTACCGCGCTCTCCCTTTCAATGCCCACCGATCTGTATACTCAGTTAACTAATAGCTTCACTACTCACCGAGAAAAGGGCTGTTAAAAATTTAAAATGCCATTGGGATATATGGGAGAGGCAGCCAGTTTTTCGAGTTTTTTGAATATTTGGATTTTTTGAGTTTATCGCTGTTTAGATCTAGGTGTGCGATATGTAATCTAGGTATATCTTGTAATAAAAGTTGGTAATAAAAATGTTAAGTAAAAAGTAGACAAATCGTTTTTTTTTTTTCTATTATAAAGGAGGAATATGGTTACTTAAATAAACAATCATTCTCCCTTCTAATTGAAAAAAATATGTGTCTGCCTTTACTGGACAATTTTTTACCAATTTTCACTAGACATTTCGTAAGTGTTTACTCCCAGATTTTTATATAATCAAGTACATACATAGATTTTAGTACACAGTCCTGTTTAGAAATAATGTAAAAAATAGCTGAGTTTCAAAACTTTTAGATTTCTTTTGAAAGGCCTTAATCACTCACATGTGTATGCAGAAACACACATCCCATAAAGAAACATTAAGCACAGATTGTTAACATAAAGCAATAAAAACCATACTTTCTCTTGTACAATTGATACATGCAAAGTTTTAAAACATTTAAATAACTTAGCCCCCCTTTAAATATACAGAATAGCATATCGTGGGCTTATATTCAATAATCTCCATCAGCAAAAATTCAATTGTTCAGGAGAGAAAAAAAATGTTTTGTCAAATACTTTGCAAAGTACGAATAATATGAAGTACCACAATGAGTAATGTAGCAACTAACTAACTGACCTAACTAGCTGGCCTAATTTTTTGTTTTAAGTTCTGCTTAGTTTAGCTTAGAAACTAGGTAGAGGTTATTGCAACTCTATAGGAAAATATTTTTGTATAAAATATTGTTGACAGCGGTTTTTGCAATGTGGTGAAAATATTGATTTTTTTGGTTGTATTGTTAAAATTGTATCAGGTTTTCAACATCCCTGCAAAAATCAGAGTACTATATTTCCTATCCAAAGAGTACTCCAATTGGAGCATCCAATTAACATTGCGATGTCCTAGGACTGGACCACCTACTCCAACCTTGGTTTTGTTTCTGCTACTCCATAGAGTACTCCAATGGTATTACTCACTGGAGTAACTTCTGTCAGAGTACTTTGCAATGTACTCAATGTTGTAATATTAGTTTAATCTACTACAATATCCACAGCGTAATTGAGCCAGAGTGACCCTTGTCTCTCGAGGAAGATGACGCTTCTCTACACACAGAAAAATTTCTTACATTTTTAGTTAACATGAAGCATGTTGAATCTACATGAACAACTCATGTACGTAAAGCAAAAACAATTTTGGAAAATCAACACGAACATTTTAACATGAAGCGTATAGTTAAAATAACATGAAATATTTCTGCATTTGAATTACATTAGTGTGTATCCCTTACCATAAATTCGTTTTGATTTAACATGAACAAGTGTTGTTTTCGACAGCCATCTATTCCCCATCAAAGCTTGTGAACAGAACTTTGTTCTCAAAAGAACAGAAGTTAAATCGTCCGTGTTACCAGTATTGGTAAGGTAAAAGTCGCTTATCGTAAATGAAGAAATATTGTTGCTTGTGGCACATTTTAGCCAAGATTGTGTATTCGAATATTACACAATACAAAGATTTTATGCCTTTTCCGAAAAAGGGGGGCTTGTACCAAGGACTGAAACCGAAACCGAAACCGTAACCGTAACCGATTAAAACCGATTCATTTTTCAAAACCGAAACCGAAACCGTAACCGTTATTTTGATCTGAAAAAGAACGAAACCGAAACCGTTTCAAAAGCCGGAACCGGTTCCAAACGGTTTTGAATTTTTTTAATGTACCACTTTAAGTGGGCACAAACAGGTATTTATTCTGAAAACTTTCAGGGAGGAGTGTCGAGCAAGGTTACAAAAGACGCGTTTTAACCTTAGTATAAAAATTCTGAAAGAGGAAATTTAACTATAGTTGAATGAGGCGATCGAAAAAAATTTACGAGATACGAAAAAGAAATGTTCAGGCTTGACTCAGAAAGCACCACTCATTTTTGGCGATTTATACATTTCATTTAATATTTTTCTAATAAAAAAGTAGAGTTAATTTTAGGAATTTGTTTTGCAGAAATTTCATCCATGCATAGCGTTATTATTATATTATAGAAATCCCATCATGGCCGCAGGAAAAAAGTTATGAAAATTCAGATCTATTTCGAAGCTATGTACATAGGTACTTTAGTATTTTAGTAGTAACATTTATTTTGTTTGTGTTTTTATTTTGTAACCGAAACCGGAACGAAACCGTAACCGAAACCGAAATAAATGTTGAAGAACGAAACCGGAACCGAAACCGAAACACGGTGCAAAACCGAAACCGTAACCGGAACGTTATTTTAATCGGTTTCAGACCTTGGCTTGTACACATATATGCTAAAATTTTAACAACAGATTCAAATCTTATACAACTATCAAAATTTTATGAAACTTGAGTAAATTTTATTTCCTTTTTGCTTTTGCACAGAGCCAACAATGCCTAATAAAATAGAACAAAAGTCATAAGATATCTCTATAGATTTTCTTCAAGAAGATGTGCTTCTTATTATTGTAGAGACAGTCTTTTTAATTTTATTAAGAAGATTTTCTTTTTAATATTTTAAATGAAAAATAAAATGATATTGCCCTCACCGAGAATCGAACTTACAATTTTCGGAATGATAAACCCAGCTGTTAACCATCGCTCACTTTTGATTGCTAGCGTCTAATTACTGATATGTGTATAGTTGTTAATGTTTCAAAGGAAAATCTTATAAATATATTTAAGAAGATTTCTTTTTAACATTTCTAATTAGGAAAAAAAGAGAGAGAATCGAACTTACAATTTTTTGATTGCTAAACCCAGCTGCTAACCATCCGGCCATCGTATACTAATAATTGCCAGCGTCTAACTACACCTTTGTACTAAATGTATAGTTTTTTAATAAGAATTTCTTCTTAAAACCAAAAAGATTTCCCTACAGTTTTTTCTTCGTTTGCACCGTTGCGACTACCCCTTTGCCCAAAAACTGATCATGAAGACAATCTTATTAATTTTATTAGGCCCGCTGAGCTATTCAAATGCGGCAGCGAGGAGCTGGTAAGGTGCATGCACCAGCTCTTGTGCAGAATATGGTCGGATGAATGCATGCCTGAAGATTGGAATCTAAGTGTTCTCTGCCCAATCCATAGGAAGGGGGATCCCGAAAACTGGGCCAACTATCGTGGAATCAGCCTTTGAGTATCGCATATAAGGTCCTATCAAGCGTATTGTGTGAAAGACTGAAGGCTCACGTAAACCGACTGATTGGACCTTATCAGTGTGGGTCAGACCTGGTAAATCTACCATCGACCAGCTTTTTACAATACGTGATATCTTGGAAAAAACCCGCGAGAAAAGGATCGACACACACCATCTCTTTGTTGATTTTAAAGCCGCCTTCTACAGCACGAAAAGGAGTTGCCTATATGCCGCTATGTCTGCGCAAAATGACGCTGAACAACACCACCAGCTCGATCAGAATCGTGAAGGGCCTACCCGAGCCGTTCGAAACTAAACGAGGTTTCAGGCAGGGCGACCCCCTATCGTGCGATTTCTTTAATTTGATGCTGGAGAAAATAACCGCGCTGGAACAATATATTACAAGAGCGTACAACTGTTGGCGTATGCCGACGACATCAACATCATTGGCCTCAACAACCGCGCCGTAACTTCTGCGTACTCCAAATTAGAAAAGGAAGCGGAAAAAATGGGTTTGGTGGTGAACGAAGGTAAAACGAAGTACCTGCTGGCATCACGCAAAGAGTCAGCGCATTCGCCCCTTGGCAACCACGCCACTGTTGGCAGCCATAATTTAATTTGATGCTGGAGAATGTAAGCCTGGAAATCCATAGAAGGATAACTCTTGCAAACAAATGCTACTTTGGGCTGAGTAGGCAATTTAGAAGTAAAGTCCTCTCTCGACGAACAAAAACAACACTCTATAAGTCACTTATCGTACCCGTCCTGCTATATGGTGCAGAGGCATGGACAATGACTGCATCTGATGAGGCGGCTTTGGGAGTATTCGAGAGAAAAATTCTTCGAAAGATTTATGGACCCCTAAAAGTTGGCGACGGCGAGTACCGAAGAAGACATAATGATGAGCTGTATGAGCTTTACGCAGACGTGGATATAGTTCAGCGAATTAAAACCCAGCGGCTCCGCTGGTTAGGACACGTGGTGCGAATGAACGAAGACGCTCCGGCCCAGAAGGTATTTTTATCGGCACCCGCCGGTGGAAGTAGAGGAAGAGGGAGACCACCACTTCGATGGCAGGACCAAGTAGAGGCAGACCTGCGAGCACGCGGTGTCTCTAATTGGCGCCAGTTGGCTCAACAAAGAACCGACTGGCGTAACATGTTGGACGGCCAAAGTCGCCTAGGCGGTTAAAGGCTATTTTAAGTAAGTAAGTAAGTAAGTTTTTGCGCTTCGAAAAAAAAATGAAAATATGGTACCAATAAAGCGAAATTTTAAGCTTATCATAATTGTCATGGGTGTAAGCTGAGTCCGAGTTCATGGTCTGATCAAAAACTCATTTTCGTAAAAATTGCTGATGGTGGTTATTGAATATAAGCCCACGATATTAGAAAAACTAGGCCCTTAATAGATTTTCCAATCTAGATATAACCTGGGAAAAACAAGTCCCCTTTCTACGGAAGCCTTCGTAGGTCCAGGCTAGGGAAGTGTATGGAAAAACATGCCAAATATCCTTTATAAAAAAATTTTAAATACTCGGGGAAAGTTTCAAGGTAATTCTGACTTGTATATTATGATACTAAAATTTAACCGACAGACGATTTCTTCTCGTTGCTCCAGTAAACCTTTTCTAACGATAGCTAACCCCAATACCCTCGTGAAGGGTGGACACCTTGCCGCGGTACGAGGGCTTAAGTCGATAGCCACAGGGCTACGCTGCCCTTGTGATCATAGCGCCGCCGGTACTACATCACGAGAGAAGCCAAGCCTCTCTGGCGCGACGACTAAGATCTTCCCCCTCCCAATCCAGGGTGTTATGCGACCACGTGCCCATTGGACGTTTGCAGCCGGGAGGCAAATCGTGGTAAATCGAGTACATATGGCCTTACCGCGGTATGGGGCTCTGCCGCGTGGACGATACATTCCCCTTACTCTTCAAACAAACAACAAAAACCCTAAAACTAAAGATACAACAATGTATACTGCACAGCAGAGGAGGAAAATGCTGGAGCAAGCGAGAACGCAACGTCGGAGGACAAACTCCATTTCTTTATCAGCCGAGAGATCGACAGCGATGGCAACTACGAGTCGATTAGCTTTGGATAACAAGGAGGCAATCCCCAAAGTAAGTACCGGTACAAACACGGTGAAGCCAACAACGAAACCAAGTCTTTAACGTCTGTGGCAGTGGTCTCACGACCTGGCCCCAGAGATCCAAATAAGGGAACGACCGCGATGGGAACTACGGGTCGAAATTTACCCCAAAAGACGCTCAGAGTACTTGGACAAAAGAGCGGCCGCAAGGATTTTGAAGAAATACGAGGGTATTTCACAAGAGACGCTATCGCCGAATGCTAGAAAGACGGTGGAGATGGCTGAAGCTATCTTACCGAACTTCCAAAGCGATTACGCGCCAAAGAAGGTTAATGGATACCCCTTCAAACGCCAGAGAGCGGACGTGGATTTAAAACCTCACCCGAAGCGGCAGCAACACGCCCCCGTAATGGGTAAACTCAGCTTTGCTGAAGTGACTAAGGATAGGATCCTCATAGGCGTCATTGACCGAGGTAATGAAAGCTGGGCCATCCCTAGGGACCAGTGGCGGTACGTCCGGAATGCTATCGGTAATGCCCTTCTCGACATTATGGATGAGTCTCCGGGTGCCACTCCGATGGGTTCTGATGCGGGATGGCACCAGGGCCGAATCAAGGTATTCGCTTGCGAGGATGCAAAAACTGTTGCACTGTACAAGGCAGCAGCTGCAAGACTAGGTGAGATCTACCAAGGGGCAAGAATCGAGGTTGTCGACTGGAAGGACATCCCGGCTCGGCCAAGGGCAAGAGCGTGGATTCCTGCTATCCCTGCTGAATCTGAGAGAATTCTCAGGATGCTGAGGATCATGAACCCGTCTCTCCCGACGAAGGACTGGGGTGTCAATCTGGTCGAGGATGCGGTAGGGCCTGATAGGCAAGTGATCTTCACCTTGAATAAGGAGGCACCCGAGGCCCTTAAACGGTGCAACGGATTCACGTATACCGCGGCGATGCACAGCGCGCTGCTATTTCGGCTGCACCGGAGGACTCGGACATCGCAGTGCCGGAAGGGGAGTCGGAGATGTCCGACTCGGAAAGTATGGTATCTGCCACGTCAAATGGCGAAGGAGCAGTGAACAGCTCGGAGATGGGAGACAGCCTACTGGACGGGGAAGACCTCAATGTCACAGTGATAGCAGCTAGTCCTGAGCGCACCAATGTTGACACTGCCACAGTAAGTAGGATCTCTGCCACGCCGTTGAAAGATAAGCCTCCAGACGAGGCGGAACTCGACGATACGGCGGTGGCAGGGAAGTCTGAGCGCTCTCATGTTGGTTGTGATTCAGATAAACCTGCACAAATCTAAAGCAGCCTCGGCTGCTTTAATCAGTCCTCTCTAAAGGCGACGTAGATGTGGTCCTCATCCAAGAACCCTGGTCAACAGCTCAAGGATTTGCGGTTTGGGGACTAAGGGTTTTAAGCTTATTCGAGCCAGCGAGGGGGGCAGGGTTAGAGCCTGTATTTTGGTTAAGTCTGAGCTGAATGCCTTTCTCTTGCCCAACTATACCAATGGTGACGTTACAGCTGCCAGTTTAACAGTCGACAGTACCAGTCTGACGATGGCGTCGGTCTATATGGGCAAATCCTCAAAACTTTTAACATCGAGCGAGGCGGATAATATCATCCAATAGCAAGGAACACGATATCGCTACACAGGCTCAGTATTTTTTTTTTTTTAATTTATGGATACAAATCAATATTTCAAATGTCTCAGAAGCATGAAATAATACTTGATAAATCCAGGAAAAATTTCGCAAAATCAAAAAATTGTGAAAACGTGTGCGAGTTTTCAAAAATTTATGAATTGTTAATCTTTTCTTAAGGGCGCCTCTCAATATTGCGACCCATTCTTTGTTTTTTCAAGTATTTTTCTACATACTGAAACTTAACCTACAAGTTCGCGTGCGTGCTTCCTTCCATTTAAAAGTTAAAAGGCTAAGAAAATGCGAGAACAAATTTTTGTACTTTTCATTTTTCGGTATAAGTAGTTAAGCCATTTACTTGCGCGCCCCCTTTAATTATCAAAAAAATTAACAAATATACTTGATGCTAACTCAAAATGAAACCCTGCACACGTGATCCGATTACTGTGCTGCTCATATTATGCTTACAGCAGCCACTATAAATCAACTGTTTGGTTTGTGAATAGTTTAAATAATTCAATTTTTTTGTTAGCACACAAAAACTGACAGATATTTTCATGCCATATTAATTGCAAACTTGAGTATTCAATATGTTTGATTAACGTAAAAAAGCGCGTTGAAGATCCATGCATATATCAAAAGTGAAAAGCTTACTTGTACCTTCATTTTTTCAAATGTTTAGTGGTTTTTGGTTTTTTGAGGTTAGGAAAAAATTCAGACGTGCTGGACCAAAACGGACATTCGTGTTCAGCGCGTCAAAATACATAGGAAAAGGGTGGTCTGATCCCCCAACCCCGACACTTTTTTTTTTTTTGTGGCGCTGGTAATTAAGGTTCAATTTGCGTACAAATAAGTAGGTACTTATAAACAAATGTTTTACTTATTTTGATGGGTACAATTCATATCTGAGCTTTATTTTACTCTATCTTCTCAAGTTTGAGTGAATTTACAATCAGTTATCTCATCTACGAGAGAACTTCAATGTAACGGATTTGAAATGAGTCAAAAATGAGTAAAATGTACCTAAGTATGTAAAATGGGATTTGTACAAACCTTTCCGTTTTCATGTCTTGCTTTGCCGACGCGTGTGGTGTGGTTTTCTAGTCAGCTATTATATTAAATAACTAATTAATAATAACTATTAAACTAGGCAAAAGTAAAAAAAAAATAAAATTTCATAATGATGACGTCATAATTTCCACGCCCGCACCTTTAGCATATTAACAAGAGTCAAAATATAATCTTATAAACTAAGTAAAAGTGTCAGCAAAAGCTCAAGGGTGTGCACCTATTATCTTTTTGTTTCTTTTTTTTTTTTGCATTATCAAAAGTTTTGAGGATTTGCCCATATGCCCTACGACGCCGAAGAACCTCCGCCACAGAGGGAGGTAAAAGACCTGGTGGCAAATTTTTCCATGGGTCATCTTATTATCGGAACTGACGCCAATGCTCATCACGTCCAGTGGGGAAGCTCCGATATCAATGCTAGAGGAGAGTCGTTGTTTTACTATTTGTTAACAACTAACCTGGTAGTTTGCAACGTGGGTAACGAACCTACGTTTATTACTAAAACCCGTAGGGAGGTCATAGATCTCACTATTTGCAGCGAAGGCGCTTATGAGTGGGTAAGAAAATGGCGCGTTCTCGATGAGCACTCATTCTCCGACCACCGACTATTTCTAGTTCTAGACTTTTCTGTTGAGCAGCCGGTTATGAAACGCAACCCACGTAACACTAACTAGCAGCTACACAATGAAATACTATCTAGGGACTTACCAGCACTGCTCCCACTAGTCCCCTCATCAGTAGGGGAGTTGGAGGATCTGGTAAAGACCTTTACAACGACGCTCTCGAATGCCTTAAAGCAGGCTTGCCCAGTGCCAAAACCACGCGGTAAACATAGGCCGCATTGGTGTTCCTACGACCTGGACTCGCTCCGAAAATCATGTAGGACACAATTTAATAAGGCCAAGAGCCTTGGCACGGAGACTCAATGGCTCGAATATAAAGTTAAACTCAGGGCCTACAAAAAAGCTCTGAGGCAGGCGAAGAGAGTATCGTGGAGAAATTTCTGCACTGGGGTCGAAAATGTCGACGATACAGCGAGACTTAGACGAGTGCTCTCAAAAACTCAAACAGCCACAAGCTATTTGCGCAAACCTGACGGATCCTGGACCAGCACGGAGAGGGAAACCCTAGAGCTGCTCTTGAATACGCATAGTGGCATATGCAGACGACTTAGCAATAGTATATAGGGGCAAATTCCCACAAACCCTGTGCGACTTGATGCAAGTAGCACTGCGAGAGGTTTCCTCATGGTGCTTGCGCTGCGGACTGAGCATCAACCCGGGAAAAGTAGAACTGGTTCTCTTTACCAACCGCTATAAGATACCACCGCTAATACTACCAAAACTGAATGACGTGCACCTGAACTTGGCTGACAAAGCCAAGTTCTTGGGTACAGTTCTGGATAGGAAACTAACCTGGAAGGAGAATGTTCTTCAGCGCCAGAAGAAAGCGTGTATTGCACTCTACACGTGCAAAAGAGCCATTGGAGAGAAATAGGGGCCAAAATATGCAAATGGATCTACGCTGCAATCATTCGACCAATCATGCTCTATGGAGTTGTGGTATGGTGGCCTGCGCTGAGCAAGGCAACAAACCTTAATCTGCTAGGTAAAGTACACAGATCTTGCATGATCTGTATAAGCGGTGCGTTAAGAACAACGCCCAATGAAGCACTCCAGGCCATTCTTGGCATTTTGCCACTCGATCTGGAAGGGCACCGGGTGGCAGCAGCATCGGCTCTGCGTCTAAGGGAAACGTCCGGCTGGGGCGCAAGCACTACTGGACACGCCTGTATTTTGGGATCCTATAGCTTGCTTCCGCTGAGCACAGATCGTTGTGCGACCACAACAGTCGGAGATAGCGGTTTTAAAATCAACATTCCCAGCAGGGAAGAATGGGAGAGCACGGATCGGAATCCCGCCACTCATGGCGGCACTTCCATTTATACTGATGGCTCGAAGCTAGACGGCAGAGTTGGAGGAGGTGTTTATTCAAAGGATCTGAACCTTGAGCTCTCCTTCAGACTACCTGATCACTGCAGTGTCTTCCAGGCTGAATTTTCAGCAATCATGGACGCCGCGGCTTGGATAGGCCCACACACTATCGGACAGGACATTTTTATATTCAGCGACAGCCAGGCGGCCATCAAATCCCTTGGCTCTTATTCGTTCAACTCTGAACTGACGCTCAGCTGTCGTCGATCTCTACAAGAGATGGCCCAAAAGTATCGCGTGAACCTCACATGGGTCCCGGGGCATAGGGACATTGAGGGAAATTGTAGGGTAGACGAACTTGCGAGGCAGGGCACGACCAAGCAGGTTCTTCGCGATAAAGAGCGCTTAGGTATGCCGTTTGCCACATGCAAGCTTATGCTGAAGGAGTTCACACTCCGCCAAGCCAACGAAAGATGGCTGCAATCTCCAGGATGCCGGATATCCAAAGAAACCTGGCCGAAATGGGATCATAAAAGATCAAGACAAATTTATGCCCTAAGGAGAAGAGAAATCTCCATATTAATAGGCGTATTAATTGGGCACTGCCTCATTGGTAGGCACGCAGAAAGACTAGGTGTGCCCTACCGACGATGCTGTAGGAGTTGTAAGGATGATGAGGAGGAGGAAACTGTGGAACACCTCATCTGCAATTCCCCGGCTTTAAGTGGCGCGAGAATGCGCTTTTTGGGAGTTCCCTTCCTGGTTAGCCTACGCCAGGTCACGGAGCTGGACATAAAGGACCTGATGGCCTTCATCAAGTCATCTAAATGGTTCGAGGAGGAGTAACGGTGTCGGTATAGGAACGTCAGTCCCGGGAATCTGCTATGTGGAGAATTCCGTTATTAGCGGGATTTTCCATATGGCAGGGTCCCGGAACTGACTTTTCTAGTGTTGGTGGTATCACAACGGGCCTTTTAATACTGGCCTAGGTGTGCCTCTGCGGCAGCCACTTGAACCTAACCTAACCTAACCCCAATAAGTAACACCTAGGGAGGCCAACCAATCTCTACCTGATTTTTCCTTTCCTTCCACTTTCTCTTTTTCCGAAACCAGGAGGCGAGAGAAGAAATGTCAAGCCGTTTCTACACCATTTCAAGTTGGATTTTAGAAAGCGTCGATTGGATTTTAGAATTGTCAATTAGATTTTGGAAAGTGTCAGTTGAATTTTAGAAAAGTTAATTGGATGTCAGAAAGCGTCAATTGGATTTTGGATGGCGTTATTTGGATTTTAGAAAACGTCATTTGTATTTTTGAAAACCGAACAAATTTAAATTCTGGCTTTCTAAAATCCAATTCACGCTTTCTAAAATCCAACTGACTGTAAATGTATACTTTCCAAATGCCGTAGATTGGATTTAAGAAAGCGTCAATTGGATTTTAGAAAACATCAATTTAAAGTTTAATTTGGCGTTACTAAAATAAAACAGCTACGGCCAACTTGGGTCATAATTTTTTTAAATTTTTTGTTTGTGTAGTTGTAGTTTTTTAACTTAATAATTTGGCGATTTTATACGGGATCCCATGGGGTTTCTTGCGTTAAAATAACTGGGCGAGGCTTATATCGAGCCGTAGATGTTTATAGACCGAAACTGCAGTTGTCTTGGTGCAAACATTGCCACGCACAAAAAAATATGACGTTTTAATAGTTTCTATTGAGTACATCATGTGTAATGTTGTCTGAACCACCATATTGCATCAAAACACTAAAAAAGTGAAAAATGGAAATAAGGCGTTTTGTTGGTTCAGTCCTCAAATATGCCTAACCTAGGCAGCCTAGGGTTCACAAGGACTTCGGACATGGAAAACGTATGTTTCCCGGGTGTAGCGGTAGCGTGTTCCGCCTACTACCCCAAGTAGTCGGGTATCGATGCCCGGCAAAAGCAACATCAAAAATTATTTAGAAAAATAATTTTTGTAAATAGGGGCGGACATCGGCAGTAGTTCGCCAAACTGTACGAGTATATTTCTCCCATGAGAAGCTTCTCAGCAAAAACTCATTTGCTTGGCAAGTGTTGCTCGGAGTCGGTCCCGCCAACTTGTAGGAAAACACTCAAAAGCAGCATACTACAAGTTGGAAAAGAAGCTCGACAAAAACCACGTTAGAGGTTATTAAAACCTGTTGGTATATCACCGCCATTAGTTTAGTTAGAACAGATAAAAAATGGGATGCTCGAAAAGTTAATGGCGGCTTTTTGTTACTTGTTGTTATTTTTATGTCTACAGTACTAACAGGGTTCCATTAGCACACACTTAACTTAAAAAGACTTGAAAATATCACATCTATCAAATGGGAAGCACATGTATCTGATTACCGAAAAATTAAGTTAAGTTAAATTAAGTTTCCAAGCTCAGTGAGAGCCGTGAGAGTACTATTGTTGCCATACCATTTTGTTTAACGTTTTGGATAAAATTCTCCAACTATTCCATAGGAAAATAAATTTTTGGATTATTTTAATTAATATGGCAGCCGAAAAACAAACTGTCAAATAATTTAAAATCACAATAGGCCAACCAAAAAAAAAAAAATTTTTACCCAATATATTTTATACTTTATTTTGGATTTTTAATATATATTGATTGAGAATAACTTAGAATATCAAAACTTTATGCACGGGAAATATTTTTTTGGCACTTTTGTATGATTTATGTTTAAAAAGTCTATTCGAGAGGGTAAAATGGTATAACTATCTGAAACGGGCTAATGAGCTCTCTCGTTATTTTTTTAAGGAAACCAAGTTAAGTTAAGTTAAGTCCAAGTCTGCGCTAACGGAAGCATAAGTATTACAGAGCTCGAACTTAATTGAATAAATTTTATTTTATTTGTAAAATATTCACAGAGCCAACAATGCCTAATAAAATAGAACAAAAGTCATAAGATATCTCTATAGATTTTCTTCAAGAAGATGTGCTTCTTATTATTGTAGAGACAGTCTTTTTAATTTTATTAAGAAGATTTTCTTTTTAATATTTTAAATGAAAAATAAAATGATATTGCCCTCACCGAGAATCGAACTTACAATTTTCGGAATGATAAACCCAGCTGTTAACCATCAGGCCATCGCTCACTTTTGATTGCTAGCGTCTAATTACTGATATGTGTATAGTTGTTAATGTTTCAAAGGAAAATCTTATAAATATATTTAAGAAGATTTCTTTTTAACATTTCTAATTAGGAAAAAAAGAGAGAGAATCGAACTTACAATTTTTCGATTGCTAAACCCAGCTGCTAACCATCCGGCCATCGTATACTAATAATTGCCAGCGTCTAACTACACCTTTGTACTAAATGTATAGTTTTTTAATAAGAATTTCTTCTTAAAACCAAAAAGATTTCCCTACAGTTTTTTCTTCGTTTGCACCGTTGCGACTACCCCTTTGCCCAAAAACTGATCATGAAGACAATCTTATTAATTTTATTAGGCATTTTTGGCTCTGTGTTTTATTTGCTCTCCAAAAAATACCTCTTTTCTCTTTATGTCCCCCAAAATGCCAAAATTTTATCTTACCCCTTTCACAATTTTTCATATGGTGACCTTTTCCATGTCAGGACCCTCGCAGATCCTAGGCATATTTGTCTATTGAAGGAAAAATCTAGCCAGGACTTACACAAACAATAGATTTCCCTAGATTATTTTCCACTCGGGTATATAGTTTTACACATACCGTAGTTACATACCGTTATCCCATAACAAAACTATTACCTTTGAGCACGTTACTACCATAAAACCAGTGCAATGTAATTTTCACTTTGACGCTGTATATATATGTAAAGATGTGTGTAAATTTTTTGTTAAAATACATTTATAGTACATTTACACTGCACCAAATTTGGCGAATTCAAATGACTCATTTGATACCTTATATGGTACGGTATGCATTTAACGGTTAAATAAAAGTAGAATAAATATAATAGAAGAGTCAAGAAGGCTTCTCCCTTTTTCTGGTAGAATTTCCCAATCTTTTCAAAAAAAAACTAGTTGAAATTGTTATTTACAGCTGTGGCATAGTAGAAAGGTTCTTACAGTGTACTTCTAAAGCGGGCTACCCACCTGCCAAGAAATGCCTCAAGAAAAAAACGAGCATATATTTCTTGTGCCTGGTCAAGAAATTTTGACGTTTACCAAAATTTCCATTTTTTTGCAAATTACTCTTATAAAAATGTATAAAACATGTGTAGCGCAATATGTACTCACCTTTGCTGTGAATCTGAACGTTTACCTCAAGAAATATATACGAGCATATTCATTTCTTGAGTTAAACCGGCGTTGCCAACCATCGAAAATTGTAGTATTTTTTCTTATGAGCTGAGTATTGGCTCAAGAAATTTTGACGTGTGAAAACAGTTCTTGACCATTGCTTGAGCGTTTTTTCATATGGAGTTTGACATTTCTTGGCAGGTGTGTAGCTCGCTTAAATGTGAAATTTCTTCGGCAAATCTGGTCAAATGTGATAAAATACCAAACTTGGAAAACGAGATTTCGGGAAAAGCGCCAAATTTGGACTTTTTCTTCAAATTTGCCTAATTTGGTGCAGTGTAAAAATATTTTTAGACTTTTAAAGCTCCCCATTTTTTATTGTCTTTTCCATTTCACTTTTTCAGATACCTGTTTTGTCAGGGGTCCGCCATACGTCACAAAAAACGACACCCACACAATGATACACTTTGCATGCACCGCGATACATCGCTCACTAGTACCGCATCAAAACGTTATTATTCATCGACGCGGCGTTCGACATGCCATCATCAGAGTACAATACGAAGGTGAGTATTTAATTTTTCGTACAATTATCCAGCGAAAAATTCGATTAGTCTGGCATGAACCTGGGATGAGTTCCAAGGGATTTGCTTAGTTTTAATCTCACCTCTGGTGTCTTTCTAAGGGTTGGACTTTCACATATAAGGATGTCCTATGGAGAAACTAGTTGAATTTATTTAGGGCTCATAATAATTTTATCTCAAGCGGTACGGTACATTTAGATATGCTACATATATTAAAATGTACTTCTCTTCAATGAGGACAGGGATGGGCAATATTTTATTTTTGAATGACGAGTGACGAAAAAATAATCATTATTTCATTATTTTAAAAATTTTGAGTGATGAGTGACGGGCTATTTTTATACAAAAAAATGTTGAGTGATAAATAACAATTTATTTAATTCAAGAATCATCACTCAAATTTTTTCGAATAATGAATAAAAATTAATTTTTAATTTTTTCGTACGCCACTCAAAAATAAAATTTTACCCTTATTTTTGAGGGATGAGTGACGAAAAAATAAGAAACAAATTCTTATTCATTATTCAAAAAAATTTGAGTGGTAAGTGACCGGCTATTTTTATTCAAAAAAAAATCAAAGTGATGAATAGCAATTTATTTTTATTTCAAGCGATTCTTGAATAAAATAAATTGTTATTCATCACTAAAATTTTTTTGTATAAAAATAGCCAGTCACTCATTACTCAAAATTTTTAAAATAAAGAATATTTTTTATTTTTTGTTTGAATAATTTTTTATTCAAAATGGCCCAACCCTGAATGAGGGACTAGTTATGATGTATTAAACGAAACGCGTTGAACCCAATTTGTTTAGGGACTAGTCTCACGATTTTTTGCCGGGAAAATTTTCAGAAAATAACCAACTTTAATCTTCTACTACTAAAAACACAAAAGTCGAAACTTTAGATTGATTGACTTTGTGCTGCTATTAATTGGTTTGGGGTTTAACTGAAACAATGCCACTTGCCACAGACCACCTTTCCAAAAGTAAATTTATAGAATTCAATTTAACTAACTGACTAGTACGTTGCGTAAAAAAAAAAAATAAAAAAACAGAATATTTGCGCTATTGGTAATTTACTTTTTCCGCTTTGCTAACTGCTCCCGGGAATTTGAATAGAATATTTGAGCACTGTTGATTTGGTTTTGTAAAGGGATTTTCTTAGTTTTTTAAATCACAAGCACAAGGTCATCCATTAGTTTTGGGGTATTCAAATTCGTGATTAGCTACTATTTTAGGAATATAAGGGCTTCATTATGTATGGCGAACGATAGCTCAGACGAACGATTCATCTGCTCACACTATCGCGTAGCCATCGCATTATCTATCATTTTCGTTCGCTCCATAGCTTTTTATACATTTCATGAATATGAAATGGTATTATAACTTTGGTCCGATGTTTGTAAGTATGAGAAGAAGAAGAGATAGACCCATCAATAAGTATACCGAAATGATCAGGATGACGAGATGAGTTGATTTAGCCATGTCCGTCTGTCCGTCTGTCTGTCTGTCTGTTTGAACGCAAACTAGTCCCTCAGTTTTTGAGATATTTGGCTGAAATTTTGTATGCGGTCACCACTTTCCAATATAGGAATCATTTGTCGGAACCAGCAAGATCGGACCGATATTACATATAGCTCCCATACAATCGATTGTTCCGATAAACAGATTTTGGGCTATAACTCCTGTAATCAAAGAGGTAGGAACGTGAAATTTTGTAAGTATTGCTATTTTCATCATTATCATTGAGATGGGATAAATATTTCACATACCCACCATACAATCGATTGTTCCGATAAACGGATTTTGGGCTATAACTCCTGTAATTAAAAAGGTAGGAAAGTGAAATTTTGTAGGTGTTGCTATTTTTAAATGTATAATATCGCTGTTGAAAATCATTGAGACAGGATAAATATTTCACATAGCTCCCATACAATCGATTATTCCGATAAACGGGTTTTGGGCTATAACTCCTGTAATTAAAGAGGTAGGAACGTGAAGTTTTGGAGGTATCGCTATTTTTATATGTGAAATATCGATGTTGAAAATCATCGAGATGGGATAAATATTTCACATAGCCCCCATACAATCGATTGTTCCGATAAACGGATTTTGGTAGATAACTCCTGTAATTATATAGGTAGGAACGTGAAATTTCGTACCTATTGCTATTTTAGAATGTGGAATGTCGATGTTAAAATTCAATGAGATTGGACCAATATAACACATCGCCCCTATATAATCGATAGTTCCGATAATTTCGGTATGAGCTTAAGTTAAATTCACACAGGCTGTACTGGGATCAAACAGTGAAAATCGTCACGCTTATTCATGAAAGGTATTTAGCCTTCGGCATAGCCGAAGACAGCTTCCTTACTTGTTTTTAAATATTTTAGACATTCCTTTGACATAAAAACCAAATATGAAAGAAAATGCGATTTTTTGAGCAGGCGAATCGTTCGTCTGAGCTATCGTTAATGAGGTACTTAATTTTAGATGTAGGTACGACATTTCTATCGACATTTCTATCGAACAGACTATGACACTGAAAACCAAATGTGGTTATAAGGAAAATGTTCACCCTATTGTAAAATGTTTTCCAAACGGCCTATTTCATAATTTTTATAGCAACGCCCTATCTGAGTGTCCTATCTCCTATCTCTGCTGAAAATGTATTGAATTTTCGTTTATATATGGCATTTTTTAAACGACGTACTCGAATCGTTGAATTAGGGACGATTTTGAGCTGAGTGCTCCTCGCTTGTTGCTGCTTAGATAAATACATAAGAAATATATCGTCGACCTAGGTCGCAAAAGTGCTAAGTCCACTTTATGGATTTTTTTCAGGTTTTAATACAAAATGATAGAAACTGTTAATATACACTACTTACATCATTACTTGCCTAACTATTCTGCTGATTCGAACAACAACAATGAAAGGAAAAAGTACCAACTCCATACGAACTTGATTTTTTTTTCTTTTTTCCATATCAAATGTACAAGTAGAAAATTAAAAAAAAAAAATTTAAATGGGATCAACTACCTGAGTTGACTTCACTCTCCTTAGTCATTGACACATAAGTTTTTGACCTTGGATAGTAAATTCAAATTTTTAGGCTATCATATTCAGCCTTCCAAATATCTAAATCACATTTACTTGTCGACTTATGAACCTAATAAAATTAGCAAAAAGTCGATTTTCGTCAAAAGTTGTGCAATAAAATCTGCTTGTCTGCAATAAATTGGCGATAGTAGAGCTCTATCGTGTCATAAAGAGAAACGTTCAGGCTTTCAGAATCATGAACTTTGATGCAAGTATTGCTTTTAATTGCACAGTTACAGAGCGGATTATGGGAGAACTAAGCTTAATATAAAAATTCTTAAAGTACGTAAAAGTTCTACGGAAGAAATTTAAAAACCCTCACTTACAGGTTTGTCTGTGTGAGGTCTTCCAGTGTCTAGTTGGTAACATTCGAACCCATAAATGTGGAAATTGACTTTGCACCGAAGGCCCCGATTTTTCTGTTGCTAGCTCTTAGACTATTTTGATTTTGGAAACACTGCTAAGTACAGTGAAAAAAATTAAAAGTACCTGCCGAAAATGTGCCAAGTCACAAGAATGCATATAACATGGCATAACGGATATATGTATGGGTGACAGGTAACAGGGTCAATGGAAATAGTGTCAATTGACAATATAGTCATTGAGCAATTTGGCAATATAGTCATTGATTTTATTTCCTAATTGAAATGGAAATAGCGTCAACATAGCTTACGACATGTCAACTAAAGATCACGTGATGTTTAAGTGTGATGATGTGATTTACAAAAAGCGTCGCATCTAATTTTTCACTACGTCGGTATCATGTCCATATGTTATGGACGACATACTTTGAAAGGAAGAACTTGATTCCAATAATAATTTTAAATTTTTCCTAAGCCCTTCTATTTTTAGGAAACGAAATCATATATGTTTGACGTTTTACTCTCATTTTACAAACGAAAACGGAAAATTGAAGAGTGTAACAAAAATGCGCATTTTTTTGATGAAACGAAATCACCATAAGCTAATCAGTATATATTACTTTGAATAGGCATTCTCTAAGAGGTATTGACACTATTTCCATTTGAGTTGGAAATAAAGTCATTTTTACTTCATGCTCCTCATATCATATCAAAAAATCGCCCGATATTTATTTTAAAATTTTTATTTTTTGGCATGATATGACTTCAAAATGTTCAATGTATGGCTTACAAATTAAAAAAAAAGCCGCATAGATATAAGTCATCGCGCGATTTTTTATTCCAAATATTTGCCTGCGGCGCTTTTTAAAATAAATTTCAAAGTCAAGCCATTAAATATTTTAAATTAATATCATACTAAAAAAATAAAAATTTTGAATTAAAAATCGTGCGGTTTTTTAATTTCAAATATTTGCCTGCGGCGCTTTTTAAGATAAATTTGAAAGAAAAAAATAAATTTTTAATTAAATATCCCTTGATTTATATCAGATTATTAAATAAAAATTTACAATTAAAAAAATTGTACCATTGAGTATTTTAAATTGTGATCATATTATAAAATGCGACGCTTTTTGTAATGTTGAAAATCACATCATCAAACTCAAACATCGCGTGATGTTCAGTTGACATGTTATAACCAATGTTGACTCTATTTCCATTTCAATTAGGAATTAACGTCCATAAACATATTGACAAAGAGAAGTTAAGTCAACTGACCTTATTTCCATTTCGAAAATGGAAATAGTGTCAATTGACACTATTTCCATTGACCTTATTACCTGTCACCATATGTATGTAGTAGATTATATGATCACCTCTATTTCTCCTAAGGCCCAATTTCATAGTGCCGGGTTAGCTTACGTTCCACAGATTTTCACTTTTCATTTCGAGTTAAACAAAGGTTAACTGCCCAACGATGGTGAGTTAACCTCTGGTCAGATATCAAAAGGCCGTCTACTAAAGATTTATATAGCAAAAGTTAAATTAAATAAATTAAAAAGAATTGCGAATCCATAGTTAACTGTGCATCTTAAGTTAACCTGGCACTGTGAAGTTGAGCCTAAAGCCCCAATTACATAAATCTTTGTAGGATCCACTTTCATACAAAATTTGCGGAACGTTTAGCGGTGTGAAATTTTGGCAAATGATCAAAAACGAGGCCCGTATCAGTCAAAGTTTAACAAAGTTTTATGTAATTGGGGCTTAAGTGGCTGATCCCATAAATAGATTATTGAAAACTCTACGATAAAATAAATAAATACCCCACTCTCTGCCCACTTAAGGTTTATTTGTCAATAACGCACTTTTCGGATCAGGAACTTTAGTAAGAGGTTTGCTAGTTTACATACATTTCTAAGCCAAAACTTCGCATATATCCGGATATATGACAAATTTATTTTTCATAATAAATCTCAAAGCACGATAAATGTTTATTGAAAAAACGTATAATTATTTTCCATCTCTGCTTTGCATTAAGAAAACTGCCCACTTACCTAAAGGCTTAAAGTGGGCTTCCCATCTGCCAAGAAATGCCTCAAGAAAAAAAACGAGCATATATATATTTCTTATGCCTTGTCAAGAATTTTCGACGTTTACGTTAAGACCCACGTTTTCAAATAGATCCATATGTTCATATGTATTTGTGATAGTACTCAATGTGAAATCATTTGATTGGCGTGACGGATTAAATTTTTGTATCACTAAACTGAATTGAGATAGCAGGTAGTAAATATCGAAGTTTGAATGTATGTATTTCGATTATATCTAATAGCTTCTAACTTTAAGAGAGCACGTATTCAGTCCACTATGCTGTGGGAGATTTCAAAAACTTTGTAACAAAAGACTTTGCATTTGGGTCCTGCCTTTTATGGTACGAAAGAAACACTGCCGGAATATAAAAGGAAGATGAAAATAATTTGAAAAGTCCTCTATCATAGCAGTCCTTATGTACGGCTATAGAAAGTGTCGAACGAAGTTGAGAAGGCCAATGCAGTATTCAAAATAAAATCCAATATGTATACAATTTTGGAATACTTGGAAGACAGCACAATTTTTCAAAAATGGTCAAGTCCATTTTTATATATGAAATATAGATCATGATTTGTTCGGTTTTGTTCGGTTGTCCATGACTTCAAAACAGCTGTGCCGGCAGAGGTATAGCCATTGCAGAGGGATGTTGGTGAGAGCGATAAGCAGATAGTGAAGGATAGATGCTCTTTTAGTTTCAGTTTTTGAACAAACTTTGTTCCAAGCAAACGATAGATAATATTCCAAACTTTCGTTTTCGTCTATCCAAAGTAGAAGACATAGCGCTTTGAAGTATAATTTCTGCTAGGTTATATACAGTTATTTGTTTTAATAATTGGTCGATTGCACCGATTTTTTCTTGCCGAGGAACTGCTATATTTTCGTACAAACTTACAGCAAGGATCACACCTTTGAAAGTAATATGCAAAATATATAGTTTAATTTAGCAAATATTATAAGCAGTTCTATTTGAATAAAATTGTTTTGACTTCTGATACATACCGTTGTTTCGTAAAATTAACTTTATCATCATCATTTATTGGCGCTTAACCGCCTAAGCGATTTTGGCCGTTGCATATCAAAGCACGCCAGTCATTCCTTTTTGGCGATAACTGACGCCAATTGGAAACCCCAAGGGAGTTCATGTCATCCTCCACCTGTTGTTTCCATCTCAGTCGAGGCCTCCCCCTTCCTCTGCTGCCGAATTCAGGCGACGATAGGAAAACCTTCTGTGCTGGAGCTTCTTTGTCCATTCGCATAACATGGCCCAGCCAGCGGAGTCTTTGGGCTTTAATTCGCTGGACTATGGTCAGATCTGCGTAGAGCTCGTACAGCTCATCGTTAAATTTCCTTCGATAGTCGCCGTTGGCATCACGGGAAGGACCATAAATCTTCCGGAGAACTTTTCTCTCAAATACTCCAAGGGCCATCTCATCTTCTCTTGACATTGTCCATGAATCTGAGCCATACATCAGGACAGGTGTGATGAGAGACTTATAGAGCGTGATCTTTGTTCTTCGAGAGAGGACTTTACTTCTCAATTGCCTACTCAGTCCAAAGTAGCACTTGTTGGCAAGAGTGATTCTCCGCTGGATTTCTAGACTGATATTATTTTCGGTGTTAATACTGGTTCCCAAATAGACAAAGTCCCTCACAGTTTCAAATTTGTAACTATCAACAGTGACATGGCTGTCAAGGCGCAGGTGCGCCGATTCTTTCTTTGATGACAGCAAATACTTCGTCTTTTCCTCGTTCACGGCAAGACCCACTTTTTTCGCTTCCTTATCCAGTCCAGAGAAGGCAGCGCTTACGGCGCGGTTGTTAAGGCCAATGATATCAATATCATCGGCATACGCCAGAAATTGCACGCTCTTGTAAAAGATTGTACCATTGCGGTTTAGCTCTGCTGCTCGAATTATCTTCTCCAGCATCAGATTGAAGAAATCGCACGAAAGGGAGTCGCCCTGTCTGAAGCCTCGTTTGGTTTCAAATGGCTTAGAGAGGTCCTTCCCGATTCTGACGGAGCTGTTGGTATTGCTCAACGTCATTTGGCAAAGCCGTATAAGCTTTGCAGGGAAGTCAAATTCAGACATGGCGGCATACAGGCAACTCCTTTTTGCGCTGTCAAAAGCGGCTTTGAAATCAACAAAGAGATGGTGTGTGTCGATTCTTTTATCATGGGTCTTCTCCAGGATTTGGCGTATCGTGAAAATCTGGTCGATGGTAGACTTACCAGGTCTAAAGCCACACTGATAAGGTCCAATCAGTTTGTCTACGATGGGCTTCAGCCTTTCACACAACACGCTAGAAAGAACCTTATATGCAATATTAAGAAGACTAATTCCGCGGTAGTTGGTGCGGTTAGCGGGATCGCCTTTCTTGTGGATTGGGCAAAGCACACTTAAATTCCAATCCGGAGGCATGCATTCGTCTGACCATATTCTGCATAAGAGCTGATGCATGCTTTTTACCAGCTCTTCGCCTCCGTGTTTGAACAGCTCGGCGGGTAGTCCGTCTTTTCCAGGCGCTTTGTAGTTTTTGACCCGGGATATAGCTATCCTCACTTCATCATAGTCAGGTGGTGGGACGACTTTTCCATCGTCAGGGATTGGGGTATCGGGTTCGACGTCTCCCTCGCAATTTAGCAGTGAGGAGAGGTGCTCCCTCCATAATTTAAGTACACTTTGTACGTCGGTTACCAGGTCGCCATTATTGTCCTTACAGGAGCTTACCCCGGTCTTAAAACCTTCCGTCATCCGCCGGATCTTTTCATAGAATTTTCGGGCATCATTCCTGTCAGCCAGCATCTCAAGCTCCTCACACTCACGCCTTTCGGCCTCACTTTTCTTTTTTCTGAAAAGGCGTCTCTCTTCCTTCTTTGCCTCACGATATTGTTGGCAAACACTGCGGGTTGCGCCCGTTCGCAACGTCTCCTTGTAGGCAGCGTCCTTTTTTTTCGAGGCAGTTTTGCATTCCTCATCGTACCAGTTGTTCTTGCGGGCTCGCTGGAACCCTATAGTGGCCTCAGCGGCGGTACGCAATGAGTGAGAGATATGCTTCCATTGCTCGGTTACATCATTAGGTCGGGGATTGCCCTCTGCTAGCAGGTGTGAGAGTCGAGTTGTGAAATTATCAGCTGTCTGTGTCATGCGCAGCTTCTCGACGTCAAACTTTCCTTCCGTTACTGTGCGCACTTTCTTCGTTGCACAGAGGCGTGTGCGTATCTTGGCTGCGACAAGATAATGGTCAGAGTCAATATTGGGACCACGCAGTGTACGCACGTCCAGAACGGTGGAGCTATGTCTGCCGTCAATCAAGACATGATCAATCTGGTTTCTAGTTCTTTTATCAGGGGACAGCCATGTGGCTTGGTGTATTCGCTTATGCTGGAACCTGGTACTACTGATGACCATATTGCGAGCAGCGGCGAAGTCAATCAACCTAGTGCCGTTGGGGGATGTTATATCGTGGAGACTGAATTTTCCAACTGTAGGACCAAAGACTCCTTCCTTGCCCACCTTGGCATTAAAGTCGCCGAGCACGATTTTGATATCATGCTGGGGGCAGCGATCATAAGTCTGTTCAAGTTTATCGTAGAAGGAGTCCTTCTCTGCGTCGTCCGTATCCTCAGTCGGCGCATAGGCGCAGATAAATGTTATGTTGAAAAACCTCGCCTTGATGCGGATCGCAGCGAGACGCTCGTCCACAGGAGTGAACGCTAATACTTGGCGGCGAAGTCTCTTTCCCACCACGAATCCTACACCACGCGCTTTGCCGCATGTCTGGCCACTGTAGTATACGTCTAAGGACCGATGGCCGTCTTTCCTTGCCCCGTCCATCGCATTTCCTGCAGGGCGGTGATGTCGGCCTTTGCGCCTACGAGGACATCAACCAGTCGGGCAGCGGCACCGTCCCTTGAAAGGGTCCGGACATTCCCGGTACATTAACTTTATGCAAAGTCTTAATTGATTGTTTATATTTGAAAATTTATTTATACGAATGCATCACTAAAATTTGAAAATAAGAGGCATAACAAAAATTTTTCCGCGACTGAGCCTAATGTGCAGTTCATGCTGAGCCTGCATTTTGCATTTTATCATTTAGCCCAAAATGCAGCATTTTTTCCCTACAATTTTGAAAGCTAAGCGCAACTAAATACTACTTTATTTCTGCATTAGCTTTAGCATCTTCGAAGATACAGTACGAACGAAAATTTCCTTGTATGAAGAAAAAGTGATATTGTGTGTGATAAGTGTTGTATACTTTTAGGCGAAACGTTCTTTATATTAGGATATCTTCTCACTAAGCAAGTCAACGTATTTATCCAATAATTTTTCCTGTTAAAAGTTGCAATTTTCGAGATTAAGAGTTTCCAAGTTTGTTTAGAAAGTTGGTTTCTTTACCCACGAACTCACTTTTATATAAGAAATGGAGTTTATCTGAAAAGGCAAGCATACTTCCACTTGTGGTGTACGAACGCACCTTAAGCATTTGAATATTAGTGCACATTTTCAAAATGCGGCAGCATGAACGCATCTTCGAAATGTACGAAAACTCAGCATGAACACTACATAATACGCAGTGTAACATTATGCGTTTGACGTCCTAAAAGTAAACTTCATTGATTGCTTGTGACTTAATTTGTGTGTTCTTTTTTCTTTTATTCGCACGCAGTCGATTACAAGAGACCACCATAACAATGGCGAATGGCAATCACAATGGCGGACCACTAACCGATATTTCTGACGTCGCATTAGCTAGCGAGTTTTGTGATCAGACACCGCCACCTCACCCTTACCAACAACAACTACAATCCACTCATCAACACCAGCAACCATTTCGCCAGATGCCACTTATGTGAAATAGCCAAATGAAGGTATGCCGTTACCAGTTTAAGGCAGACACAACAACACAACAAAAAGCCACAAATGAAACAGCAACAACACGGAGAAGTGATTCGATGTTAACAAGGTCAACCAGAACAAAAAATTGTATTGAGATGCGCGATTTAACTGGTATAAAGGATGTCCACCCTTGTGCGGCACTAACAAAAAATGTACAGATACTAAAAGGGGGACAACAACAAAAACAACCAAAACGAGCTGAGTTTGAACAAAAAGTCAAAAAGCATCATCAACGACGTATACATTTTAATGAAGTTGGTTGTGCACAAATTTAAAAGTCACGCAATGGTGCGAATTCAAGTGCTTGAATAAGTGAACAGCGTGACGATAAATTTAAATATGACAAAAACAGGATAAACGCTTTTGAAGTTTATTTTTATAAAAGTCTCACTCTGGCACAAGCAATAACGGATAAAGTCGAATTATTGCTGATCGGATTTAAAAGCGAAATGAGGCTCCTAAAATTATGGAGTGTAACATTTCTAGGTTAAGTCAGTGCGGGTAAGGTGTTACGAGTAAGGTGGGTTCGGCTATTAGCCCCAAATGGAGCAAAAGAAACTATCTACCTTTTTAAATGAGGAAATAACATACATACATGACAGAAAACCAAATAAAATAAGATAAGATAATGATATAAAATTAAAAACAAAAAAAAACACAAGAAAAGATACGTGGCTAAAAATTTGAGCTTAAATTTAAAGCTGTCTAAAGGCTAAGCAACTTTTTAAACTTCTTTGTACTTTATTCCAAACCTTTTAATTACCTACAAGAAATTTCATTTTCTTTTGGTTTCGAATCAATCTGGAAAAGCAGTCTGAAATTTATTGCTTAGTTTAGCGGTGGAGTATTCGGGTGTGATTTAGAGCGCCTCGGCTCGACTCCTGCCAACTCACATATAGGGGAAAAATTCCTCAAGCAGACCATTCGATTTGAATGAAATTTGGTGAAAGTGATTTGCTATGTAAGCCTTTTTCTTTAAATTAGAAGTCATGTAGGAAGGAACATGGAACCCGATTTCTAAAGTATATTTTCCGTTCTTTTTATACCTTTCATGAACATGAAATGGTATTATAACTTTGGTCCGATGTTTGTAAATATGAGAAGAAGAAGAGATAGACCCATCAATAAGTATACCGAAATGATCAGGATGACGAGATGAGTTGATTTAGCCATGTCCGTCTGTCCGTCTGTCCGTCTGTCTGTCTGTCTGTTTGAACGCAAACTAGTCCCTCAGTTTTTGAGATATTTGGCTGAAATTTGGTATGCGGCCACCATTTTCCAATATAGGAATCATTTGTCGGAACCAGCAAGATCGGACCAATATAACATATAGCTCCCATACAACCGATTATTCCGATAAACGGATTTTGGGCTATAACTCCTGTAATTAAACACGAAGGAACGTGAAATTTTGTAAGTATTGCTATTTTTATATGTGAAATATCGATGCTGAAAATCATAGAGATGGGATAAATATTTCACATAGCTCCCATACAATCGATTATTCCGATAAACGGATTTTGGGCTATAACTCCTGTAATTAAACACGTAGGAACGTGAAATTTTGTAAGTATTGCTATTTTTATATGTGAAATATCGATGTTGAAACTCATAGAGATGGGATAAATATTTCACATAGCTCCCATACAATCGATTATTCCGATAAACGGATTTTGGGCTATAACTCCTGTAATTAAACACGTAGGAACGTGAAATTTTGGACGTATTGCTATTTTTATATGTGAAATATCGATGTTGAAAATCATCGAGATTGGATAAATATTTCACATAGCCCCCATACAATCGATTGTTCCGATAAACGGATTTTGGTAGATAACTCCTGTAATTAAACACGTAGGAACGTGAAATTTTGGAAGTATCGCTATTTTTATATGCGAAATATCGATGTTGAAAATCATTGAGATGGCATAAATATTTCACATAGCTCCCATACAATCGATTATTCCGATAAGCGGATTTTGGGCTATAAGTCCTGTAATTAAACACATAGGAACGCGAAATTTTGGAAGCATCGCTATTTTTATATGTAAAATATCGATGTTGAAAATCATTGAAATGGGATAAATATTTCACATAGCCCCCATACAATCGATTGTTCCGATAAACGGATTTTGGTAGATAACTCCTGTAATTATATCGGTAGGAACGTGAAATTTCGTAAATGTTGCTATTTTAGAATGTGGAATGTCGATGTTAAAAATCAATGAGATTGGACCAATATAACACATCGTCCCCATATAATCGATAGCTCCGATAATTTCGGTATGAGCTAAAGTTAAATTCACACAGGCTGTACTGGGGATCAAACAGTGAAAATCGTGACGGTTATTCATGAAAGGTATTTAGCCTTCGGCACAGCCGAAGACAGCGTTCCTTACTTGTTTTGAATATAAATTTAAAAAAAAAATGTATTGAAAATATTTGTAAAAATTTTATAAAAAAATGTATCAATATTTTACAAATTTGGACATTTTAATATTTTTTTTTTTAATTTTAATTTAAAGCTTCATATTTTTCTTTTAAAATTATAGTTTTTTTAACAGACCTCGAAAATTTCTTTAATGAATTGTTATCTTAAACAAAGAAAGCACATAAAATTCACCATAAAAAGCAATTTATTTATGGATTTTTAAGCTATTGCATAGATTTTTTGGCGGGCTTGGCACCTAAAAAAAAAACCGGAACGGATAAAAAGGTTCGAAAAGGTTCGAAAAAGGTTCGAAAAGCCGAATACATAAAATTAGATCTATTTATTGATGTGTAAACATCTTTGCGCTGGGGGCAATAAAGAAAAAGTTACGCGTAAGAGTAAGATGTAAGATGTAAGAGTAAGAGTAAGAGTAAGAGTAAGATGTAAGATGTAAGATTTAAGATGTAAGAGGTATGGGTGTGGGGGTGTAAGATCTAAGATGTAAGAGGTATGGGTGGGGGGTGTAAGATGTAAGATGTATGGATGGGGGTGTAAGATGTAAGATGTGAGAATTATGTCATATCCTATGATGTCATATCATATGATGTCATATCATGTGATGTCATATCATGTGATGTCATATCATGTGATGGTTTGTAAGATGTAAGATGTAAGAGGTATGGGTGGGGGTGTAAAATGTAAGATGTGAGAGGTATGGGTAGGGGGTGTAAGATGTAAGATGTATGGATAGGGGTGTAAGATGTAAGATGTAAGATGTGAGAAGTATGTCATATCATATGATGTCATATCATGTGATGTCATATCATTTGATATGACATCATATGATATGACATCAAATGATATGACATAAAAAGAACTTATATTTATAAGTTCTGATTTTTTTAGAAAAATATTATTAAATTAAATTTTTATACCCAGCTGTACTTGTACACAGGGTATTATAACTTTGTCAGGATAACGGTTGGTTGTACAGGTATAAAGGAATCGAGATAGATATAGACTTCCATATATCAATATGATCAGGATCGAAAAAAAATTTGATTGAGCCATGTCCGTCCGTCCGTCCGTCCGTCTGTCCGTTAACACGATAACTTGAGCAAATAATGAGATATCTTCACCAAATTTGGCATGCGTACTTATTTGGGTTCAGAATAGATTGCTATTGAAAATGGGTAAAATCGGACCATAACCACGCCCCTTTTTCGATATCGAAAATTTCGAAAAACGTATAAAATGGGTTAATTCAATATTAGAAGCAGCTACAATGATAAAATTTGCAATATGTATTGATTTAGATATTCTAAGGCCGATTTTATAAAAAATTTTGAAAAAGGGGGCGTGGTACCGCCCACGTATATTTGAAGAAATTTTAAAATTTTGACTCTTAATAACTTCAGAACAGTTTATGCTAGTATAACGAAATTTCGTAGAGGACATACTATTGTTGTGGTAAATTCAGCTATAGAAAATAAACGAAATCGCTTCGCGACCACGCCTACTTTTTCATAAAAGTTATATTGAAAGGAGGTGGAAATATTGAAAAGTCCATATCTAATTAACTGATTTCGCTATAATAATATAATTTGGTACATACATCAACTTTCATATTCTTTACATAATTTTTTCAAAATTTTGGAAAGTGGGCGTGGCACCGCCCACTTATGAGTCAAGCAATTTTTAAATTCGACTGCTAACAACTTCAGAACGGTGTGAGATAGATTTACGAAACTAGGTACCAGGCATGTAATGTTTATGTAACAGAAAATAAGAAAAATCGGTGAACGATCACGCCCACTTTATGTGCACAGCTGGGTATGTAATGTTCGGTTTCACCCGAACTTAGACTTCCTTACTTGTTTTAATTGTCCTTTATTTTCCAACACAAGTTTAAATCTATTTTTTATATGACAAAATATTCATTCTATCAGTTGGTAAAATATACCTACTTAATATATGTATATCACAAGTTTATTTAAATACAAGTAGATTTCCATTATATCACCCTCCTTTGAAAAAGAAGGATGTGACAAAGTGATCAGGTTTGTCACAACCTTCTTCCTTACTAGGGTAAAATAAAAGAAATCCAACTAACTTAATATATTACTTAATACTATACTATATTAAGTTATTAATAAATAATTACTAACTTATATTCTAAAAATTATTTGCTAAAAATAATTATTCATACAATAAATTCAAGTTATTTAAACAATTTTTTTTAGTTTTAATTTACATTAACAAGTAACACAAACTTAAACTAATCTTAAATTATATTTTAATTTAAAGTGTTATTCATTTTATTTTATATATTCTATTTTTATGAACTTGTTTTTTTTTCGTTTTATTATCTAAAACTGTTACATTTACACCATCGATTTGTGTTATAGTGTAAGGTCCCTGATAAATGTTTGAGTGTTTATCTCTTGGTTATTTTTGTATTATAACTCTATCATTTATATTAATGGTTAAAGGTTTTGCTGTTTTATCGTAAACATTTTTATTTCTAATTTTATGTTTATTGATTAGTTCTTTTGCGAGTGCGTGTGACTTTTGCATACGATATTTTACCTCTTTCGCATAATTTTCAACATTATAAATTGGATCTATGTTTTCCTTTTTTAATTCATTTGGCAAAGTAACTTTTCTGCCAAATACTAATTCAAAAGGTGAATATTGATTATCAAAAACAGTATTTGTTGTTGTATTATGCAAAAATGTAAAATATTTTAAATAAACATCCCACTCAGGAAAAGAATCGTCAAGATAAGCTCTTAAATATTCGTTAAATACACGATGGTTCCTTTCAATAGTACCAACAGTTTCATGATGATAAGGTGGTGAAAAATTATGCTCAATTTTCAAAAGTTTAGTCAATTCCGCAAAAATTTCATTTTTAAATTCTGTGCCTAAATCCGATTTAATAGATTTCATTATTCCATAAATTAAAATAAAACTTTCAAAAATTGCAGATGCAACTGTTTTTGCACTCTTATCTGGAATAGCTATTGTAACTAAATATTTGCTTAAATCACACATAATGGTAACAGCGAACTTGTTCCCATCATTGGATTGAGGCAAAGGTCCTATCGTGTCTATAACTACAATATAAAAAGGTTTGCAAGGTGTTGGTGTAAGCACCATATTATCTTTAGTTTTGGGCTTAACTTTGTTCAACAGGCATTTTTCACAATTTTTAACAAATTTAGCAATATCACGTGTCATATTTTTCCAAAAATATTTTGTACGTATTTTCGCATATAATTTTTTAATTCCGCAATGACCACCATCATCTATATATTAATAGGCTAACACTCTCCCCATACAAACAGTCGTAACCCGATTTCGTATAGTATTTATGGATAGATCTCTATAAAGTTTATATTGGACTAATCTGTTGTCTCCCCAAAAAAAAATTTGAAAATTATTTTTAGTTTATTTGTTATTAAACAAAAATGAGGTCTCCAAACTCTCCAGCTATTTTGTTATCTCCACATTCTGTTATACCCGAACTATACATCACTATTCAGCACTCTTATAAAATTCCCAAAGACAGAACCATCCGCTCATTCCCTTACACACACACGTACATATCTATGCAATGATCCAGCAGCTGCCACTTGCTTTTATTTTTGTGCCAAAAAAAACAACAAAATGTACCAAATCATATCATCTTCGGCCACACCATTTGTAAGCTAAGAAATCCAGCTTCACTTCTGGCTTTATATATTTAACTTTTTGCCATTGGTAAAGTTTATTTTTTTAACGATATGATTTTGTAAGAAAATTCCACAATGTTAAGATCGAAATTTAAATATCGTACGGACTTTAACTAAAGAACAATTTTACATGACACTAATGCTGATTTCGTTGAACATGTTTACACCCTTGCACAGAATACTGTAAAAGTGTGACAAAAGTGTACCCGTTCTACATGAAACTGCTATATCGATAAAACGAACAAAAAACATTGCCCGTTTGCTATGCTATGTGCATGAATAATTAGGTTTCGCTTATCAACCATATTCAATTGTTATTGCAAAATCCAATTTTTTTTCACCAAATTTATCTGTCAAATAAAATTTTCGTCAGCTGATTTTAAGTGCAACCAACTACCCTGTCAAAGTTTCAGAGGATAAAAAGTGTGAGGGTTTTAGAAAACGAACACATATTCTGTTTGACGTTTTACCTTCATTTTGCAAACTAAAACGGAAAATTGAAGAGTGGAAAAAAAACGCATTTTTTGATGAAACGAAAGCACCATAACTTTTTTGACGAAAACACATTTTTCGGTATTTGTTTCCTTTAGGGGTCAACCGCTAATAATTTAGCTAAAATTATGGGAGATAGCTCAAAAGACAGGTTTTGGCCTCAGGATCACGAGTCCGGAAGCGAATTTTTTGTTTCTGTGGAAAGTTATGGTCAAAAAATCGAAAAATGACCCACGGCGCCACGGTACTCATATTTTCGCACGTTTTTAGGTACAGCCTAATAAAATTACAACAACCACATGAAAACTTGCCACTTCGATTGCAAATATCTCTTCAGAGAAGCGAGATATTAAAAAACGTTTCCGGATTCGTGATACTGAGGCCAAGCCCCGTCTTTTGAGCTATATCCCATAATTTTAGCTAATTTATTAGCAGTTGACCCCTAAAAGAAACAAATACCCATTTTTACTTTGATTATTTGATGTTCTAAGCTTTTCTCGATTTTTTAAAAGTTTAATTCACTAATGAAATTTTTAGAGGGTTAAATATTGGAAAAGTATATTTTCTAACCAGAAAATATATTTTTCATACAGTTGAATATATATATATACAGTTATAAGTATAAGTATAATTGACAGAGCCCTGTTTTTTTCAATTTTCCTTGCATAAAAAATAAAATAAAAACGAAAAATTAAAAAAAGAAACAGTTTTCAATCTTTGCTTCCACCGAGAATCGAATATAGGTGTCCTGCAAGTAGTAAACATTTATACCCATTCTGGTATAAAAAGGGTACAATTAGTCTCTTCATAGGACATGCTCGAACAAATGTGACCAATTTATTCCATCTAAAAGAGACTAAAAAAGTAGTAGTCTACTTTTCCTCTGGATTGATTCCGGACTAATCGTATTTTTTGCAGGGAAATACCATACGAACTTTTACTAATGCACCTTTTTACATAAGTAACTCCACTTTTTTGTATGAAACCACATTTTTTACTTTGGAAAAGTATATCTTCTAAGCAGAAAATGTATTTTTCATACAAAAAAGTGAAGTTAGTTATATCGAATTAAAAATTTTGATCCCAACATCAGAATTGTAGTTTTCAAAAAATAGCTTTAAAAAAATGTGTTTAAAAGAAAAAACATTTAAATATGCTGCACCACCCTAATGTGCGGATTCTTTGCATGGTATTACTCAAATCAAATGTTTAAATTCCCAAACATCATATATATATATGGAGTGTGGTTACTAAGTGACCTTGCTCAATCCCGACTCTTGCGTCCTCGTTCGTGCACTCTGGGCAACGGGAGCTACCTAGGCTCGCGGCAGAAAGAGAGGGAGCCCCGGTGGGGCCACTCTGACATACTTGGTTTAAGGGCTCACCGAGGTTTTTTGCGCAGCGTCTGTTCACCATGAGGTGCGGCTGCAAGCGGGCGTCTGTCTTCAAGCAAGCGGCTCGCTATATAAATGTGTAAATATTTTCCAAAAACCCCGAAACGGGTTGTGCGCTGGGTTTGGGACCCGCCACGTAAAAAATTTAGTCCAATGAAAAATGTATTAAAGCCTCGGATGAGAACCCCCTTTAATGTTGACGACCCGGCAAAACGAATAAGGCATAATGATTTGGATATTAGGGCATGTACCGGGAATGTCCGGACCCTTTCAAGGGACGGTACCGCTGCCCGACTGGTTGATGTCCTCGTTAACGCAAAGGCTGACATCACCGCCCTGCAGGAAATGCGATGGACGGGACAAGGAAAGACGACCATCGGACCTTGTGACGTATACTACAGTGGCCAGACACGCGGCAAAGCGCGTGGTGTAGGTTTCGTGGTGGGAAAGAGACTTCGCCGCCAAGTACTAGCGTTCACCCCCGTGGACGAGCGTCTCGCTGCGATCCGCATCAAAGCGAAATTTTTCAACATAACATTTATCTGCGCCTATGCGCCGACTGAGGAGACGGACGACGCAGAGAAGGACTCCTTCTACGATAAACTTGAACAGACTTATGATCGCTGCCCCCAACATGATATCAAAATCGTGCTCGGCGACTTTAATGCGAAGGTGGGCAAGGAAGGAGTCTTTGGTCCAACAGTTGGAAAATTTAGTCTCCATGATATAACATCCCCCAACGGCACTAGGTTGATTGATTTCGCCGCTGCTCGCAATATGGTCATCAGTAGTACCAGGTTCCAGCATAAACGAATACACCAAGCCACATGGCTGTCTCCTGATCAAAGAACAAGAAACCAGATTGATCATGTCATGATCGACGGCAGACATAGCTCCACCGTTCTGGACGTGCGTACCCTTCGTGGTCCCAATATCGACTCGGACCATTATCTTGTTGCAGCCAAGATACGCACACGCCTCTGTGTAGCAAAGAAAGTGCGCACAGTAACGGAAGGAAAGTTTGACGTCGAGAAGCTGCGCACGACACAGACAGCTGACAATTTCTCCACTCGACTCTCACACCTGCTATCGGAGAGCAATCCTCGACCTAACGATGCAACCGAGCAATGGAAGCATATCTCTCACTCATTACGTACCGCCGCTGAGGCCACTATAGGGTTCCAGCGAGCCCGCAAAAACAACTGGTACGATGAGGAATGCAGCACTGCCTCGGACAAAAAGGACGCTGCCTACAGGGAGACGTTGCGAACGGGCGCAACCCGTAGTGTATGGCAACGCTATCGTGAGGCAAAGAAGGAAGAGAGATGCCTTTTCAGAAAAAAGAAACGTGAGGCCGAAAGGCGTGAGTGTGAGGAGCTTGAGATGCTGGCTGACAGGAATGATGCCCGAAAATTCTATGAAAAGATCCGGCGGATGACGGAAGGTTTTAAGACCGGGGCAAGTTCCTGTAAGGACAATAACGGCGACCTGGTAACCGACGTACAGAGTGTACTTAAATTATGGAGGGAGCACTTCTCCTCACTGCTAAATTGCGAGGGTGACGTCGAACCCGATACCCCAATCCCTGACGATGGAAAAGTCGTCCCACCACCTGACTATGATGAAGTGAGGATAGCTATATCCCGGCTCAAAAACAACAAAGCGCCTGGAAAAGACGGACTACCCGCCGAGCTGTTCAAACACGGAGGCGAAGAGCTGGTAAAAAGCATGCATCAGCTCTTATGCAGAATATGGTCAGACGAGTGCATGCCTCCAGATTGGAATTTAAGTATGCTCTGCCCAATCCACAAGAAAGGCGATCCCGCTAACCGCACCAACTACCGCGGAATCAGCCTTCTTAATATCGCATATAAGGTTCTTTCTAGCGTATTGTATGAAAGACTGAAGCCCATCGTAGACAAGCTGATTGGACCTTATCAGTGTGGCTTTAGACCTGGTAAGTCTACCATCGACCAGATTTTCACGATACGCCAAATCCTGGAGAAGACCCATGATAAAAGAATCGACACACACCATCTCTTTGTCGATTTCAAAGCCGCTTTTGATAGCGCAAAAAGGAGTTGCCTGTATGCCGCCATGTCTGAATTTGACTTCCCTGCAAAGCTTATACGGCTTTGCCAAATGACGTTGAGCAATACTAACAGCTCCGTCAGAGTCGGGAAGGACCTCTCTGAGCCATTTGAAATCAAACGAGGCTTCAGACAGGGCGACTCCCTTTCGTGCGATTTCTTCAACCTGATGCTGGAGAAGATAATTCGAGCAGCAGAGCTAAACCGCAATGGTACAATCTTTCACAAGAGCGTGCAATTGCTGGCGTATGCCGATGATATTGATATCATTGGCCTTAACAACCGCGCCGTAAGCGCTGCCTTCTCTGGACTGGATAAAGAAGCGAAAAAAGTGGGTCTTGCGGTCAACGAGGACAAGACGAAGTATTTGCTGTCATCAAAGAAAGAATCGGCGCACCTGCGCCTTGGCAGCCACGTCACTGTTGATAGTTACAAATTTGAAACTGTGAGGGACTTCGTCTATTTGGGAACCAGCATTAACACCGAAAATAATATCAGTCTAGAAATCCAACGGAGAATCACTCTTGCGAACAAGTGCTACTTTGGACTGAGTAGGCAATTGAGAAGTAAAGTCCTCTCTCGAAGAACAAAGATCGCGCTCTATAAGTCTCTCATCATACCTGTCCTGATGTATGGCTCAGATTCATGGACAATGTCAAGAGAAGATGAGATGGCCCTTGGAGTATTTGAGAGAAAAGTTCTCCGGAAGATTTATGGTCCTTCCCGTGATGCCGACGGCGAGTATCGAAGGAGATTTAACGACGAGCTGTACGAGCTTTACGCAGATCTGACCATAGTCCAGCGAATTAAAGCCCAAAGGCTCCGCTGGCTGGGTCACGTCATGCGAATGGACAAAGAAGCTCCAGCCCAGAAGGTTTTCCAATCGTCACCCGAATTCGGCAGCAGAGGAAGGGGGAGGCCTCGACTGAGATGGAAACAACAGGTGGAGGATGACTTGAACTCCCTTGGGGTTTCCAATTGGCGTCAGTTATCGCTAAAAAGGAATGACTGGCGTGCTTTGATAGGCGACGGCCAAAATCGCTTAGGCGGTTAAGCGCCAATAAATGATGATGATGATATATATGTAGGCGTGAAGCAAGAAGAAAAAACGGTACCTTGCAAATTGCACAATCATCGAAACTCCGACAAACACTGCCCGCAAAAACTCTGCGCTTCGAAACCCGCTCCCACCCTTTTTCGCGCTCAATACTCTCACATGAACGTACATAAGTATACAGCGATCCAGGCAGCTGCCACTTGCCTTCAAAAAAAAAAAAAAACAAAGTGTAGCAAATCAAATAAATATCTTTGCATCCTCGCCATCTTCACACCATCATCATTCACATAATCACATAATTCACATAATCCAAGGTTTTTCGCAGAGCATATGATATGACATCATATGACATGACATCATATGATATGACATCACATGATATGACATCATATGACATGATATCATATGACATGACATCATATGATATGACATCACATGATATGACATCATATGATATGACATCATATGACATGACATCATAGGATATGACATTATATGATATGACATCATATGATATGACATCATATGATATGACATCATATGATATGACATCATATGATATGACATCATATGATATGACATCATATGATATGACATCACATGACATCATATGATATGACATCACATGACATCATATGATATGACATCACATGATATGACATCATATGACATGACATCATATGATATGACATCACATGATATGACATCATATGGCATGACATCATATGATATGTCATCACATGATTTGAAATCATATGATATGACATCACATGATAAGACATCATATGATATGACATCACATGATATGACATCATATGATATGACATCATATGATATGACATCACATGATATGACATCATATGATATAACATCATAGGATATGACATCATATGATATGACATCATAGGATATGACATCATATGATATGACATCACATGATATGACATCATATGATATGACATCATATGACATGACATCATATGATATGACATCACATGATATGACATCATGCGATATGACATCATATGACATGACATCATATGATATGACATCATATGAAATGACATCATATGATATGACATCACATGATATGACATCATATGATATGACATCATATGATATGACATCATATGATATGACATCATATGATATGACATCAAATGACATCATATGATATGACATCACATGATATGACATCATATGACATGACATCATATGATATGACATCACATGATATGACATCATATGATATGACATCATATGATATGACATCATATGATATGACATCAAATGACATCATATGATATGACATCACATGATATGACATCATATGACATGACAACATATGATATGACATCATATGATATGACATCATATGATATGACATCATATGATATGACATCAAATGACATCATATGATATGACATCACATGATATGACATCATATGACATGACATCATATGATATGACATCACATGATATGACATCATATGGCATGACATCATATGATATGACATCACATGATATGACATCATATGACATGACATCATATGATATGACATCATATGATATGACATCATATGATATGACATCATATGATATGACATCAAATGACATCATATGATATGACATCATAGGATATGACATCATATGATATGACATCATAGGATATGACATCATATGATATGACATCACATGATATGACATCATATGATATGACATCATATGACATGAAATCATATGATATGACATCATATGACATGACATCATATGATATGACATCATATGAAATGACATCATATGATATGACATCATGTGATATGACATCATATGATATGACATCACATGATATGACATCATATGATATGACATCATATGATATGACATCATATGATATGACATCAAATGACATCATTTGATATGACATCACATGATATGACATCATATGACATGACATCATATGATATGACATCACATGATATGACATCATATGGCATGACATCATATGATATGACATCACATGATATGACATCATATGATATGACATCACATGATAAGACATCATATGATATGACATCACATGATATGACATCATATGATATGACATCATATGATTTGACATCACATGATATGACATCATATGATATAACATCATAGGATATGACATCATATGATATGACATCATATGATATGACATCATAGGATATGACATCATATGATATGACATCACATGATATGACATCATATGACATGACATCATATGATATGACATCATATGATATGACATCATATGACATGACATCATATGATATGACATCATATGACATGACATCATATGATATGACATCACATGATATGACATCATGTGATATGACATCATATGACATGACATCATATGATATGACATCATATGACATGACATCATATGATATGACATCATATGATCTGACATCATATGATGTGACATCATATGATATGATATCATATGACATGACATCATATGATATGATATCATATGACATGACATCATATGATATGACATCATATGACATGACATCATATGATATGACATCATATGACATGACATCAAATGATATGACATCATATGATATGACATCATATGAAATGACATCATATGATATGACATCACATGATATGACATCATATGATATGACATCATATGATATGACATCATAGCATATGACATCATATGATATGACATCATATGATATGACATCATATGATATGACATCATATGATATGACATCATAGGATATGACATCATATGATATGACATCATATGATATGACATCATATGATATGACATCATATGATATGACATCATAGGATATGACATCATATGATATGACATCATATGATATGACATCATATGATATGACATCATATGATATGACATCACATGACATCATATGATATGACATCATATGATATGACATCATATGATATGACATCATAGGATATAACATCATACGATATGACATCACATGACATCATATGATATGACATCATATGATATGACATCATATGATATGACATCATATGATATGACATCATATGATATGACATCATATGATATGACATCATATGATATGACATCATATGATATGACATCATATGATATGACATCATATGATATGACATCATATGATATGACATCATATGATCTGACATCATATGATATGACATCATCTGATATGACATCATATGATATGACATCATATGATATGACATCATATGATATGACATCATAGGATATGACATCATATGATATGACATCATAGGATATGACATCATATGATATGACATCACATGACATCATATGATATGACATCACATGATATGACATCATATGACATGACATCATATGATATGACATCATATGACATGACATCATATGATATGACATCACATGATATGACATCATGTGATATGACATCATATGTTTTGACATCATATGATATGACATCATAGGATATGATATCATATGATATGACATCACATGACATCATATGATATGACATCATATGATATGACATCACATGACATCATATGATATGACATCATTGGACATGACATCACATGATATGACATCAAATGATATGACATCATATGATATGACATGATAAGATATGACATCATATGATATGACATCACATGACATCATATGATATGACATCACATGATATGACATCATATGATCTGATATGACATCATATGATATGACATCACTTGATATGACATCATATGACATGACATCATATGATATGACATCACATGATATGACATCATATGATATGACATCATAGGATATGACATACTTCTCACATCTTACATCTTACATCTTACACCCTCATCCATACATCTTACATCTTACACCCCCTACCCATCATATGATCTGACATCATATGATATGATATCACATGATATGACATCATAGGATATGATATCATATGATATGACATCACATGACATCATATGATATGACATCATATGATATGACATCATATGATATGACATCATATGATATGACATCATATGATATGACGTCATATGCTATGACATCACATGACATCATATGATATGACATCATATGACATGACATCATATGACATGACATCACATGATATGACATCATATGATATGACATCATATGATATGACATGATAAGATATGACATCATATGATATGACATCACATGACATCATATGATATGACATCACATGATATGACATCATATGATCTGATATGACATCATATGATCTGATATGACATCATATGATATGACATCATATGATATGACATCACATGATATGACATCATATGACATGACATCATATGATATGACATCACATGATATGACATCATATGATATGACATCATAGGATATGACATACTTCTCACATCTTACATCTTACATCTTACACCCTCATCCATACATCTTACATCTTACACCCCCTACCCATACCTCTCACATCTTAGATCTTACACCCCCACACCCATACCTCTTACATCTTAAATCTTACATCTTACATCTTACATCTTACTCTTACTCTTACATCTTACATCTTACTCTTACGCGTAACTTTTTCTTTATTGCCCCCAGCGCAAAGATGTTTACACATCAATAAATAGATCTAATTTTATGTATTCGGCTTTTCGAACCTTTTTCGAACCTTTTCGAACCTTTTTATCCGTTCCGGTTTTTATTTTTTAGGTGCCAAGCCCGCGATAAAATCTATGCAATAGCTTAAAAATTGTTTTGGTTCACTCACAAGTTTTTTATGAGGTGGAGAGCGAACTCGCCCCTAACACGCCTTTGTCTTCCAGTAGACCTTCTGGCGGCCGGGCTGACGTCAAGTCGGTAATATACGAGCCCGTAAATGTGGAAATTCACCATGTGACCCAATTTTTATGTTGCCAGCTCTCCGTCTATTGTAGGCATTGAAGTATTTAACACAGCCAATTTTTACTTGATCTAATTATTTCATTACGAACAAAACAACATTTATTTACGTATGTACGTATAAACAATTTAAAAAAATGTTTGAACATATTTTTAAAGAAATTTAAGGCCTGTTTTTAATAATACATCAAACTATTTAATGTAAGGTTAAGATTCTTGAAATTATATAATTTTATTAAAGCCACTGAACACTGAAACTAGTCCATAAGTATTTATCATCGATACAATGTCCAAATGTTACACTGTGTGAAATTATGTGTTTTTAGTATAAGTGGACAAAGAAGGTATTCAAATTCACATTTAAATTAATGACCGTATTTTGTAAGGCTTCATTCACTCGGCGTGAATGAATTTTCGAGCAAGTATAAAAGGTCAATAAAAAGTGTCACATTGCTTTGTTGTAATAGAGGTAGTCGACAGAAGTAAGCACAAACTTTACTATTCAAAATAAAGTTGCTAAATTGTCCTACTTTCCATTTAAACGTATTCGAAAACAAATACAAGGTGAGTGAATTCTTACAAAAAACGGACATAAATATAAATGTCCAGCGGTCGCTAAGGCGGTAAGTTGTTTGTTTCTTTTTTGGTGGTTCAGCAAAAAAAAACACCAATTACACTGTGACACAAAATGAGGGGTCATCTCTCCGTAATTGATGAAACCAATTGGAGATTAAACTGTAGCCCTCCCATATCAAAACCTCATACTGGGTTTTTGGCTTATATGTAGGTCTGCGTTCTTTGTTATTTTTATTCAAAGTTGGTAACCCTGTGTATGAGAAAAGTTGATTAAACTTGATCAAATGCAGCAATTTTAGATGGGTTTTCTTGTATATCCCTATTTGTTGGATCGAGGAACTCATTTTTGACATTAATTTTTACCGAACTCTTACGACAGGTGGCGCTGTCATACAATTTGTTCAATTTTTGATAGTTTTTCATGCTAGTGAAGCAATTTCAGATTGTTTTTTTTTGTATATCGCAATTTTTGGATGGATCAACTCATTTTTGATATTAGTTTTTAACTAAGTCTTACCATAGGTGGCGCTGTCATACAATTTTTTTTTTTTTTTGCTGATAGTTTTTCATGCAATAATAGTATTAATATAGTTTTTAAAAGGGAAATATAAATATTTCAACCCTGTATTCATAGGAGGATTTACGAGTGGGGCTGGGGCAAGTAAGCCCTCCTCCCCCCTCACTACTAAGTATGGTCCTTATTTTATATGTATCAGTTGTTGATATTTTTGCCTGTGTGATCTTTGTACCGCTATACGCCCTCCGCCCTCGCCTGCATAAAATAAAAGGTGATTATATTTGATCAGTACATAATTTCAAAAAATTATCTCGCAAAAAATGAAGGTATGAAAAGTGATAAACAGAGAATTAATTGAATTCTTAACAGAAATATTACTTTGTACGTATACTTAATTTTTATACCCAGCTGTACTTGTACACAGGGTATTATAACTTTGTTAGGATAACGGTTGGTTGTACAGGTATAAAGGAATCGAGATAGATATAGACTTCCATATATCAATATGATCAGGATCGAAAAAAAATTTGATTGAGCCATGTCCGTCCGTCTGTCCGTCCGTCCGTCCGTCCGTCCGTCTGTCCGTTAACACGATAACTTGACCAAATAATGAGATATCTTCACCAAATTTGGCATGCGTACTTATTTGGGTTCAGAATAGATTGCTATTGAAAATGGGTAAAATCGGACCATAACCACGCCCCTTTTTCGATATCGAAAATTTCGAAAAACGTATAAAATGGGTTAATTCAATATTAGAAGCAGCTACAATGATAAAATTTGCAATATGTATTGATTTAAATGTTCTAAGGCCGATTTTATAAAAATTTTTGAAAAGGGGGCGTGGTACCGCCCACGTATATTTGAAGAAATTTTAAAATTTTGACTCTTAATAACTTCAGAACAGTTTATGCTAGTATAACGAAATTTCGTAGAGGACATACTATTGTTGTGGTAAATTCAGCTATAGAAAATAAACGCTTCGCGACCACGCCTACTTTTTCATAAAAGTTATATTGAAAGGAGGTGGAAATATTGAAAAGTCCACCGCCCACTTATAAGTCAAGCAATTTTTAAATTCGACTGCTAACAACTTCAGAACGGTGTGAGATAGATTTACGAAACTAGGTACCAGGCATGTAATGTTTATGTAGAGTACTACCACAGAAAATAAGAAAAATCGGTGAACGATCACGCCCACTTTATGTGCACAGCTGGGTATGTAATGTTCGGTTTCACCCGAACTTAGACTTCCTTACTTGTTTATTTCAAACTTTTCACGGCTATAAATGTGTATATGTATACCATTTATCATCTTTTTTTTGTGGCAAATATAGTGTAATGTTCCTTTCTACAACTATCATTTACGATCTACGACAATAAAACTAAAAATATACATTTTCATGAAAAATTTTAAAAATTGTATGACAGCGACACCTATCGTAAGATCTAGGTTAAAGTTTATATCAAAAAGAGTGCCTCGATCTAATAAATAGCGATATAAAAAAAAAAAAAAACAATCTAAAATTTATTCATTTGCACGAAAAACTATCAAAAAAAAATTGTATGACAGCGCCAGCTATCGTACGCCTTAGATAAAAATTAATGTCAAAAATGAGTTCCTCGATCCAACCAATAGAGATATACAAAAAAAATCCATCTAAAATTGCTTCATTTGATCAAGTTTGAATCAACTTTTCTCATACACAGGGTTACCAACTTTGAATAAAAATAAAAAATAAACCCAGACCTATAGGCCAAAAGTGGAGTATGAGGTTTTGGTATGGGAGGGCTAAAGTTTTATTTCCAAATGGTTTCATCAATTACGTAGAATCTTGTTGCACAGTGTTATTGGTCGGCTCCTGAACGCTTTCGTTCAAATCCTGCCAAATGCCACATTTTTTTTAATTTTATTTTATTCTTAAAATTTTTCGGTTTAAAATTAAATCTGTTTGGTTTGAAAATTAAAATTTTTCGGTTTAAAATTAAAACTTTTTGGTTTGAAAATTAAAAATTTTCGTTTTAAAATTAAAACCTTTTCGGTCTACATTTTTTGTTTCGTTTCCATTTATATATAATAAGATTCAAAATTGAATCTTGCCCACAACATTGTACAATTTTACTTTCCACAGGAAGATCGAAAAAAATTCCAGAAATGAATCACCCTAATGTATGTACCTACATATATGCATACTTTTATTAATACATGCAATGTTTAGTTTAAGTGGAATAAAAAACCAAAACAATTACTTGTTCAAATTTTTTCACTGTAAGAACACACAATTATTCTTTAATATTGAAAATCCACATTTATTTTGTATTTGTATATTTGTCCTTGTTATTGCGTATTTATCACAATTAATATAAATAAATACTACAAAGCAAAATAAAATTATTTATTACTTATGGCATTCAAAAAGTTGAAGTCCGATGAAAAGGAGATTAACCCATATACGCCCAACACTCAATTGTTAAACCCATTTGAATTTATCAATTTAGGGCGGATTTGTCGACTGCCTGTTGACGCCAAAGTTCACTGTCAATTTAACAGCCACTTCATTTGCCCTTTATTTTAACAGGAGGATGTACTGGTCCATAAATTTATAGTGAGCGTTAAAGTTGACGGTAAGTCGAGAAAACCGCCCTTAAACAAACAAATTTTAAAGGCGATGGCAAGCCTAGATGATGATCACGTCTTCAATAGTTATTTACTTTTTTACACAGGTGGCAACCTTCACATCATATTGCTTGAAAACGAAACGCATTATAGCACTGAGAGAAATGCATTGAATGTTGTGACAATATCGCTATTGATAGCGACGAGTTTGATGCAATATTCATTCAGAATGAGCGAGTTATCAAATATTATTTGCTCCCAATAAAAAGTAAAATGACATGTCAACCATTTCGATATGATGTACTATTTTTTATATTTATGGATAGAATACTAATAAATTTTAACGGCATGCCAATATCTATGGTCGTGATATGAATTTCTATTGTCGGTATATCCATATCCATATTTACTATATAGTAATAATGGTAGAGACAGCGCATTAATATATATTGGCGAAATGTAAATTTTTCTGGGACGCATAATCATAATAGTTCAACAATTTTTACTATGAATTTCCTAACAATATTACAACTTGTTGGAGCGTTTTTTTAAATTCAAAATTTTTTGAATTTCTTATGATTGAACATTTTTCTAAAAATTTTATAAAATGCCGTAGCCGAATGGTAGAATACTGGGCTAACGTGCCAGAGGAGCAGGGTTCGAATCTTACTGAAACCAGATGTCAAATTATATAAAATTTTGTTTTTTTAAACTATTTAGAATTTATCAATAGTTTATATGGATACCATTTCAATAGTGATTTATCAAAAAAGCTTTGATGAAACATCCATATTCATTAATGGGACAGGATTATCAATTTTTATTTAATGTGATATCAATAATTATGGATGTTCCATCCATAGATTTCCCTCCGCGAGGGATTCCCCCAAATAATGAATACATTGGGGGAATTACTGCGATATTTATTTGCCTAATACCGCAATTCTGTAAGCTGTATCTACACAGAGTCAAAAGTACTTAATAAAATAGAACAAAAGTGATAAAATATCTGTATGGTGTATTTTTTCTAGAAGATGTGCTTCATATAATTGTAGAGAAAATCTTATTAATGTTTTCAAAGAAAAATCTTCGAAAATTAAGAAGTTTTCTCTCTTTTACTTTTTTCCATATTTCTACGGAAATCTTGACAGGAAATTACAAGTTGTTCTTCTGAAAAACGCAAACAAAAAAGGAATTGCGAAAAAATAAGTATAAATGCACTTAATTTTATCAATAAGAACTTCTTCATAAAACCATAGAGATTTTCCAAAAACTGGTCATGAAGACAATCTTTTTTAATTTTATTATGCACTTTTGGCTCTGTTTAGTCACTAATAGAGACATTTCGTGGTCTTTTACAAAATTGATAAAATTTGGTATTCAGTAAGCTGGCTCACAGCTCTAGTCTAAAAAAATAGTCACTAATTTGTGATCTGCTTGTAGGCAGGTCACAAACGAAAATATTAAAGAATATTGGGTAAAAAATTGTAACAATTTTCAGCAACTTCGAAAGGAAATCGGTTGCGATTTCGGAAAAAATCGTTCGACGCAACGTAAAGATTTCGGAAAAAAGTCGAAATTAATTGTTTAGTGGGTTTTCATTCAGAATTAATTTTTTAATATGATTCTAGCAAGGTGAATGGTGAATATCGATACATTTGCGGCTCTACTACATACATAACAATTCCAAGATTAATTGTTGTTACACAACTTGATGATGATTAAGGCTTCGTCTGTTGGCAAATTAAGAGGAATTATGCAGTGCACTTTCATCGAATTGTAATTGTCCTCTATTGCGTCAGGTAAGTATGTACCAAGCTGCATCAATCGGCTTCAAGGAAATTAACGATTATAGGTTTTCAGCCCATTACAACATGTAAGTGCATACATTGAGAGAAAAAATTATTAAAAAACTCACAAAACAAATTTAAGGGTTGTATTTTCTTCTACCCTTTAATTTTTAACGCAACTTCAAACTTATCAGCCACTCCAACTGCCAACTTAGGCCACATAAAATTAATTTAAAAAAAAAAACTAAAAAAAAAACAAGTTCAAAAAATTTAAAGGCGAATAAAAAGGATAACTGGGATATGTAAAACAAATTCGCGCAAGAATAAAAATTAAATAAGTAAGGAAGTCTAAGTTCAGGTGAACCGAACATTAAATACCCAGCGGTAATTTTCAGAACGGGATAACAATGATATAGGCCCTAGTAGGATTTACCTAAAGTTTTACTATCTTAGCTTTTTACCTTACCGAATTATGTCAATTTATGTGATTTTCGAAATGTTCTATATCGAAAGTGGGCGTGGTCGAAAAGCGATTTCGTCTAATTACATCAGGTATGCTCCCTATTATGCTTTTATACCTTGTAACAATTAAAAATGTAAAAAATTTATGGAAAAATTATACCAGGGGGGTTCACCTATAAAATTATATCATTTAAACCATTTCAACGGGGGCCTGGTTATCATCCGATTTCACCCATTTTCAATAGCAACCTACCCTGTATACAAAATTGCATGCAAATATCTCTATCTTTACTCAAGTTATCGTGTACACAGGCGGACAGACGGACGGACATGCCTTAATGAACTTCTCTTTTCAACCTAAGAATTTTCAGGTATGGAACTCTGTCTCTATCTGTGAACAAAACTAATATACCCTAGTAGTACTAGTACGCTGGGTATAAAAAGGGGATCAAGTGTACAGATTATGCTCTTTTTAGGTATGTTGTTTAAATTGCTGCTTTATCTATCTTTGCCATCCGATGGAAAGCAATAACATGTTGTACTATGAAATTATAGCTAACATGCCACACAACTATTAGTATCAAATACGTTGCATACATTTCGGCGCTTTAGCTGTGAAAAGTGGTTAAGAGAAGATAAAATCAATACAACCATTCTGAGATATTTTTACACTTCAGCTTACCTAAGCAAACACAAACACCGAACTTAGAGCAGTCACAACAATGAAATGAGCAAACTGCAGATCCTGCACTTTGTTGATTTTTTATGGCTTCCGACACTAAAAAAATAGCTACAAAGCGGAAACAGGTTGCTTCCTGGTATACGAGTGGCTCTTCCTTTCGTTATTTTCTTTGTTGGCGCAAATTGCGGTTATAAAACTATGCTTTATATGAGTTTCGAATGGGTTACTTGTGTGTGTTCTGCTTTTGTTATCTTGGACGCCGCTGGTATTCAAAAGGTGCTTGGTATTTAGTCGAAATTCTTCCGGTAATTTAATACATTATTTATAATTTTTATAAGTCAACTCTTATGATGTCAATTACCTACGCATACATAAAACGTTTCAGCTCAATTCGTCTTATTTCAAAACACATTTATAAACGAGCTTTCAAACCGACTGGAAATCTTTTTGCATTTTAATTCAAATGGATTTTGAAATGTTACGACATATTCGTTTTAAAATAATTCGGTTTTTTGTTCATATGATATGTATGTGTGGTTTCTCTAACTGCGAGTTTTGAAATGTACACTTTTTCCCATATATTTTAAATGGTAAAGAATTATAAACTTCAAAATTCACAGTTAGTGAATCCAGGCCATGACCTTCCAAAGTAATAGCTGTAATACGTAAACGCTTTGACAGGTGACCGCTCCATATATTAACAAGGAAGTCTAAGTTCGGGTGTGGTTGGGAAGCGATTTCGTCCAATTTCATCAGGTATACTCCTTATTAAGCTAGTATACTTCGTACCAGTTTCATTGTTCTACCGTAATCAGTTTAAAAATTATAACCTGTGAAATTTTCAAATATGCATCCCTGAAAAGTGGGTGGTGCCACGCCTACTTCTAAAAATTATCAAAAAATTATAATAGAATGACTAGGGGATTTATTCTACCAAACTATATCATGTTAGCCGTTTCCACTGCCGAATTATGTCAATTTAGGTGATTTTCGAAGTTTTCGATATCGACAGTGGGCGTGGTTGGAGGGCGATTTTATCCAATTTCATCCGGTATACTTCCAACGATACTAGTATGCTTTGGGCGGTGCCACGCCCACTTTAAAAAATTTATGGAAAACTCATAAGAGAATGACCAGGGGGATTCACCTATAAATTTATTTGATTTTAACTGTTGCACCTACCGAGATATGTTAACTTATGTGATTATCGAAATTTTTGATATCGAAAAAGGGGACTTATCATTCTATTTCGCCCATTTTCAATAGCAGCCTACCCTGGCCAGAACGTAACCTGTATACAAAATTTCATGCAAATATCTCAATTTTTACTCAAGTTATCGTGTACACAGACGGACGGACGGACATATGAACATGCCTTAATGAACTCCTCTTTTCAACCCAAGAACTTTCATAAATGGAACTCTATACCCTTGTATTAGTACGCTAGGTATAAAAATAGTTTAACTTTTCGCTTCGCTTTACGTTTCACAAACTTTGTATGGAAGTGGATCCTTCAAAGTTTTATGTAAATCAGCCTTAAGGGTTTTGTCAAGTGATATAATTTATCCCCCTGATCATTCTCTTTAGATTTTTCCATAAATTTTTTAAAGTGGGCATGGCACCGCCCGCTTTTAAGGGAGGTATTTTCAAAAATTCGGCTGGTCGTAACGTTTAAACTGATTACGGTAGAACGATGCAATTTGGCACAAAGCATACTAGTATCGTTGTGAGTAAACCTGAAGAAATTTGATAAATCGCCCTCCAACAAAGCCCACTTTAGATATCGAAAATCACCTAAATGGACATAATTCGATAACGGAAATGGCTAAAATGATATAGTTTCCCATCGTCGAACAAAAATAGTTAGTCTGAATATAACAAAATTTACAGTTAATATACAGCACTAGTTGATTGGTAAGCAACTTAAAGTTACTTTTACGCTAGATACTTTTCTGTAAATTATAGTGAAATACCACATTGATCTGAAGCCAGCAAATAAAAATAATTGTATTTTTTATTTATTTACTTTAATTTTATTTTATCTTTTCCATTCCCTTTTTAATTCCCCCATTTTACTCTATTGATACACATATTCTTTAGAAACCAGCTACTATTTGTATTTACCCAATACCGAAAAAGCACCTGAAAATTACAAGCTAAAAGACAGAAGCAAACGAAAAATGAAACATATTTTCGGACTCCTCTGCATGACCTCTGCGTGACTTGTGGCGTAGTTAGACGTTTCCTACAATTGCCACAAAATAGTTATTTATAAGCTAGATGATTTTTGCAATTGACATTTTTTTACTGCACGGTTGGTAAAATGGGCCCCCTAGTCATTAAATTATGATTTTTATTTTTTTTAATTTTTTTTTTTTTATTTTAAGTAGGCGTGGCACCGCACACTTTTCAGGGAGATATATTTGAAAATTTCACGGGTCAACGCTTTTAAACTGATTAGGTAGAACGATGAAATTGGTACAAGGTATACAAGCATAATAGGGAGTATAGCTGATGTAATTGGACGAAATCGCTTCCCAACCACGCCCACTTCCGAGCTGGAATATTTCGAAAATCATATGAAAACTACCGCTGGGTATTTAATGTTCGGTTTAACGGAACTTAGACTTCCTTACTTGTTAGTTACTTATTAATGTTTTAGGCGTGAATTTTGAAACTCTTTAAAATTTATTCTATTTTTGAACCGAACTGAAAAACGCTTCTTAGAAGTTTTCGGCAAGGTTTTTGCATTTCAAAGAAAAAATAGTTCGGTTTGTGGTTCGGTTCAAAGACTGAAAAACCGCTGTGGTTCGTTTTGCAGCCCTGGTCAATGCTTGGAGACTCTCATTCTGGGTATATTGCCTTTGGACTTGAACTTTAGTTAAAAGATTCGTATCAATTGGCCTGGGTACAAGTGGGCTTACTTAACTTCAAGTACTGTAAAGAGAAATTTGAATACACTGATTGCTAGGACGGAAGACTGGTCAAGTATTGTGAAGGGGCAAGCGTGTTTTCTTCGAATGGACCCACATACTGATGGCTCCTTTTCTAAGGGCCCACCACTAATTGTGTTGTTTCATACGTAGAGCAACCAAAATTGACAAGGGATGTTGGAAAACCGTTGCAATATATATCAAGTATCCAAAATGTAGGAAAATCAACAATCGAAAGCACTATTTCGCGAACTATCTTTTTTACATGAAATCAACTGGCGAATCTAACATGGCGATGTCCTAGGCTGGAACTAGTACAAAATTCGACAGTTTGGATCTAGTTCATTTATTGGTACTATTTCTATAGTTCTGAATATAAATTAAATAAAAAACTTAAATTCAAATACTAATCCAAATGCCTTTAAATGACTCCTCAAACGCTGATTTCGAACTAGTGAAATCACTAACAGATTAGTTCTTATTGGCCAACTTTTATCTAGTTCTGAACCTGAAATTTGTTCACTAGTGCCTAAGTTCCCTGCAGGGAGGTTTCGAAGTTCCTTTACATGTTTGAAAAAAGTCTGCGCTTCTGTCAGATTATTTTCAACATGTAGTATATAATATTAAAGGTTTAATAAGTATGTAATAATGGAAAATAAATTACACTGAAACAAGTAAGGAAAGCTGTCTTCGGCTGTGCCGAAGGCTATATACCTTTCATGAATAAGCGTCACGATTTTCACTGTTCGATCCCCAGTACAGCCTGTTTCAATTTAACTATATTTACTATACACATTACACATCTTTGTTATAATTTAAAAAAAACTTACAAAATAATAGGATCCGAGTTATCGGAACAATCGATTGTATGGAGGCTATATATTATACGTGTTCAATTGTACTGACTTACACTATACACATTACATATGTAGAAAGTACTAAAGGTGAAATATTTTACGTTCCTAACTTTTTAAATGCGGAAGTATTGGCCAAAAAACCTTATATCGGAACAACCGGTTGTATGGGGCTAAATATATGTTATATTTACCCGATCTTCTTGATTTTCCTCTACACACTACATAAATTGAAAGTACTCAAGTTGCACAATTTTATGTTCCTAACTTTTTAATTGCAGAAGTTTTGGCCAAAAAAACCTTATATCTGAACAATCGGTTGTATGGGGGCTATATGTTACATTTACCCGATCTTGTTGATTTTCACTATATACACTACATAAATAGAAAGTACTCGAGATGCAAAATTTTACGTTCCTAACTTTTTAATTGCAGAAGTTTTGGCCAAAAAACCTTATATCTGAACAATCGGTTGTATGGGGGCTATATGTTACATTTGCCCGATCTTGTTGATTTTCACTATATACACTACATAAATAGAAAGTACTCGAGTTGCAAAATTTTACTTTCCTAACTTTTTAATTGCAGAAGTTTTGGCCAAAAAGCCTTATATCTGAACAATCGGTTGTATGGGGGCTATATGTTACATTTGCCCGATCTTGTTGATTTTCACTATATACACTACATAAATAGAAAGTACTCGAGTTGCAAAATTTTACGTTCCTAACTTTTTAATTGCAGAAGTTTTGGCCAAAAAACCTTATATCTGAACAATCGGTTGTATGGGGGCTATATGTTACATTTGCCCGATCTTGTTGATTTTCACTATATACACTACATAAATAGAATGTACTCGAGTTGCAAAATTTTACGGTCCTAACTTTTTAATTGCAGAAGTTTTGGCCAAAAAACCTTATATCTGAACAATCGGTTGTATGGGGGCTATATGTTACATTTGCCCGATCTTGTTGATTTTCACTATATACACTACATAAATAGAAAGTACTCGAGTTGCAAAATTTTACGTTCCTAACTCTTTAATTGCAGAAGTTTTGGCCAAAAATTCTTATATCTGAACAATCGGTTGTATGGGGGCTATATGTTGCATTTGCCCGATCTCGTTGATTTTCACTATATACACTACATAAATAGAAATTACTCGAGTTGCAAAATTTTACGTTCCTAACTGTTTAATTGCGGAAGTTTTGGCCAAAAAACCTTATATCTGAACAATCGGTTGTATGGGGGCTATATGTTATACTGGTCCGATCTTGTCAGTTCCGACAAATGATTCCTATATTACAAAATGGTGGCCACATACAAAATTTCAGCCAGATATCTCAAAAATTGAGGGACTAGTTTGCGTTCAAACAGACAGACGGACAGACGGACAGACGGACAGACGGACAGACGGACATGGCTAAATCAACTCATCTCGTCATCCTGATCATTTCGGTATACTTATTGATGGGTCTATCTCTTCTTCTTCTCATATTTACAAACATCGGACCAAAGTTATAATACCATTTCATGTTCATGAAAGGTATAAAAAGGTTGTGTGCTTTTTAGGCACATAGCTGCCCGGACTGTTACGTTGCACGTGCGATTTGCGCTGGATAAAAGGCGCATTTAAGCATTAATTATAGCTTGGCTGTGAATTTCGTTGTAAATAACAAAAACTCAGTTGTATTAGGATCAGAATTCAAAAATTTCTAAAGAAGGAACATGGTCCAGGGGAGGAAGACAGAAAATGTACTTAAACGGAAGTGGCTCGGGCCATGGGTTTTTTTTTATTTATCTAACTCTCCTACTATAGTCCGGTCAATATACATCTGAAACACCAATAATTCCCACAGAGCCAAATTTTTGCATACAGCTTAGGTTTACCTTCAGATAGAAAACCTCAAAGGTCCTCATTGATCCCATGTGTGCTAAAAGAGTTATTCGGGATCAAAGGTCAAAATTTTAGTGTGTTTGGACTCTTTTCCAAAACGGTAAGTTTTTTCGTAAAACTACCAAAGACCAAGTTGTAGACCTGGAAATTCTCCACAAATATGGTCTCTAACAGTTACCACTTCTGAGATATGGCGATTGTAAAATTAGCTCTGGAAATTATATGGAAATATGTACATGCAACGTTAGGGCTTTTCAGGAATTTCCTCGAAAACTTTAGCCACCTTTTCTTTATGCTTAGTATTAAAAAATTCTATTCCGGTAAATTTAGTTTATCTTGTGTCAGGTAATTTTTCAAAAAAATTTTGACCTTTGACCCCGAATAACTTTTTTGAAGGTAAACCTAAGCTGTATGCAAAAATTTGGCTCTGTGGGAATTATTGTTATTTAACCACTATTTTTATGTCTATCTTGGCCGGACTACTAGTGGACATAAAAGGGTAAGCAAAAATTATTTTAATATGCAAAGCATTCTTTTCTGCAGCCATTTAAACTGCATTTTTTTGGTTTTTTTAATTATATCGGTAATGGTAACATCTGCAAAAAATTTTCCTCTACACTTTGCTGGCGAGGTGATTCTCCCTCAAAAGTATTTTTTCAGTTTTTCTGGTAAATGCTATAGTTTTCCCGCTATATGCATTTTTTTTGCAAATTAAATATTTTTGTTTGTCAATTTCGGAAGAATTGTTAATGGATATTAAAGTGTGTTCTAGCGACTTTTTGTGAAACAAGATTAGCCCTTGAAAAATCGGTGTGCAAAAGTTCGAATTAAAAAGACTGTTACGTTACAAACAACTTTTAGCTCTGAACAAAGACATAACTACAAACTCAACTGATATGGCAGTTGATTTAAAAAATAGACTGGGAATGCTCGAAGAAAATTGATTTTGTCTGGTTTGTTAACGAGCTAGGTTTAGCAAAAAGAAAACTATTTTGAATTTTGAACTGTTACGTTACATGAAAAAATGCGGTCGAATTCATTTTCATCCAAAATACTCACAACATTTGTATCCTCGAAATATTTTATAAAATTACTTTCGATTAACCTAAATCCGTCTGGAAAAGGTAAATAGAGCGTTACAAATAATATTACTGAAATGCAACGTACTTTTTCGTTATATAATATAAATTTTACCAATTTTGTTCATAAAGAAACACCGCAGAAACTGTCGTATATTTTCGAAGAAAGTAAAAGGTTGTGCGTTGTCTTCGAGCATAGGATTCTTTGGCATGTGTGTAACCACAAAACAATCAAAAGCACCCAAAATTTAAACAAAAAATTATTTTTTGTGGTTTCGTTTTTGGCGATATTGGTCATATGGCCTAGCTAGCAAACTGCTGAACTTTGTTGATATCCTTTTAAAATCTCCTTAGATACTTCCCGTTAGCATCACACAAGCTTCTTAACTCGTTCTTGGCTCTAAAATAATCCAAGTACACCTATCTGACGCTGGAACCTGTTGCTATGAAAAAACTGTACCCCGCCCTATTTTATAAATATTTCTTTGAGCATTAGGTTAATGAAATCGAACAGTTAGCTGCCTTGTGTGAAACAACTTTGGATGTCGAACTGTTCAGAAAAATATTTGCCAAACCTAACAGAAATACAGGAAACGGAAATGGTTAAGTATCACATCTACAAAGTTCATTTAATAAAAATTAAAATTAAAATAAAAGTTGAAGAATCATTGTAATATAAAAAGCCGAAGAAATTACAATTAAAACACCAACGTTAAATTAACTCCGGGTCAATCTCCAAGCTCATTTAATGCAAATTAAAAGCTTTGTCATACTTGTGCTAGCAGTTAGTGTGCACAATTAGTTTCGAAATAAATAAAACTTTGCAATGCAATAAATAAAACGGGCAATTATAATGAGCGTCCATGTGAGCAGCCAGATGAAACCACTAATTAGCAATGGTAAAATCTACTGGTCTATATATACACGTGTCGACTAAATTGATATCAAGTTCACTAAATACGACTTTATTATCACTTTGGTGGGGCAGGTGTACTGCTTTTTTCTGTCAACTTGGCGACGAATCCTATTTAAAAAAAAAAAAACAAGCACACAAGAAAAGATGTACAACATATTACTTTAACATTTAACCATTTTTATAAGAATGTAACACTTGTTAAATTTCACCATCCTTCAGGTGTAGCTACTAGTCAGGGACGGAAAATAAAAGTAATTTTTTTTGGATCTCAAGTTTTTTGTCATCCCAGGGCTTCCAGGATCAAAATCCTAGCCGCAATTAATTTTCATGGCATTTTTGAAAAAAGTCCGATAATAACATAAAAATCCGGACTTTTATTTTTTCTCGCCAGCAATAAAAGGTATCTTTGTCCTTTTATTTTTTAAGGACAGAATAAAAGTCCTCTCAAATATTTCCGAACCGCTTGTCCAAATTAAATAAATTTGGTATCATATGAAAGAGGAAGATATTTGAGAGGACTTTTATTCTGTCCTTAAAAAATAAAAGGACAAAGATAACTTTTATTGCTGGCGAGAAAAAATAAAAGTCCGGGTTTTCCGATTATTTCTGTCCGGATAAGATTAAAAGTCCAGATGTAACTTTTTTCTCTGGACTTTTATTTTAAAAGGATAATTTTTGTTATTCGAGACTTTATGCTCGAGCTCGAGACTTTGTGCTCAGAGTTGCAAAATTATAAAATGGACGAAAATGGTGGGCATTGATGTATTTTATTCGAAATGTTGTAAGGGGATTCTAAGGGGGAAAAAAAATTAAAAAAAAAAAATTAAAATTTCCTTTTAAAAAAAGGAGATATGGGACCACTTCTCTTGTTTTCTTGCAGATTCCCTTGTCTTTGTCTACGAAACTTAAAAAACAAACCATAAATAATGTTTTTTTTTTTCAATGTGAGCAGTGAACAAACAACAGGAGGTATTTACACTTTCAAACATTTTTCAAACAGTTTTTGCGTCAAAATAACTGGGCTAGGCTTATGTCATGCCCTAGATGTTGATAGACCGAAAAAAACAGAAAAAAAATCAACGAAATAACCTGTTTTTGAATAATAAAACATTGGCATGGTTTTTTTGGCATACCAACATCTACGGCACGACATAATCCTCGCGCAGTTGTTTTAATCCAAAAATTCCCACGCACAAAAGAATGACAAGGAAATATTTCCGATTTGTAGGAAATTTTGACTTTGACGGAGCTTTTTTATAGAAAATGTGACGTTTGGGCGTTTCTGTTGAATAAAAAATGGAAATACGGCCTTTTGTTTGGTCACTTCTCATATATCGACTCCAGCTCTTAATTACACGGCTCTACAAAAAAAAATTGTTGCCAAAATATGTTTGCAAATATATTGATATTGATGTTATTGAAAAGTTTTGATTAATCCGCTTTAATAAGTATACGAGCTGTTAACACTTCTTGATAAATTTCAGAGAAATTGTAAAAATAATGCCAACAAATTTGCAGGTCTGTCCGACAATGCACGTTCAGTCATAAAAAGGTACAATTAGTTTCTTGATAGCATATCACCTTACGAGCAGACCTCATGACTAGCCTAAACTTCTTCTCGATTTTAGCTATATCATTTTGACGGCGGAGTGGAAGACCACTCTCTTTAAAAATTTGGCTTAAGAGCGCTCAATCTTAGTATGAGTTTTAACTACTTCTATCTGAATAGACCTCTATCTGAAGAAACCGTGTTTTTAAATATATAAACATTTTAGATACTTAGGCCCGGTTTTTCAGTGCGAGTTTAAACGGCCAATTTGTATGAAATAAACCCTAGTCAACTTTGTGGTTTGAACTTGCACTGAAAAACCGGGCCTTAATCTCAAGGTACATATAGACGATATTTTCCTACTGGGTCAATTAATGCACCAGAAGACAGTAACCGCTCTTGGAGATTTAGTTTCTTTCTGATTCATTGCCAATTATTTGCGGTTATATGCTAGATGAATAATATGTAAGAAAACGTGCCAAGAATGAAAGCAAAACCAAAAAGATCCCAACACATGCAACTTGCCTTGAAACGCTATACAAAAAGCGAAAGGAAAAAATAAGCAATGGGAATATAAAATTGCAACCAAATTGTTATCGCGTAAAATTAAAAGGAAACAAACTTGCCATAAACATCACAAAACAGGTTCAAGATGTTCATACATACATACGTACCTATGTGAGTCAATGTGTGCTCCTTTAAGCCGAACAAACCTGGTACATTGTTAGCCATCAGTGAAGGAATGCAGTTTCAACAAAGAAAGTAAAACCAAAGACATGAAGGATGAGCAACTCGTACAGGCCAGAACAACGATGCACCAGAAGACTTGGTGGCAAATAAAAACTCTGAGATAATCAAATATGGGGAAATGAGAAGCAGAATTTATAGTCGAGTTACGAGAGGCGCAAATCGAGTGGCACTTCCGAGCTGTCGCAAAACCAGATTTACAGACAGCCATGGGCTATGTCATTTCTGTTTATTTTAGAAGCAACATTTCTAGGCCAACACTTCTACGGCACAAAGATCACACGCAACTCACTGAAAGGCTATGAAGTTTAAACGATTTATAGCGGCGGCGGTTAAAGCAGCATTGGTCGGTCGGCCAGTCTGAATTGGCTTAGCATTAACAGGGAGGCAAACTTAATTACAACAACAACAATGCAACAACTATAAAGTAGCAAAGAAGTTGGCATGTCTTGGGCGCACGAGACGGCCGACGGCTGTGGAGCAGATGTTGCCTGCTAGGCAATGCCAACAAAGAAAAAACCTACAAAGCGGCCTTTGAGTCAATCAATTAAATCGATCGGAAATATGAACGTATGCGGCTGTATGTAAACATTGTCGTAGGTACAGACACGTAAACCGGCGAGTCGATAAGTCAACTAAGCAATTATTGATGCGAACTGCAGAGGATGTGTAAGTACATATGTAGGTGTATATGTATGTTTGGTTCTTTCTATGCCCACATGAATGCAGCTGTTGTTGGCTGTGAATGCACAAAAGCATGAAACATGTCGCTGTTGCATTCGTTCCCATATTCAGAGGCAAGTGCCCCTTGTCGTCGTCGTCTTTGGGATTATCTAATTTACAGGCAACTGACTTTTATATGTAGCTATGTACATACACACTGAAAAAAATCTACAAGAAACGGCCGCCAAATTAACAGTAAACCCTGTCATTTTTCGTCCCACAGTGGGTAATACCAATTTTGAAAGTGACCCCCTATCATTCTTCGGATATACTATTATATTGACATGAATTACTGTAAATTTGAAAGTGGACTCATATCATTAGTTGATATTTTTCAAAAATCACATTTTCTTACTGCCAAACAGTAACTACTGTAATATTTACAGTATTACCATAATCGCTTTGAAAGTGGCTTTGATATGTTACTTTCAATCTGCACTTTCAACCTTTTTATTTCAGTGCATACATCAAGGATATCACACAGTGCCTTATACTTTGAAGTTAGCTAAGGCATGCTGCTGTCCACATTTGAGTGTGTTTTATAGTTCGTTATGGTGATAGAAACTAGTCGGAACAGAGTTGACCTGTTCTACAGAATCCATTCAGATATTAAAAACAACAATTATTATCTTTATGGGGCATCTTTATATATACAAATCTTTTGAGCGAACTTGGGCACTAAGCTCCTCCTGAACGCCTTGGCCGACATTGTTGTGTGCTGGAGAATGGTTTTGATTCACTATCCGGACCAATGGATGAAGTGGAATGGGCACCTTCTATACAAATGGAATTTTGCGTACTGTATGTCTCTGGAAATATTAATAGTCGAATAGAGATAGGGATAGAGGGAGCATGGAAATTATAATACAATATAAGGAATCTATTATCTAGGAAACGCAAGGGATAAAGGATATGAAACGAAAGGAAAGGAAAGAAAAAAATAAAGAGGATGAAAAAAAGGAAAAGACAAGACAAAAAAGAAAAGAAAGGAAAGAAACAAATAATAAAATGAAATGAAAAGATAGAAAAGGAAAGGAAAAGAAAGGAAGGAAAGGGAAGGAAAGGAGACGAAATGAAATGAAAGAAAAGCAAAGGAAAGCAAATAAAACGAAAGGAAAGGAAAGGAGTGAAAAGGAAAGGAAAGAAAAGCAAAGGAAAGCAAGTAAAACCAAAAGAAAGGAAAGGAAAGGAAAGAAAGATGAATAAAAACAACCTAAAATAAATAGTTATAAACATTACTGAATGACGTAACGAGCGAGAAAAAGGCAAAAAGAAGAAGAATGTATAGAAACCGAAAATATAAAAAAAGGAAAAGTAAGTAAAACTTAAGAAATAGCAAAAAAGTAATAAGTTAGGAAACTGAACTTAAATAAGGTAGATAAATAAAATAAGGTTATGTGGTTGAATTTGAACCACTGGGCAAACTGTAGTAGGAAGAAAAACACAATACTTATGATAGAAGAAAAGGAGGATAATATGACCTGCATTATTTACAATTTCAAACTTTTGGGGTGTCTACAAGTTGAGAAAAATCTAAGGGCGGTTTCTTTAAAAATAAACAAATACAGCCTGGGTTGTGGTATCTTTACTCTATCGTTTATTGCACAGAAAACTTAATTAGATACAACTACTCGTGCCTTTTCAATGACGATCTAGATTAGATTCAAAAACGCTATATGTATCTCAGATAAAATGTATCGAGTTTTCGTTTGAAAGTTCTAATGTTTCGATATGAGTGTTTTTGAAAATTACTACAAAAAAGGGCAATCTTGATAAGTCCGTCCACCAACGCCCCATTTCACCTTTGATTTGCCGCACCCCTCATGTGGATTCCGCTACTAGACAGAAACTATAGCCCATTAAGAAAAGTAGATAGCCCCAGTTCTCCTTAGGACGTTATTCCAAGTGCATTACTCATGCTTATCCAAGAAAAGGTGGATTTTAAAATAATATTGGCAAATTTTCAAGATCCGTTTAGGGTGATGAAAATGATGTCAGTATATATGTATACCTTTTAACATCGTTTCGGGTTCAGATCCCGACCTCTTATGCTAATTTTTTATCGTTTTGGCCAGGCCTCGTCGAAATTGTAACTGAGGTTGTATTAGTGAAAGAGCAGCCAACGCACCAATGAAGTTATGCCATCTGTTTTTGTTCCATCGCTCACTAGCAACCACGGAGACAATATCGTATCCTGTTGCCTCGTTTCTTTGCATGTTAGCGACTGAGCACAACACATGACATTCTTTGTTCGAGAGACCAAACAAAGAGTGTAATAATCTGTGTGAATTTTGTTCTCAGATTTTCAAACAATTTTTCCACTAGCTGCCGGGGTATGGTTTACACCAAGTTGGTTTCGCTTTAGGGTTTGTTTCTGTATTCAAATCGCATTGTATGCCCTATTAATATGCAACAACCGCATTTGTCCCACATATTCTAAACGTTAGCCGATTTCTAGGCATAAGTATACACAGTAAAAAGAAAAGTCTAAATTTAATACCAATTTGGGGTTTATATATAACAAAGCCGAAAAGTATTAAATTAATACCATTTTCCATTTAATGGAATTGACTTGAATTAAATTTGGACTAATTTAATTGCCAAAATTGAGAGAGAGAGCGTGATTTAGTATTATTTTGGTATTATTTTAAAACCATTAGTCCAAATTTAATTTCCAAACTTTTTCAGGGTCTTAAAATAATGGTCTCTCATTTTTTACTGTGTACTACAATACATACACACGCCTCTATCTGGGTAGGAAACTCTTTAAGTTATCTTTAAGGTCGGTTTGCGAACTAAATTTAGTAAAAATATTGATTTCAAGCGATGGACCTTTCCACTGCGTTTTTATAGATCCACTCCCTCTGTGGGGAAATTCAGATGAATTGCCGGGAATCCACGTCAAACAGCCATTAGCAGCCCCTATTTGAAGCCATCGGTAATTGAGTGTCATGATCCTGCAAATACAAAGCCACAAATGTTGCTACAAAACAACAAATGAGAGCAAGAACAGAAGAATCCATAATAGAGGACCAAATTAAAGAGAAACACAAATTGCAGAAGCAATATGAACGAAATTAACAGATGCATAAAAAGTACAAAAAAGTGTATAAATAAAAATATTTCAACCCTCCCCAACGAAGCGAAAGGCAAAATTAAATAGATCAAAATAAACCAGAGAAAAACAAAAAACATTCAACGAGTATTTGTACGATCAGTAGGTAAGTAGTTAGGGCAAGCCGTATACATATTAAGCATGTAACAAAAACAACAAATTGGCACTTAAATGCAGCCAAAACCAACACGGCATTCTGTTCACTAAGCAAGCCAACTTACCCGCACGTAAAAATATCTCATAGAACGTTTTTTTTTTGGTATGCGAAAGGCACAAACGATCGAGCTGAGTAACTTCAATGAGAACAAAAACTGCACCACTCAAGCGAGGTACCTACGTAGAGGCAGAAATGTATTGCGAACATGCAAAAATAGAAATATAAATAAATAAATACACCACGGTCGTTGCCAAATATGTATGCATGTTTATGTGTTTCAGCATAAATGAGTTTTAGAGATGGTGAACTTGAATTGAGGAATCTCGGTGCTCCAAAATAAATCTCAGAATTTTTCTTTGAAACACCCTATATTAAAGTTTGATTCATCTCAAAACATTTTCATCTGAAAAAAATTCTGGAGTAGGGCCTTTTGAAAAAGGGGAATCTTCCACTCAGCCATCGCTAAGAGCCTCAGTGAACATTAGCGGCAATTGACGAATGATATAATTAAGCAAAACCTAGAACAATATATTATCTTATATATTATAGCTAAAGCGTGACAGTTTAAATATATCACTTGCTATACCCTGGACGCACCAGAAGGAAACCATCTTAAAGGCTATAGACTCATCACAAAAAAAGCAAAGGTTCCCGTAGAACTTGAACTAATAAGGGTTTCCAAACTGGCAACAAAATCACAAAGATCAGGCGGGGATCTGGCGACTGTAAGTCTCTTACTGGCGCTGATTTAATTTTAGTAAGTACCTAGAAAAGTCGGGATTGCCTACTATCACAAATATTGATCGAATACCTGTACAATATGCTCCTAAAGCACACACTTTTCTATAAACTCGGCTCCTGACAAGATCACTAAAGACTACGCCAATAAAATTCAATGTTATGGGCAAGGTACGAAAAAGATAGGTATGTAAATACATATCGATATCACATAGTAAATTTACTCGTTGAGAATAATTTTTAGCACGCATACGCTGTACTGAGTTGAACTGAATGACTGAGGGACTGACTGACTGCCTTGGTGGTTATATTGCTTGGTAGTCTGGCCTGCTCCCAGGCAGATGATCGAGTAGCTGACGACGTGTATATAAATATGTATATTATGCATGTATGTATGTATATATGCCTTAGCCCTACGAAAAATGTGGTTCGTTTTGAAAACCTCCCAGACTACACCTTTTTCAATTGTACTTCGGAATGCGTAAAATATTCTTCAGAAACCATTAATTGTACTTCGGAATAGTCATTTGTACTTCGGAAATCGTACTTCAGAATAGTCAATTGTACTTCAGAAGTTGTAAAATGTATTTCAGAATAGTCAATTGTACTTCATAAACTGTAAAGTGTACTTCAGAATAGTCAAATGTATTTCAGAAACTGTAAAATGTTATTCAGGAATCGTAAATTGTACTTGAGAAATCGTAAATTGTACACCAGAAACCGTAAATTGTACTTCATAAACCGTAAAATGTACTTCGAAACCGTAAATTGTACTTGAGGATTGTCAACTGTACTTCAGAAACCGTAAATTGTACTTCAGAGACTATGTAGTATTGCATCTTGAAACCTTAAAAACAGCTTCAAATGTACTATGGTAATGTAATTTGAAAGAAAAAAAAACTGGTTTATGTAGGAGTATACATATGTTAGTCATATAAATATTTATTTTTAAATTATAACTCAATATATTTTAACAATAAATAATTAAACAATCACAATTGTCAGGTAATCCATTGAAGCCGACCTATGTTCTTTTCGTAGTTCTTAGACCTACATATGTGTTACCAATTATTCTATCTGAATTAGTTTCTGAAGTACAATTTATTCCTTCTGAAACACATTTTATAACTTCTGAAGTACAATTGACTATTCTTAAGCACAATTTACGATTTCGGTAGTACAATTTACTCTTTCTGAAGTATAATTTACTGTTTCTGAAGTACAATTTACTGTTTCTGAACTACAAATTATGTTTTCTGAAGTACAATTGATTATTCTGAAGTACAATTAACGGTTTCTGAAGTACAATTGACTATTCTGAAGTACATTTTATAGTTTTTGAAGTACAATTGACTATTCTGAAATACATTTTACGATTTCTGAAGTACAATTGACTATTCTGAAATACATTTTACGATTTCCGAAGTACAATTGACTATTCTGAAGTACATTTTACGGTTTCTGAAGTACAATTGAAAAAATTTGGCACTAGAGTATGCTTCATTGTAAGATTTTCTATTTAGCGTTTACCACTTACAAGGTTGCTACCTATTTTAAATTTTTTTAAATTTAATAGGCTGTGCCAATATGGATCTCGATATTTTTTTTTTTTTTTACTGATTCGACCCTTTTGAATAAACTATATCTCTATTGAACGAAAAGTATTTTACTTCGTATTTCAACAAAAATATTTTTATTAGCACCGTGGGCTGCCACCTACTTCCAATACATTTATATTTTTTAAGCGGATGCCACCTATTTGAAATTTTTAAAAGCTTAGTAAAGTAACCCAATATGTGTATCAAACGAAAAAATTGTACTTCGTATTTCAACAAAAATATTTCTAAGCAGAGTTGCCACCTACTCCTGCTATCAAAATATTTACTAATAAGAATCTACAACAAAGTAAACTATATGGCAGCCTCGAAAAAGGGCGCGCAAATCTCGGTTACCCAGGTACTGGACCAGTCCGCGAGTAGACTCTTTGGAAGTTAGTATATAGTAGTAGAGTATCTGGATTATAGGTATGTATTTATATTTCTTTGTGTAGTTGTTGCTGCCAGCTCTTTGTTGGCAAAAAGGGAATGAAGCCTCAAATGTTGCCTTTGGTTGGCACGTTCAGGTTGAACACGTTCTGCCAAAGCCACGCAGCCGCAGTTTTAAAGGGATATGCGCGCCGTGTAGAACTAAACGAAATGTTAAACGGACGAATGAAGAAATTGCCGTTGAGTGAATGTGTTTTATATAATGAAATCGTTTAAAGGAATTAGTTGGAGGTGAAAATTTCATATATTAAAAATTTGCAACAAAGAAAAAAAGTTGCCATAAATTCAAGAAAGTGCATTGAATTTTGAAAAAAATGTGTATTTAAAAAAAAATTAAATTTTCAAAGTAAAGTGCTAGAAAGCAGCGTAAAGTCTTGTCGAGGATTTCATATACAAATTGGAATACATACATTGTGAAATATCCTTAAAAGCAGCTGCACTACGTTTGCAGCAATCAAAAGCAACAACAAACGGCGCTAGAGTACAAGTCGTGTGCGTTCATTTTACCATTTGCCGCATCTGCCAGATACTTTTCGTCATGCTCTTTGAAGCAACAAAGTAAAGGAGAGTGCGCAGCAAAGTGAGTGACGCATGCGCAAATGCAAAACTACCAAAAACCAACAAAATAAATACATAATAAGAACCCCTATTTATTGTTTAGTGTTTGTACATATGAATATATCCAAAAAACAAAATATCGTTAAGGTAATAAAACGAGTGAACTCATTTCAACTTGGGAGAATTGTGATAATAGTGCCAGCTGCTTTATTTCGGTTTCCTCATAAGTATTACCCGGCACATTTAAGAAGTGCATTTGTGAAGGCAACAGCAGCTGGGGAAAATGAAATAAAACTCAAATACTAAAAAAAACCCCAGCAGCACGGGATATAATTGAAGCTAGTTTATGAAAAAGTAAGTGGATATCAACAATAAACCGTGAAAAGTGAGCGAGATTGCATTTATAAGAAGAGTAGGTATAGCTCAAAAAATATTAAAAAATAGTTTTTTTGGAAAAAATATTTTCAAACACAGTTGATAAAAAAAGTATTCTCACACATTATTTGAAGTTGAAATTAACCCAAACAAAGCTTTTAATTAACAAGTATTTATCTACAAAAATTGTGTATGTGATATCAATAATCCAAATTCTGATTGAATACCTCCAAATCAGTCTAAGTAGCTACGAATATATTAAAAAAAAAGAGTTACTTAAACCTTAAACCGCACAGTTTCAACAGCGCCAAAACTCAAAATGTCCCACTGTATAGAACAAGAGCGCCTGCGCTCAGCAACAGTCATCTGTCGCGGCACGAACTACACCAGCTTTGCAATAATTGCTGTCATCACATTTACAATTTATCTAACAATAATGCAACCGCCATTTGTCACAGCGCTACCAGAATATCAACACTCTTCCCAACATCAACATCATCACCGCCATCAGCTGCATAACGGCGGCGGCGCTGTAACCAACTCCACTGCGGCTGGTACAACTAAACATGTCACCGGCAACTTAAATGATGGCTCTACATCGCCGTCGACCACAATCCCAATGGGTATTCATCACACCAATTGGCGTCGCATCGAGATGATGGATGCAAATGGTCTATACTGGCTGGAATGGTGGCTAAAGGGTTCGACCACATCAAAAGAGATACATTTTCGTGCAACTGTCAATACGCGTGGTTTCATTGGGCTCGGGTTTGCGCGCAAGCATCCGCGCATGGCTAATGCCGATTTGGTATTGCTTTGGGTCGATGATCGTACTGGCAAAGCAAATGCATTGGTAAGTTAGGCCGTCTACCAACAATTTATATACATATGTAGTAAAATTTCAATTAAATGACTTAAATAAAATTGCGAACCCATAGTTAACTATGGAACTTTAGTTAACCTGCCTCGGTCCTTAGACAGACTCATATTAGCATATGAGAGGGACATAATAAATGTTCTCTCAGTTGAGCAGGAGCCTTGGCAGATAGAATCGCCGACTGAGCGAACTATCGTTAGTATTCCGAAGTATTTTTCTGGCATCAAAAAAAGAATCGGCCAACGGACGCCTTGGCAACCCCAATGTGTGTGACATTATTTAGGGCTTTTACTGCCGCCAATATAAGCGGGTCTAACTTCTATTTTTTTGGTGACTGCAGTCACATGTGAAAACATTTCTATTCATTGCTATTCATATCAAAACTTCCGCTGGGAAGTGTGTACCTTAAACTGTGAGAATTAGTAATATCATTCATCACCGTAGCTACGTGCCCCATAGTTTGACATTAGTGCCTTCCTGTATCTACTTAATTATGTAGTACACAGGAACCGAAAATTAAAGCATTTTTTTATGTTATAAAATACCCTGAATAAAATAAAGGACCTTACAAAAACTAACTAATCTAAAAGTTTCACTTTTTTCTTCGTACTTTCATTTTGAAAGGAGACCAAGTCTCTGTCGCTGGTAGTGCATACCTATTCAGTATTTGTGCATGTAAATACATAAGTAAATAACTAGTTTTGCTAGCTACTCCTATTACGCAATACGATATTGTTTGCTCGCAACCTTTATAGCGTTGTCAACCCCAGTAAAGACTAATACCATCTCCTGAATTCAATTAAATTGTTAAGGGCTTCTATCCGCTTTATTCTAAAAGGCTTTTTTCTGTTTATTATTTGTGTGTCCTTTTTTTATTGGCAAAGGAAAACAAAAACCAAATGAAATTTAACTCTACCAACTTATTGTTGTTGTTTTTTATGCACTTAGCGAACAGCACCGTTATACAATAACAACAACTCGGCTCAAATAACAACCTATGTTTACTAATTTCTTGGTTATTTCATCATGTCCTGCATCGTGGCTCTGTTTGTAATGGAAAGGGTTGTAAGGTTTTTTATACCCAGGGTACTAGTACTAGTACAAGAGTATTATATTTTGTCCACTTAACTGTACTATGTAACGGCACAAAATAATCGAGATAGATATAGAGTTCCAGAGTTGAAAAGACGAGTTCATTAAGGCATGCCAGTCCGTCTGTCCGTGTACACGATAACTTCACAGAGCCAAAAATGCCTAATAAAATTAATAAGATTGTCTTCATGATCAGTTTTTGGGCAAAGGGGTAGTCGCAACGGTGCAAACGAAGAAAAAACTGTAGGGAAATCTTTTTGGCTTTAAGAAGAAATTCTTATTAAAAAACTATACATTTAGTACAAAGGTGTAGTTAGACGCTGGCAATTATTAGTATACGATGGCCGGATGGTTAGCAGCTGGGTTTAGCAATCGAAAAATTGTAAGTTCGATTCTCTCTCTTTTTTTCCTAATTAGAAATGTTAAAAAGAAATCTTCTTAAATATATTTATAAGATTTTCCTTTGAAACATTAACAACTATACACATATCAGTAATTAGACGCTAGCAATCAAAAGTGAGCGATGGCCTGATGGTTAACAGCTGGGTTTATCATTCCGAAAATTGTAAGTTCGATTCTCGGTGAGGGCAATATCATTTTATTTTTCATTTAAAATATTAAAAAGAAAATCTTCTTAATAAAATTAAAAAGACTGTCTCTACAATAATAAGAAGCACATCTTCTTGAAGAAAATCTATAGAGATATCTTATGACTTTTGTTCTATTTTATTAGGCATTGTTGGCTCTGTGTTGAGTAAAAATTTAGATATTTGCATGATTTTGTATACAGGTTACTTTCTGCTATTGAAAATGGGCGAAATCGGATGATAACCACGCCCGCTTTTTCAATATCAAAAATTTCGAAAATCACATAAATTGACATATCTCGCACAGAGCCAACAATGCCTAATAAAATAGAAAAAAAAAGTCATAAGATATCTCTATAGATTTTCTTCAAGAAGATGTGCTTCTTATTATTGTAGAGACAGTCTTTTTAATTTTATTAAGAAGATTTTCTTTTTAATATTTTAAATGAAAAATAAAATGATATTGCCCTCACCGAGAATCGAACTTACAATTTTCGGAATGATAAACCCAGCTGTTAACCATCAGGCCATCGCTCACTTTTGATTGCCAGCTTCTAATTACCGATATGTGTAGAGTTGTTAATGTTTCAAAGGAAAATCTCATAAATATATTTAAGAAGATTTCTTTTTAACATTTCTAATTAGGAAAAAAAGAGAGAGAATCGAACTTAAAATTTTTCGATTGCTAAACCCAGCTGCTAACCATCCGGCCATCGTATACTAATAATTGCCAGCGTCTTACTACACCTTTGTACTAAATGTATAGTTTTTTAATAAGAATTTCTTCTTAAAACCAAAAAGATTTCCCTACAGTTTTTTCTTCGTTTGCACCGTTGCGACTACCCCTTTGCCCAAAAGCTGATCATGAAGACAATCTTATTAATTTTATTAGGCATTTTTGGCTCTGTGTAGGATCAGACATCCAAAAATTTCTAAAGAAAGAACTGAAAATCGACTTACTTCGGTTTTTTTGGTTTATCTAACTCTCCTACTAATAGACATAAAAGGTTAAAGAAAATAATTAAAAAAAGCATTTTTTTTGCAGCCATTTAAAGTGCATTTTTTTTTTTTGTTTCTTTTAGTTATTATACTACCAGCATCTGTCAAAAAATTTTCTTCTACAGTTTTCTGGTCAAGTGATGCTCTATCAAAAGTATGTTATAATAATAATAATAATAAACTTGAGGTGTAGCACTGCGACCTTAAGGTCTATTGTGCCCTCATACACTCATTGCACATTTTCAAAGCCGATCGCTTTCAGGCAATCCAGAATCAGGGTCGGCCCTAACTGGTGTATGTGCCTGCTCTCTAGACTCGTGGAACGTATCAATCAAGGCAAGCCCTAGTCTTTATAAACCCACACAGAGCCAACAATGCCTAATAAAATAGAACAAAAGTCATAAGATATCTCTATAGATTTTCTTCAAGAAGATGTGCTTCTTATTATTGTAGAGACAGTCTTTTTAATTTTATTAAGAAGATTTTCTTTTTAATATTTTAAATGAAAAATAAAATGATATTGCCCTCACCGAGAATCGAACTTACAATTTTCGGAATGATAAACCCAGCTGTTAACCATCAGGCCATCGCTCACTTTTGATTGCTAGCGTCTAATTACTGATATGTGTATAGTTGTTAATGTTTCAAAGGAAAATCTTATAAATATATTTAAGAAGATTTCTTTTTAACATTTCTAATTAGGAAAAAAAGAGAGAGAATCGAACTTACAATTTTTCGATTGCTAAACCCAGCTGCTAACCATCCGGCCATAGTATACTAATAATTGCCAGCGTCTAACTACACCTTTGTACTAAATGTATAGTTTTTTAATAAGAATTTCTTCTTAAAACCAAAAAGATTTCCCTACAGTTTTTTCTTCGTTTGCACCGTTGCGACTACCCCTTTGCCCAAAAACTGATCATGAAGACAATCTTATTAATTTTATTAGGCATTTTTGGCTCTGTGCAGCGAAAGCACATACTGCTGCCAGAGAACATTTCAGACAAAGAAGAGTTCAGGATATTTATCGACTTTAGGTTCCACTAATAGGCACGTTATTGTTTACAGATTTTTTAAGCTTTTCCAATCCAAGGGAAACGTTTTATTCGCACTATTTCTCATATAGGTACATTGCAGAAGCTAAGAAACTTAAAAAATCTTTTTAATATTTTACAGTGCCTAGCAAATAAAAAAAATTACAGCACCTACCACTATTGAATTCTTTTTTTCTACTTTAAAATGTGCGGCAATAATTTTTGAGTAAAGCGCTTTGCGCGTTAAAATTGTAGATACATTGGTACATAAACAAATTTCATTTTCGTTTTATCACCAGAAGCTGGCTTCAAAGTTTCATATAAAATTACTTCAAAATTCAAAAAAAAAAAAAAAACAATTGCTTCAGCACACAGATTCGTACTGGGTTTAAAAGCTCGGTAAAAGCCAATAAGTAAAAGCGAGACGGCCATCATTGCCTAGGCGGTTTAAGGCTGTTTTAAGTAAGTAAGTAAGAGATGGCCATCACGCACTGAAATAATTGTATGTAAATGAGCTATCAGCCGACAGGTGGCAGGAAAAGCTGTAGGTATGTTTCTATGCTATTAACAGCTATTAGGTAGTAGCTGACAGGCTAAATAAAAACCGGATATCCTATTAAGAACCCAAATGAACATATTGTAGCTCATAGGGGATTAGCTAGGCAAGCCGGGCTTTTCGGCTTATATGAAAGGCACGCCACTGACTTAGGCTACTTCTAGCGATAGCGTCGCATTTGCACACAATATGCTCCGCAGTTTCGTCCTCGTAAACACAGAAGCGACACAGACTGCTGGATGCGATGCCCAATATGTGCATGTGGGCCTTCAGCCTGCAGTGACCTGTGAGAACTCCTGTGATGATTCTAAGATTGTTCTTGGATAGACCGATTACACTTTCGAATCTCTTGGTATTGTAACCGCCCATCATTTCCTTCGCCTGACGCAGCCCAGTCGCTTGACGGCAGTGTACTTCTCTCAGAGTTGACTCCTTCTACCCTAAGTCTCTCGTTTATGGTATGGGGGCCGATGCCCAGGAAAGGTTCTGGACCTATGGGCTTCATTGCTGCCGCTGCACGAGCAAGCTAGTCGGCTCGTTCATTGCCTTCCACCCCGAGATGGCCCGGGATCCAGGCTAGTCGGCCCCTGTTGCGAGATGACAGATCATTTAGTCTGTCCACGCACTCCAGTACCAGAAGAGATCTTATTTCACATGCCGAGATGGCCTTCAGTGCCGCCTGACTTAGTATTGTTATGTTCTCATGGAAGTAACCACTCTGCAGATTTATGTCTGCGCATATGCTTATCGCAGCTACTTCCGCCTGAAATATGCTCGGGTATTATCCAAGGGGCGGCCGCCGTGGTGTAGCGGTTAAGTGTTCGGCCTTCTACACCAAGTCGTGGCGGTTCGATGCCCGGCAAAGTAACATCAAAAATTATTTAGAAAAAGAATTTTTCTAAACGGGGTCGCCCCTCGGCAGTAGTTTGGCAAACTCCCCGGGTGTATTTCTGCCATGAGAAGCTTCTCAGCAAAAAATTCATTTGCTTTGCTAGTGCCGTTCGGAGTCGGCAAAAAACTGTAGGTCCCGCCAACTTGTAGGAAAGCTCAAAAGCAACACATCACAAGTTGGAAAGAGAAGGTCGGCTAAAAATCTCGTTAGAGGTTATGATAACCTGTTGGTATTTCGCCGCCATTAGTTTTTTTTATCCAAGGGTATGGACACGTTGGAGTGGGGGCCTGTTATACCGGTTCCGATCCCTGCGGGGGTCTTTGACCCGTCTGTGTACCATACCAGTGCCCTGTCCTGGTGGAATCTTTCCACTTTGGAAACGTCCCAGGTGACCTTGTCACCCAGTTCTATCCTGAATCTTTTCTCGGACAGTGCCCTGTCCTGGTGGAATCTTTCCACTTTGGAAACGTCCCAGGTGATCTTGTCACCCAGTTCTCTCCTGAATCTATTCTCGAATCTCATGGTTTTCGCGATGTCGTCCCTACGGAGTTGGCAGATCGGGAGTTGTTTGGTGAGTGACTTCCGTACCGTGCTTAAGGCTGATTTGGGTGCCCATGCCACCACTGCTTATATTATTATGGGTCTGACTATCATGGTGTACATCCACGTCAGCACCTTGGGGCTGCATCCCTATGATTTACCCGCGAAGTCGTGTTATCTGGGTGCCCATGCCACCACTCCTTATATTATTATGGGTCTAACTATCATGGTGTACATCCACGTCAGCACCTTGGGGCTGCATCCCCATGATTTACCCGCGAAGTCGTGTTATCGACATGTTTCCTCCACAGTAGCATGGAGTCGAATGTCACCCCCAAGTATTTCACTTCAGAAACGGCCACCAGGTGCTACCCACCTAGTGTAATGGTCCTCAGTCCCGGAAGAGATCTTCTCTTTGTAAAGGGAATTATAGCTGTTTTGCTGGCGTTTACGTTAACTCACACTCCAGCACACCACTCCTTTGTTAGATTTAATACTCTCTGCACTATATCGCATATGGTGCTCTAAAATTTGCCCCTTACTATGATTACTATGTCGTCTGCATAACCTTGGCATCTGATGCCATTACCGGTTAGTACCTCCAACAGTTCATCTACCACTATGCTCCATAGGAGGGTGATAGGACCCCCCTTGTGGACAACCCCTCGTAGTTTGAATTTGAACCGTGCGGTTTTCAACTTGAGTTTCCGCCAGCCTTGTTTTGAGCAGGACGTTAATCCATCGTATGATGTTTCCCTGTACTCCTTTTCTCTCCAATGCACGACCTACACGGGCATGACACGTGTTATCGAAGGCCCCCCTCTATGTCAAGGAAGGCGCATATCACTATATCTCTACAGTCGAACGCGCTAGTGATTTCTGAGGTCAGCTGGTACAGGGCTGTATCCGTCGATCTCCCGGACCTGTTGGCATGCTGCCCTACGTGCAGAGGCCTGTTCCACAGAGCGTTCGATCTAATCTCATGGTCAACTATTTTCTCCATTGTCGCTAATGAGTAATCCTTTTTCCCAATTTTTGGTAAGAACACAACTCTGGCTCGTCTCCAAATTGTCGACAAGTAAGGGAGGAGCATATCCCCCTGCTGCAGGAATACCGGATATATACCGTCCACCCCAGAGATTTATAGCTCTCAAAGGTAGATATGGCCCACTTGACTGACTCCTGGGAGAACAAAGTCTTCGACAGGTGCCAGTCTTGTCGTGTGGGTCGTACCCAATGAGATTCGATCTCCTCTAGGTCCGTGGATGATTCCGGGAAATAAGCGTCCAGCAGGGCCTTTGCTCTTTCTTCCTCAGTGCGCGTGAATCCCCAGAAGGGAGTTTCAGCGCCATCTTGGTGTCTCCTTGTTCCTTGGCCATGGCTTTATGAAACCTAGCGGCCTCTGGAGTGGATTCCATTCTCTCACAGAAGGTCCTGAAGCTGCTTCTTTCGGATCTCCTAATTTTTTTGTTATACTCAGTTAGATGTATCGAGTATTCCTCCCAGTAGCAAGTGCGTCTTGCCCTATTGAACAGCTTCCGCACTTTGCTCCTCATTTCAATGCTGGCTCAGGGACAATGCATATTTTAATTTATTATTAAATGTATGTGAAATTTAATTCAAGTTGTTCATTTGCAGAAAATATTTCAATGATTGGAATAGGCCAATGGACAGAGAAGAAAACTGTGATGTAAAGGCGCCCGCGTTCAATGCTGACAGAAAGTCAATGAATTATTTTATTTCTTAGTTGGCATTGCCTCGGAAAAACTAGGCAGGACCTAGATTTTCACTACCCCACAGGTTCTTTATTAAAAAGCATTAACAAACAGATGAGGGCCTGTGTAAACTTTCCTTGGCAGGCCCATGATTTTAAAAGGGAAAATCTAGTCAGGCCCTAGGTTAAATTTAACAGATTTTCTACCCGGGCCCGGGTAGAAAATAATCCAGGCAAATCTATTCTCAATCTAGGAAAAAATGTTCAGGCCCTGGATTGGAAAAACTGATCAGGTGCAAGGTATGCAAAACTAGGTAGCCCCCTTATAGAATATACCATAAATTGCCCGTAAATTGAAAAACATACGCTTTCCATTCTAGAGCCCTGGCAGGGCCAAGGCAGAATAGTCTATTGTAGGAAAATCTAGCCAGCGCCTAGATTAAGAATAGATTTGCCTAGATTATTTTCTACCCGGGTGAACATGAAATGGTATTATAACTTTGGTCCGATGTTTGTAAGTATGAGAAGAAGAAGAGATAGACCCATCAATAAGTATACCGAAATGATCAGGATGACGAGATGAGTTGATTTAGCCATGTCCGTCTGTCCGTCTGTCTGTCTGTCTGTTTGAACGCAAACTAGTCCCTCAGTTTTTGAGATATTTGGCTGAAATTTCATATGCAGCCACCATTTTCCAATACAGGAATCATTTGTCGGAACCAGCAAGATCGGACCGATATTACATATAGCTCCCATACAATCGATTGTTCCGATAAACGGATTTGGGCTATAACTCCTGTACTTAAACTCGTAGGAACGTGAAATTTTGTAAGTGTTGCTATTTTTATATGTGAAATATCGATGTTGAAAATCATCGAGATGGGATAAATATTTCACATAGCTCCCATACAATCGATTGTTGCGATAAACGGATTTTGGGCTATAACTCCTGTAATTAAACTCGTAGGAACGTGAAATTTTGTAAGTGTTGCTATTTTTATATGTGAAATATCGATGTTGAAAATCATCGAGATGGGATAAATATTTCACATAGCCCCCATACAATCGATTGTTCCGATAAACGGATTTTGGGCTATAATTCCTGTACTTAAACACGTAGGAACGTGAAATTTTGGACGTATTGCTATTTTTATATCTGAAATATCGATGTTGAAAATCATCGAGATGGGATAAATATTTCGCATAGCCCCCATACAATCGATTGTTCCAATAAACGGATTTTGTAGGATAACTCCTGTAGTTATATAGGTAGGAACGTGAAACTTCGTAACTATTGCTATTTTAGGATGTGGAATGTCGGTGTTAAAAATCAATGAGATTGGACCAATATAACACATCGCCCCCATATAATCGATAGTTCCGATAATTTCGGTATGAGCTTAAGTTAAATTCACACAGGCTGTACTGGGATGAAACAGGGAAATCGTGACGCTTATTCATGAAAGGTATTTAGCCTTCGGCACAGCCGAAGACAGCTTTCCTTACTTGTTATATTTACGGGCAATTTATGGATTATTCTGTAAGGGGACTGCCTAGTTTTGAATATCTTGCACCTGCTCAGTTTTTCCAATCCAGGGCCTAAATATTTTGTCTATATTCCAGCGCCAGGATAGTTTTTCCACGATTATAAAATTTAATTAAAGTTGTTCATTTGCCGAACAAATTTCATGCGTTGTGATAGCTGAATGGATAGAGATGATGACTGTAAAGTGAAGGTGCCTGGGTTCAATGCTGGGCAGGGACAATGCATTTTTTTAATTGATTATTAAATGTATGTGAAATTTAATTCAAGTTGTTCATTTGCAGAAAATATTTCAATGGTTGGAATAGCCCAATGGACAGAGAAGACAACTGTGATGTAAAGGTGCCTGGGTTCAATGCGGACTGAAAGGCAATGAATTATTTTATTTCTTAGCTGGAATTGCCTTGGAAAAACTAGGCAGGGCCAAGATTAGCATTACCCGACAGGCCCTTTATTAAAAAGCATTAACAAACAGATAAGGGCCCCGTGTAAACTTTCCTTGGTAGGCCCATGATTTTAAAAGGGAAAATCTAGTCAGGCCCTATGCTAAATTTAACAGATTTTCTATCCGGGGTACATTTTCGTTAGATAATGTAAATTTTAAAAATTTTGTTCTTTAAGAAACACCGCAGAAACTTTAGTATCTAAAGGTTGCGCGTTGTCTTCGAGCATAGGATTTTTTGGCATGTGTGTAACCCTAAAACAATAAAAAAACACTCAAAATTTAAACAAACAAATTTTTTTGTGGTTTCATTTTTGGCGATTTTGGCCATATGTTTATACCAATTTTGGAAAATGGTATTGCTCGAAATACCCTTTTGTGTGAAGTTTTCACAAGCCAGAAACACCAAAAGACTTCTTGGCTTGCCACTTCCATCGCATTTTTTGGTGAGTATTGATGTCAGCCCTTGAATCGTGCTCTTCTTATAGAAGCTTCTTGTATTTCCAGCTTAACACACTCGCTGCAATAACACAATTTAAAATGAATAAATCTTTAAAATATATATGTAAATCTACAAATAAACTTATTAGCTTGCATGTTAATGAAAAAACTCATTACATAAGATTATGAGCGTGTCTAATAACGAAACGTTAAAGAACACGAATTCAGGTAGAACGAATAGGTACTTCGTTAGTACATGTTAAACCATTCATGAAGCATGCACGCGTATGAGATGTTCTTGAAGCGGAAATTACACGATAGGGGGTTTCGTGTAATTTCAACAACAAGCCAATACCAAAAAAAATTAAATGCGAAAGTTTAGAGTGAGTTTCGAGGTCATGGTCTCGGGGCGGAATAAATAATCACAGAAAAAGAAAACATTTCAATTTTTAATTCTAATTAACAAATCAGACTCAGAGGATTGTTGTTGTAGAAGGAACCGCAAGATTCATTCCAGAAATTTTCATGAAGATATGCTAATGAAAATCCTAAGGAACTCAGCTGTGAAAAATTTCCTACAACGTCTTGATTTGCAAGACACCTGTTATTCTTCAGGGAATCAGATAGCTTTAATTAGAACCAAAGTACGAATATGAGAACAGGAATATTAGTTATTAATTTGTATGCCATCTTCGTGCGTATGCTGAACTCATTTGCTGCAACGTCGTTATAACTAAAAAAAATGTGATATTACAGAAAACGCATATTTAGTTTTTGAATTGATGTATTTATATATGCGATATCTAATTAAAGCAAAAGGCTTCTCTCCCGTGATATCACAGAACCAAGTAAGTGTCAGTTACTTGGTTTCGTCGTTTCGAATTTTCGGAATCCCGTTAATAAAATCTGTGAGGGACATCGATCCGTTTCTTCCTATCTTGTTTCTAAGTACCTTAAACTAATAAAGTTATAAAACCAAGTAACTTAAATTGTACTGAATCAAGAATTTAGTTCACAACAAAACCAAGTAACTCGTGTTCTTTTTTTAATACCTAAAAATTTTACAACAAATACTAGGCTTTTTACAAAAAATCATTAGAAATAAATTTCTTATCGTCACTCTAAGTTTCTGATTTAGTTTCGATCTCCTATTAATGCAAAAACCATTAAAACTCAGTTGTTATTCAAGAATTATTCGAATTTCCTCAAAAATTGTATGTGATTATTTCACAAAACCAAGTAACTTTTAAAGATGCTTCATTTATCTTATTGCTATAGGAAAAGTATTTGAGATACTTATCTCAATAATATAATTTTAAAATTATTGCAGGGATAAAGCAAGGGAATGTTATGTGATTTCAGCTCAGCATCAGATGGCGAACCAGAACACATTTTGGCAAGGAAGTAAGGACTTTTTTATACTATATCTGAAAGTTATGTTAGTGTAAGAGAACTTTTTAGTCTTGAGTCAGACGCAGGCCAAGAGCTTCTTTTTCCTCAAATGCAGCCCACTATCGAGGAGGTGTAATCTTGGTTTGCCTGATGGTGAGAATCTAGAAAGTATATTCAACCAGGTTTCATCATTATTTATAGGCGCTTAACAGCCTAGGCAATTTTGGTCGCTTCGTATCAAACCACGCCAGTCTTTCCCTTTTACGACAACTGACGCCAATTCAAGACACCAAGGGAGTTCAAGTCATCCTCCAATTGTTGTTTCCATCTCAGTCGAGGTCTCCCCTTCCTCTGCTGCCCAATTCGGGTGTCGATAGGGAAACCTTCTGGGCTGGAACTTCCTTGTCCATTCCCATAACATGACCCAGCCAGGGGAGCCTTTGGGCTACACTATGGTCAGTTGTGCGTAGAGCTCGCACAGCTCATCGTTAAATATCCTTCGATACTCGCCGTTGGCATCACGGGAAGGACCATCAATCTTCCGGAGAACTTTTCTCTCAAATACTCCAAGGGCCATCTCATTTTCTCTTGACACTGCCCATGATTCCGAGCCGTACATTAGGACTCGTATGATGAGAGACTTATGTATATAGCGTGATCTTCGTCTGTCGAGAGAGGACTACTACTTACTCCGAAGTAACACTTGTTGGCAAGAGGAGAAACACCCTTTGGATTTCGACTATCAATGAGATAAACAACGAAAATTTAGTGCGAGACCTAAAAAATAAAAAGGATTTCGTCGGCTTAAGTCGCAAAGGTGCTAAGTCCACCTTTTGAATTTTTTCAGGTTTTGATGCAAAATGCTACAAACAGTTAATATACACCACAGTCTTTCCCTAAACTGCATTACTATTCTGTTTTTAAGTGCCTTGTTCGCATTGATTAGAAAAGGTGCTAAGTCCATCAATGAAAGAAAAAAGTGCTATCTCCAAGCGAATTTGAAAATATAAAGCTAAAAAATATGGGGCATATTCATATGGGCGACCGCCGTGGTGTAGCGGTTAAGTGTTCGGCCTTCTACACCAAGTCGTGGCGGTTCGATGTCCGGCAAAAGTAACATCAAAAATTATTTAGAAAAATAATTTTTCTAAACGGGGCCGCCCCTCGGCAGTAGTTTGGCAAACTCTCCGGGTGTATTTCTGCCATGAGAAGCTTCTCAGCAAAAAAATTCATTTGCTTTGCAAGTGCCGTTCGGAGTCGGCAAAAAACTGTAGGTCCCGCCAACTTGTAGGAAAACTCAAAAAGCAACACACCACAAGTTGGAAAGAGAAGCTCGGCTAAAAATTTCGTTAGAGGTTATGATAACCTGTTGGTATATCGCCGCCATTAGTAGTAGTATATTCATATTCGAAATAAAGTAGTTACTAAGGTTAGTGTCGGCTTTTTTGACACAATTTCCAACGCCCTATCTGTCATAAAAACCGACATCAAATGTACAAGTAGAAAAGTACAAAAATTTTAAATACGGTCATCTACCTGAGCTGACCTCACTTCTCCTTAGTAACTGACACATAACTTTTTGACCTTGGATAGTAAAGACAAATGTTTGGGTTATCATATTCAGCCCTCCAAAGATCTAAATAACATTTACTTGTCGACTTTTGCAAAAGTCGATTTTCGTCAAAAGTTGTGCAATAAAATTTGCTCGTGCTTGTCTGCTATGAATCGGCGATAGTAAAACGCGGTTGTGTGACAAAGGGAAATGTCTAGGCTTTCAGAATAATGTACTTTGATCCAAATATTGCTTCTAATTGCAGAGTAACAGAGCTCCAAAAAATAGGTCATTTGAGCTTTAAGCGCGGGTTGTGGTAGAACTAAGCGCAATATAAAAATTCTAAGACTAGTTAAAAATTCTACGGAAGAACTGTAATAACCCTCATACTCAGAAAATTGGGTCACTCACAGGTTTTTTGATTTTGGAAAAGGTGCTAAGTCCAGTGAAAAATATAAAAAGTAGCTGCCGAAAAGGTGCTAAGTTCCAAAAGTGCATATAAGTCGGCGAAAATTATAATTTTTTATTTTTATTGAGCGTCCAAAATTGAGTAACATGACGTAAAAAACTGAAACTCCTAATTTACATTTATATTTTTATATTATTTTTTTTGTCTCTCCTGTAAAATTTGAAAAATGGCTCTTAGCACCTTTGCGACTTAAGCCGACGATTTGCTTCCGGCATGCAATTTCGTTTTTATATGAAAGTGCATAACAAACCCAAGTAACTAACAACTTGCTTGGTTTTGTCGTTACACAAAATTTTTTTTTGTATGAAAGCCAAAAATCGTATCAAACTAAAATCAAAGTTACTTGGGAGTTGCTTAGTTTTGTTCTTACACAAAAATTTTTCTTGCATGAAAAGCAAAAATCGTGTTTTTTAAAAACTCTGTAACTGTTTATCGTGGTCAATAAATCCTACGTCAAAAAAATATCCTACACATGTGCATAAAAAAACTTTGGGGTCTTATCTTTTCATAATTAAAAAGTTGTATGATAGGTAGGTAGAAGTGGCTGCCGCAAAGGCACACCTAGGCCAGTAGTAATAAAAGGCCCGTTGTGATACCACCAAACACTAGGAAAGTCAGTCCCGGGGCCCGGCCATATGGAAAATCCCAGTGCTGTCGGGACTCTCCATATAGCCGAAACCCGGGACTGACACTCCTAACCGACACCGCTACCCCTCCTCGAACCATTTTGATAACTTGATGAAGGCCATCAAGTCCTTTATGTCTAGCTCCGCGACCTGGCTTAAGCTAACCAGGAAGGGAACTCCCAGAGAGCGCCTTCTCGCTCCGCTTAAGGCCGGGCAGTTGCAGATGAGGTGCTCCACCGTTTCCTCTTCCTCATCATCTTTGCAACTCCTGCAGCATCGTCGGTAGGGAACGCCTAGCCTTGCCCGGTTAAAACACCTATTAATATGGAGATTTCCTTCCTTTTTAGGGCGTATATGTGTCTAGATCTTTTAAGATCGCATTTTGGCCAGGTTTGCTTGGATATCCGGCACCCTGGGGCTTGTAGCCATCTTTCGTTGGCTTCGCGGAGTGTATGCTCCTTCAGCATTAGCTTGCACGTGGCAAACGGCATACCTATGCGCTCTTTATCATGAAGAATCTGCTTGGTCGTGCCCTGCCTGGCAAGTTCGTCTGCCCTAGAGTTTCCCTCAATGTCCCTGTGTCCCGGGACCCATGTGAGGTTCACGCGGTTCTGTTGGGCCATCTCTTGAAGAGATCGACGACAGCTGAGCGTCAGTTCAGAGTTGAACGAGTAAGAGCCAAGGGATTTGATGGCCGCTTGGCTGTCGCTGAAAATACAGATATCCTGTCCGATGGTGCGTTCACCTATCCAAGTCACGGCGTCCATGATTGCTGAAACTTCAGCCTGGAAGACGCTGCAGTGATCAGGTAGTCTAAAGGAGAGTTCTAGGTCCAAATCCCTTGAGTAAACCCCTCCTCCGACTCTGCCGTCTAGCTTCGAGCCGTCGGTGTATATAAAAGTGCCGCCATTAGTAGCGGGACACCGATCTATGTTCTCCCAGTCTTCCCTGCTGGGAATGTTTATTCTAAAACAACAATCTCCGACTGTTGTGGTCGCACACCGATCTGTGCTCAGAGGGAGAAAGCTGTAAGATCTTAGAATACAGGAGTGTCCAATAGTGCTTGCGCCCCCGAACGGACGTTTCCCTTAGACGCACAGCCGATGCTGCTGCTGCCCGGTACCCTTCCAGATCGAGTGGCAAAACGGCAAGAATGACCTGGAGAGCTTCATTGGGCGTTGTTCTTAACGCCCCGCTTATACAGATCATGCTCGATCTATGGACTTTCCCTAACAGATTTAGGTTTGTTGCCTTTCTTAGCGCAGGCCACCATACCACGACTCCATACAGCATAATTGGCTGGATTATCGCAGTGTAGATCCATCTGCAAATTTTGGGGCTGAGCCCCCATTTTTTGCCAATGGCTCTTTTACACGTGTAAAGTGCAATGCACGCTTTCCTCTGGCGCTGGATGACATTCTCCTTCCAGTTAAGCTTTCTATCTAGAACTGTGCCTAGGAATTTGGCTTTGTCAGCTAAGTTCAGGCGCACGCCGTCTAGTTCTGGTAGGTTCAACGGTGGTATCTTGTACCGCCTGGTATAAAGGACAAGCTCCACCTTTCCCGGGTTGATGCTAAGTCCGCAGCGAGAGGACCATGAAGAAACTTCTCGCAGTGCTACTTGCATCAAGTCACACAGGGTTTGTGGGAATTTGCCCCTATATGCAATAGCTAAATCGTCTGCATATGCCACTATCTTCCCGCCCCCCCCCCCCCCCCACCTTGTGTCTCGTAGCAGCGAGTTTACGGTGAGGTTCCATAGGAGCGGGGAGAGAACACCACCCTGAGGCGTTCCTCTTGTGACATAGCGTGAAAGATCAACTGTTCCCAGTGAAGAAACTATTTTTCTTCCCTTTAGTAGTTGATCAATTAGTCCAATAAGAGACCTATTTATGCCCAGGTTTGTTAAAGCAGTGTTAATAGCCTCCGGCCTTATATTGTTGAAAGCCCCTTCGATGTCCAGAAAGGCCACGAGACAGTACTCCTTTTCATTCAGTGATTTTTCAACAATAGAGACTAGGCTGTGGAGCGCAGTTTCCGTTGATTTACCTTTGGTGTATGCATGTTGATAGCTGGAAATAAGGTTGCTATCAATAGTAGAGGAGAGATAATCGCTAATTATCCTCTCGAAGGTTTTAAGTGCAAAAGACGAGAGACTGATCGGTCTGTAGTCTTTCGGCTCATAGTGTGAGGCCTTCCCAGCCTTTGGAATAAAAACTACCGTGGCGCTTCTCCAGGAGCACGGAATGTAATTAAGAGCCAGGCAGGCTGAATAGAGAACTACCAGCCATTTAGCTGATATTTCCAGCGTGTTTATGAGTTGTGCGGGAAAATCCCGTCTGGCCCAGCTGCCTTGAACGGCTCAAAGCTTTTGATTGCCCACCTTACCCTTTCCTCCGTAATGGGTATGTTTACCGCCAGGTTTGTTGCAGATGCTACAGGTGCATCATACAAGTTCCCCGGAAAGTGTGTGTTCAGGAGCAGCTCCAGGGTTTCCCCTTCCGTGCTGGTCCAAGATCCTTCAGGCTTCCGTAAATAGCAAATGGCTGTTTGAGTTTTTGATAGCACTCGTCTAAGTCTCGCTGTATCATCGACTTTTTCGACCCCGGTGCAGAACTTTCTCCACGAAGTTCTCTTCGCTTGCCTTAGAGCCTTTTTATAGGCCCTCAGTTTAGCTTTATATTCGAGCCATTCAGGCTCCGTACCGATGCTCTTGGCCTTGTTAAATTGCTTCCTGCATGATATACGGAACGAATCCAGGTCGTAAGACCACCAGTGGGGTCTATGTTTGCCGCGTGGTTTTGGTACTGGACAAGCCTGCTCTAGGGCATTTGAGAGCGCCGTTGTAAAGGTCGTTACCAGATCATCCACTTCTCCCACTAATGAGGGGGCTTGTGGAGGTAATACTGGTAGGTCCCTAGCTAATATTTGGTTATGTAGCTGCCAGTTAGTGTTGCGTGGATTACGTTTCATAACTGGCTGCTCAACAATAAAGTCTAACACAATTTCTATGTACCGATGGTCAGAAAATGAATGCTCATCAAGAACACGCCATTTTCTGACCCACTCATAAGCGCCTTCGCTACAAACAGTTAGGTCTATAACCTCCCTACGAGCTTTAGTTATAAAAGTAGGCTCGTTACCCACGTTACAAACCACCAGGTTAGTTGTTAGTAGGTAGTCAAACAGAGACTCGCCCCTAGCGTTAATATCGGAGCTTCCCCACTGGACGTGAGCATTAGCGTCAGCTCCAATAATAAGATGGCCCGTACAGAAATTATCCACCAGATCTTTCACCTCACTGAGAGAAATGCATTGAATGTTGTGACAATATCGCTATTGATAGCGACGAGTTTGATGCAATATTCATTCAGAATGAGCGAGTTATCAAATATTATTTGCTCCCAATAAAAAGTAAAATGACATGTCAACCATTTCGATATGATATACTATTTTTTATATTTATGGATAGAATACTAATATATTTGAACGGCATGTCCATATCTATGGTCGTGATATGAATTTCTATTGTCGGTATATCCATATCCATATTTACTGCATAGTAATAATGGTAGAGACAGCGCATTAATATATATTGGCGAAATGTAAATTTTTGTGGGACGCATAATCATAATAGTTCAACAATTTTTACTATGGATTTTCTAACAATATTACAACTTGTTGGAGCGTTTTTTTTTTTAATTTCTAAATTTTTTGAATTTCTTATGATTGAACATTTTTCTAAAAATTTTATAAAATGCCGTAGCCGAATGATAGAATACTGAGCTAACGTGCCAGAGGAGCAGGGTTCGAATCTTACTGAAATCAGATGTTAACTTATATAAAATTTTGTTTTTTTAAACTATTTAGAATTTATCAATAGTTTATATGGATACCATTTCAATAGTGATTTATCAAAAAAGCATTGATGAAAAATCCATATTCATTGATGGGACAGAATTATCAATTTTTATTTAATGTGATATCAATAATTATGGATGTTCCATCCATAGATTTCCCTCCGTGCTCCTTTTGTGGAGGAGGTTCTTCGGCGTCATAGGGCATATAGACCGACGCCATCGTTAGGCTGGTGCTGCCGACTGTTAAGCTGGCAGCTGTAACGTCACCATTTGAGTAGTTGGGTAATAGAAAGGTGTTTAGCTCAGACTTTACCAAAATACAGGTTTTGACCTTGCCCTCATCATTGGCTTGGATGAGCTTGTACCCCTTAGTCCCCAATCCACAGATCCTAGAGCTATTGACCCAGGGCTCTTGGATAAGGACCACGTCTACGTCGCCTTTAGAAAGACGACTGCTTAAAACAGCCGAGGCTGCTTTAGATTTGTGCAGATTTATCTGAAGCACCACCAACATGAGAGAGCTCAGACTTCCCTGCCGCCAGCGTGTCGTCGAGGTCTGGCCTGTTCCGGGGTCTGTCTCTCAACGAGGAGTTGTTCAGAGCACCTGCACGATTTGGCGTGGCGGGAACCCTGCTGTCTGAAGCAGCATCAGCGTTAGTGTGCTCAGGTTTAGCCACGATCGTGACGTCGAGGCCTTCTTCGTCAAGCAGGCTTTCTTCTATCGCCGAGTTGTTCGCAGCTCCATCGCAATTTGACGTGGCGGATAACATACTTTCCGCGTCGGACTCCTCTGCTTCCCCTTCCGATGCCTCGATCTCCGAGTCCTCCGGAGCGTCCGGAATAGCAGCGCGCTGTGCATCGCCACGGTATACGTGGATCACGATCTGACCCAAGCCGTAATGCACTCGTCCGTTGCACCGTTTAAGGGGCTCGAGCGCCTCCTTATTCAGAGTGATAACCACCTGTCTATTGGGCCCAACCACATCATCGACCAGATTGACGCCCCAATCCTGCGTCGGGAGAGACGGATTCCAGACCTGCAGCATCTCAAGAATATTCTCGGGTTCTGCAGGGACGGCAGGAATCCATGCCCTTGCCCTTGGCCGAGCAGGAATGTCCTTCCAGTCGACGACATCTAGTCTTGCCCCTGGGTAGACTTCACCCAGTCTTGCAACTGCTGCCTTATACAGTGCGACAGTTCTTGCATCCTCGCACGCGAATATTTTGATCTGACCTTGGTGCCAGCCCGCGTCAGTACCTCGCGGCGGACTACCCGGAGACTCACGCATTAAGTCGAGGAGGGCCCTGCCCATTTCATTCCGGACATACAGCCACCGGTCTTTGGGGATGGACCAACGGTCGTTACCTCGGTCAATGAAACCTATAAGGATTCTGTCCTTGGTTACTTCAGCAAAGCTGAACTGATGCCGCTTCGGAGGGGGGTTTACCTCTCCGTCCGATCTCTGGCGTTTGAAGGGATTACCGTTCACCCTCTTAAGCACATAGGGCCTCTGGAAATTTGGTATCAGAGCTTTCGCTTCCTCCACCATCTTCCTTTCTTCCGGCAGCTTCTCCTGCGATGCTCCCTCATATTTTTTAAGGATCCTTGCGGCCTTTCTTTTATCCCAGTACGCAAAGCGTCGGGGAGATGCCTCTTGGGGGGGATTCAGACTCGTAGTTGCCATCGCGGTCTCTCCCTTTGCGGCGTCGTCCTTCTCTTTCGAAACTCTGAAACCAGGTCGTGAGACCATTGCCCCAGATGTGAAGAGGTTGGGTTTCGTACCAGCGCTTGATGGAAGTTTAGCTTCCGCCGTTTTCTGCTTGACTGCGTAGGCAGCCGCACTGCTGCTTGCTCCCATCAAGTCACTCTTACTTGATAGCAGTTTGGGGGATGACTGACCCGTAGTTTCCATCGCTGTCGGCCTCCCAGTTAACTTTGAGGCGGAGTTTGTCCTCCGGCGTTGTGTTTTCGCTTGCTCCAGCATAGTTCTTCTCTGCTGCGGAGTAAACGAAGTCGTTAATTGCTTTGTATTTTGTGTGTTCTTCATCTTGTTCGTACGACCCCTCGCCGGACAAGGCCAGCTTAGGGTCAAGGGTAGTGTAAGGGGAAGTGTGTCGTCCGCCGCGGCAGAGCCCCATACACAGAGCCAACAATGCCTAATAAAATAGAACAAAAGTCATAAGATATCTCTATAGATTTTCTTCAAGAAGATGTGCTTCTTATTATTGTAGAGACAGTCTTTTTAATTTTATTAAGAAGATTTTCTTTTTAATATTTTAAATGAAAAATAAAATGATATTGTCCTCACCGGGAATCGAACTTACAATTTTCGGAATGATAAACCCAGCTGTTAACCATCAGGCCATCGCTCACTTTTGATTGCTAGCGTCTAATTACTGATATGTGTATAGTTGTTAATGTTTCAAAGGAAAATCTTATAAATATATTTAAGAAGATTTCTTTTTAACATTTCTAATTAGGAAAAAAAGAGAGAGAATCGAACTTACAATTTTTCGATTGCTAAACCCAGCTGCTAACCATCCGGCCATCGTATACTAATAATTGCCAGCGTCTAACTACACCTTTGTACTAAATGTATAGTTTTTTAATAAGAATTTCTTCTTAAAACCAAAAAGATTTCCCTACAGTTTTTTCTTCGTTTGCACCGTTGCGACTACCCCTTTGCCCAAAAACTGATCATGAAGACAATCTTATTAATTTTATTAGGCATTTTTGGCTCTGTGTACCGCGGTAAGACTATAGTTATTCCCTGAGGCGGCCCGGTATCAGTGAGGCTTCGTTCGACTACAGCCACGATTTGCCTCCCGGCTGCAAACGTCCAATGGGCACAGTATCGCATAACACCCTGGATTGGGAGGGAAAAGTTTTGCACATTTATATAGCGAGCCACTTGCTTCAAGACAGACGCTCGCTTACAGCCGCACCTCATGGTGTACAGACGCTAGGCCACGAGCCTAGGTAGCTCAACGTTGCCCAGAGTGCACGAACGAGGACGCAAGAGTCGGGATTGAGCGCGGTCACTCAGCAACCACACCCCATTACACTCCAAAAAAAAAAAAAGTTGTATACAAAAATTGATATTTGACGGAGATATGGGCTGCTACGCAAAGCCTTAATTTCCCAACATTTAAAAAAAAAGTAGTTACTTGGTTTTGTTATGTCACGGGAGTTCTATCGCGATGCTGTGTGAAATGTTAAAACCTCAGATACAACACTTTGTCAGTTGATCAAACATACACAGAGACAAATGAGCTGGGAATGGATAAGAATTGACCGTGATTTTAATTGAATCAACCCATATTTTAGTTGAATCAACAGATATTTTGGTTGATATAACTGTATTTTGTTTGATATGACCAAGTCACTGTCATGTGTGTATTATTTCCAATATATTAGTGATGTTAACTCAAAATTTGGGTTTTTTTGAATTATGACGGTACGTACCTACATTGCATTACTGAAAAATGAATTAATTCGTCCAAACGTAACATCCGCAAATTTAACACATTCTGTGCCAGTGAGTTACCGGTGATCACAACTAAAAACTTACATTAAGTAACAAGTAAATGTACGTCACTTACCATGACATGAAAACATCTCAAAAGAGTCGTATTATTTTAGTCCTGATAAAAAATTCCTTTATAATTCAGAGCGAAATATTTTTTTTCTTTTTGGTATTTGTGTTTATTTTTTAGTTATTATTAAATATTTATTTATTTTCCAGAACAAAAGTAAACACCTGTATAAAACTGGGGTAATGGGTCAGTAGGGTCACTCCAAATAAAAGCACTAGGTAATCTGCTATTACTTTGACACTTTATTGATTTCAAATTTAACTTCACTTGCTTAAGCACAAAACGAGATCGAACGGTGGATGATGCGCGACAGTTGTAATAAAACTAAACTAACTTCAACTCTAGTTTTGATCTCTTGCGCAGCAAGGAGACTGGAAGGTAGGTGTATGTATGTATATATGTAAAATAAGTAAAAAATGTATAATAGGCAAACGGTAAGAATTGGAGAAGTTAAACGGTAAGTACATTGTATTCTTTACAGGGTGTTTCGTAATTATGACAAAGGTAAGTATTTAAGTAAAATTTGATATTTTAGGCAAAGGTAAGTATTTTAACAGCAAAGGTAAGTATATAAATCAAAGACATCAGGTAAGTGTAAATATAGTAAAGGTAAGTATTTTTAAATTGTATATATGTATATATAATTCATTTTGTAAATTCATTTTTGTGTATATATGTATGTATTTGCTCGGAATTTTTAAAATTCAATTAGATTGGAGCTCATGTCTCCAACAACACCCAATTAAAAGTTTGTACTAAATATGCAAAAAAAGAAAATAAACAAACAACGAAGACTAACACAGTTCAGTTAGCGCGGAAGACTAGCACTGTTCGTTGTTTGCGTGGAAGACTAACTCACTTCGTTCTCTGCGTGGAAGACTAGCACAATTTAGGGGCGTCCTACCTTACTAGACATCACACAATCTTTTTCTCCAATTTTAATCACCATATGCCACTTCTGATGTTTTCTTTTGAATCTTTCAATATCTCCCTTGAATTTTTTAAGAAATCTTTTAATATAAGTGTGAAAATTTGTAATTTTTTTTTTAATTTCTAGAATTTTTCGTTTTGTGCGACTTGCTTTTATTTTTTCAAACACCCACTTCGAGATTGATTCCTTTTTTTCCATTTGATACCCAAATGTCGAACAATTCGGAATTGCTGAAATAGAAGTCCACTGGAAAAAGATCGAATTTTTTAAAAACGGCTATGAACGGGTATTAAATATCTACACGGCTTTATTAAATACACTTAACTTTTGTGAATCGTTGTGTAGTTATATAACTTTTTGTCTACGAAGCACAAAAGTTATAAAATTTTTGTAACATAAAATACCTTTCGCAAAGCACTTCAAAGCTACCCTTATACACATAGAAACATGGAACAACTTTTTAAGGGTAAATTCTACTTACTTTTTCCTGTGTTATCCATAAAAATGTGCACTTGTTTTTAATCAAGCTTAAGTTTTCCACTCTTGAATAGTTCACAGCAAAAAAAAAAAAATACGCAAGACTTTAATTGTGGCGAAACAGCTGACTTTGATGGCTTGTCAGAAACTAATGGTTGCCAGATGGAATGAAAAAAACTGGTTTTAAGGTGTAATAATATATCGTTACCTTAATTCACAAAGGCCCTAATTGACACATTTTTCGAAAATGACTTTTTTACATATTTAAGTATAATATAGTTAAATACACACTCACATCAAATTTCAAGGAGTTACTAACAGTAATAACGGAGATATTCCAAATTTACAAAGCTATATTTACATGCGTTCAATGTAAACAAAATTTTGTTTTTTGCTTCTCCTGTAAAATTTTTTTTATGTCAGTTAGGGCCTTTGTGAATTAAGGTGACGATATGTACTATTGGAAAATGCATGTTATGGTATTGGCAGAAATCTTTGCATTTTTTCACAAAAGAATATGTGAATAATTTTTGTTTTCGGCATTTTTCCCGTAAAAATTAAAAATAAAAGTTATATAAGAGTAAGGGGATTACGAAAGAGAGAAAATATCAAACTTCATAAAATTTCTATCCAAATTTTATGTACTTTTTATCAAAATGTTGTATCGAAATTTTCTCAGACTAGCCGTTTTTGAGTATTTTAGCCTCACCCAGTAAAACTTGAGGCGGGGACTTTGGCAAATTCCTACTGGCGAATTTTCCTTAATAAAAAAGCAATAAGGCCCGCAGGCGTTATTTCTTTTAAATCGTATAATACTTCCACAACAAATTAAAAGCTTCTACTTTCTTTTAAATAGAATATTTATCTGGCTTCCTACCTGGCAGTGTTTACTTTATTAAAGCGATATTTAGTTAATAGAGAAAACATGCATACAAATACATATATTATAGATAACATTAAATATGTCTGTATGTACTAATATATACATATCACCGCTCGCTTGCTAGATGCATGAATGTGCAAATTTTCCAGTTTTGAGTTAATAGGCTCACGTGATTAACCTATCGGTTCTCTAGAATTCACGAAAATCCTGGATTTACAAAGTACAAGGAACCCCCGAAAATTTGTAATGTCATTTTCATGAATGTGTAGTTCAATCTCTGATCCCTGTGCCAGAAAAACGAATGTGCCAAATTTCGAAGGACACATTCGTCTTTCTGACACAACGAAAATTTTGGAAAAATTTGGAAAGTAAAAATTTACTAACATAAAGAAAGATGAATGTGGAAGAATTGAAGGAATAATAACGTTAAAACTATATCAGTGGAAAAAGTATGTATATTGAGAATATATATAACTTGCAAAAATATCTTTATGTCAAAACCTAATGAACTTTAAAATTCGGTTTCCCAAAATTTAAATATTGGCACATTTATGCGTCTGGCAAGCGAGTGGCGATATGTACATTAGGATGTGCCGTCCAGGTATGAGGTTTGAGCCAAATTTCTTTTTGAGATACGATAGGCAAGAACTGTCAAAATTTGGGTAATTGAATACAGAGTTGTATAAATTTATGTATGTTAAGGTAAATCTTACTAATATTATAAATGTTTGGATGTCCAGACGTTTACTTCTGTTCCTCAATAACGTGAGAATGGCAAGACGGATTTTGTTGAAATTTGGCAGGCAGACAGCTAATAGTCTGGAAGGAGGTTTAGGCTATTTTTTTTTTTAATTTTGGGGGGTCCGGCCATGCTAGGGACCATTACTTTTCGATTTTTTGTTTTTCCCATATAATTCTGAGTACACTTGACCTAAACTTATGATATTTCGCATACAGGTGTAGAAACTTCGTACAATATGGGTATAAAACGAAACTGGTAGGTCTTAGGTCTCATTTGGGCTTCGATATATTTCGATAAATTTATCGATAACTGAGTTATCGAAGAAAATGTGATTGCCCAAAAACCTTAAAATTGCCCTACAATATGGGTATCAAACGAAAGGGCATGGCCCCAGGTTTCATTTGGACTTCGATATATTTCGATAAATTTATCGATAACTGAGTTATCGAAGAAAATGTGATTGCCCAAAAACCTTAAAATTGCCCCGCAATATGGGTATCAAATGAAAGGGCATGACCCCAGGTTTCATTTGGACTTCGATATATTTCGATAAATTTATCGATAACTGAGTTATCGGTGAAAATGTGATTGCCCAAAAACCTTAAAATTGCCCTACAATATGGGTATCAAACGAAAGGGCATGGCCCCAGGTTTCATTTGGACTTCGATATATTTCGATAAATTTATCGATAACTGAGTTATCGGTGAAAATGTGATTGCCCAAAAACCATAAATTTGCCCTACAATATGGGTATCAAATGAAAGGGCATGACCCCAGGTTTCATTTGGACTTCGATATATTTCGATAAATTTATCGATAACTGAGTTATCGGTGAAAATGTGATTGCCCGGAAAGCTTAAAATTGCCCTACAATATGGGTATTAAACGAAAGGTTTCTTTTGAACTTCGATATATTTCGATAAATTTACCGATTACTGAGTTATCAATAAAAATGTGATTGCCAAAAACCTTAAAATTACCCTACAATATTTGTATCCCACGAAAAGGGATGGCTCCAGGTTTCATTTGGACTTCGATATATTTCGATAACTAAGTTATCGGTGAAAATGTGATTGCCCGAAAACCTTAAAATTGCCCTGCAATATGGGTATCCAACGAAAGGGGATGGCCGCAGACTTCATTTGGACTACGATATATTCCGATAAATTTATCGATAACTGAGTTACCGGTGAAAATGTGATTGCCCAAAAACCTTAAAATTGCCCTACAATATGGGTATTAAACGAAAGGTTTCTTTTGAACTTCGATATATTTCGATAAATTTACCGATTACTGAGTTATCAATAAAAATGTGATTGCCAAAAACCTTAAAATTACCCTACAATATTTGTATCCCACGAAAAGGGATGGCTCCAGGTTTCATTTGGACTTCGATATATTTCGATAACTAAGTTATCGGTGAAAATGTGATTGCCCGAAAACCTTAAAATTGCCCTGCAATATGGGTATCCAACTAAAGGGGATGGCCGCAGACTTCATTTGGACTACGATATATTCCGATAAATTTATCGATAACTGAGTTATCGGTGAAAATGTTATTGCCCAAAACCCTTAAAATTGCCCTACAATATGGGCACTAAACGAAAGGGGATGGCTCCAGGTTTCATTTGAATTTCGATATATTTCGATAAATTTGCCGATTACTGAGTTTTCAATAAAAATGTGATTGCCCAAAAACCTTAAAATAGCCCTATAATATGGGTATCCAACGAAAGGGGAAGGCTCCAGGTTTCATTTGGACTTCGATATATTTCGATAAATTTATCGATAACTAAGTTATCGGTGAAAATGCGATTGCCCAAAAACCTTAAAATTTTCTCACATTATGGGTATCAAAAGAAAGGTAATGGCCCCAGGTTTCATCTGGAATTTGATATATTTCGATAAATTTATCGATAACTGAGTTATCGGTGAAAACGAGGTGGCTCAAAAGCCTTAAAATTTCCCCACAATATGGGTATCAAACGAAAAGTTATCGATCAAAATGTGATTGCCCAAAAACCTGAAATTATTTAATCAATCTACCTTTCCCCATTGGGAATTTTGAAATTTTTGTATACCCTTGGCAAATGCTTCAGTATTCAATATAATATTATATAAATATCAAAGTTTGAAGTTTATATGAACTATTCGATAAATGCTTTCTGAGACATTAATATCAATACTTAAAGCCAAAGCAATATTTAACTTTAGAAAACTCACTTTCAATCGATTTCAAGGATTTTTATGTATATTTAATTAAAACTTTTGAAACCCGTTTTTCAATACATACTATTTTTTCAAAACTCTAGGAACATAGAGACAAATTATTGATCTTCCAACAGTTTTTTAGTTGATCAATCTACCTTACTTGGTGAACTTCGACGACCGAATTCTAATCTAAAATGTTGAAAGGGTACTTCGCAGAGGCGGGCAAGACCGCGGGTATATACTAGTTTCAAATAAATAAGCGAATTTTAATTTCTAAAAACCCGATTAGTTGGTAATAAATCGGCTTGCAATCGGTAGAGCCCTCAAGTTGTTGTTGGTTTTAACCTTTGAAAGCCATTTCGTTATCTGCTATCAAACACACAAGTTTAAAGGGGTATTGAGTTAAGAAAACCCTTAAAAAAAGTTTTTCGGCACACAATAATAGGGTGAGTCGAATTTTTTTGATTGTTTTTTTAACGCAATACCCCTTAAAACTTGCGTGTTTGATAGCAGATTACGAAATGGATTTTAAAAGTTAAAAACTACTACAACTTGAGGGCTCTACCGATCTTCAAAGAGTATAAATATTGCTATTGTTGTAAGACGCCCTATTACCAACTAAAGCTACGTTTACATTGCACCAAATGCGTCACTTTTGGCCAAGTTTTTTCGAGACCGTTCATCCGCAGATTGAATTTGATCACCAAATTAGGTCAAATTAAATTAAATTCGTCTAATTTGGCAAACAAATTCATTCTGCGGACAAACATTCTCGAAATAACTTCGCCAAAACTGACGCATTGTATCATAACTTGGTTTTTAGAAATTGAAGTTCGGCGGTCGCCGTGGTGTAGCGGTTAAGTGTTCGGCCTTTAGCTAATTATCATAGATTGAGAATTCGTGCAAATTATATATGCCTGTACATTGATACAGGTAGACTTGTAGATACTAGATACAAGTGTTGAACTTACCACATACATACATAGATACAGGTACTTATGCAAGTAGAAGATAAGCATTCAGAAAAGTTCAAAGAGTGTTTCTATTTAATAAATAGAAATGAAACTTGTTTCAAATCCCGCCAACTGATTCAGTACATTGAATTACTTTGGTAGATGACTTTATTATAAAGGGTATATAAAATGTATGCGTCTAACAAAATTCTTTGACTTAAAAAAGGTTTTTGAATGGTACTTAAGTAAACAACAGTCAAGCTCTTTTGATAAAGCTGACCGCTGAGTATACAACGTGCAATTACACCCTAACCAAACTAAGACTCCCTTACTGGTTTTATTTAATCACCGGTTACAGTGTTCGTTTTCAGCTTAAGGATGAACATAGTTAGTTAAATGTTATAAGTTTGTTAAATTCAATTTGCTAAAACAAAGTTTCCTACAACCTTCCTTAATTAATATAACTAGTACCTGGGTGACCGAGCTTGCTCGGTGCTATCAATTTAGTGCTAACTTTACTTACCAACCTTGTGAGGATGTGTTACACTGTCCTTTATATGTTGGCAAATTATTAAAATTTTGTAATTTTCGTAGCCGTAATGAACTTTTTTGCGGACAACCCTACTTGAAAATATTTTAGTTGGTATGTCAGCGAAAATACCTTTCATTTGATACCCATATTGGCATATCTAGCTTCATAAATAAATAAAATTTAAATAGGTGGCAACCCAGTAAACCACCCCAAGTGGCAACCCCAAAGTGTATAGTCTTAGAATCAATCATACTATCTATATGCCAAATTTCATCTCAATCGGTCAAGCGTTCTCGAGATAGTACCGGACCTACAAATATACAAATATACAAAAATACAAATATACAAATATACAAATATACAAATATACAAGTTTAGCTCGTTTAAAGTTATTAGATTCGCTGTTTTATTAATTAACAGAGGGTATAACGAAAAGTAAAACACAGTTTGGCTTACAGCCGTTTTCTCCATTCAAGCTATTCATTTCGAGATAACATTTCCGCGTTTTTGTAAATTAATTTTAGATCTATTTTTATTGAAGTTACTTTAGGGGAATACCTTAACTCTGACAACAAAATATTGATAGGTTCTTACATGAAAATGATTTCTCCAATCTTTGGTGGTGACTTCGTTGTAAATAATTAACTCTACCCCAGTTACTTAACAAAGCACATGTTGTTGTCGTAACGACCAAAATACTCCCCGAAGGTTTTGGGGAGAATTGTCGAAATTAACAGTCCTTTTCCGAATATATACCCGATACGCTCCGGTACTGCCTTGCAGTACTGCCCGACTGTCTCGAGAAAGATTTCGTATGACCAGTGGAATCTTCTAGGTCATGCCATCCCTCTATCCGTAAGGAAGGAGAAGATGGGTAATAAGAGGTGAAAGGCATCATATCCGTAGATCAACCATCGAGTTAGCACGTCATTACCTCACAATAATGAGAGGTGAAAGGCATCATATCCGTAGATCAACCATCGAGTTAGTACGTCATTACCTCACAATATATTCATTCCTTTTCACTTAACAGCCTAATCGATTTTAGCCGTTGCCTATCAAATCACGCCAGTCATTCCTCTTTAGCTATAACTGACGCAAATTGGAAGCCCCAAGGGAGTTCAAATCATCCTCCACCTCTTGTTTCCATCTCAGTTGAGGCATGCCCCTTCCTCTGCCGCCTAATTCGGGTGACGAAAACCTTCTGTGCTGGAGCTTTTTTTGTCCATTCGCATAACATGTCCCAGCCAGCAGAACGTTTGGGCTTTGATTCGCTGGACTATGGTCAGCACCTGGTTTATTGAACAATTTAACGGAATTTTTTATTGTCGTTACCATATATTTTGACAAATTTTTTACAGAAAATTGGGTCAAAATTAACGATTTTTATGTTACGAGATTTGCTAAGAAAAATACAAAAATCAGGTGCGTAAAGTGCGTAGAGAACTTTTATCTCAAATATTCCATCTTCTCTTGACGCTGTCCATGATTACGAGCTATACATCATTACAGCACGGCCCACAAAACTTCATGGGCATCATAGCTCAGCGGTAGAGCAGTCGACTGTGACTCCTGAGCGTTTTCGTTCGAATCCTGCCAGCTGCCACATTTTTTAGTTTTATTTCATTCTTAAAACTTTTCGGTTTAAAATTAAAACTTTTTGGTTTGAAAATTAAAATTTTTCGGTTTAAAACTAACCTTTTTGGTTTGAAAAATAAAACTTTTCGGTATAAAATTAAAAAATTTTTTTATTTATTTTAAATTTATTTTTGAAAGCTTATTCAAGACTAGCAGGGACCCCGACGTTGTCCGGGTGGATCTGTATTTTAGGGTGGTACTAATTTCTATTGAAACAATTTTTTCGCTTTTGCCAACCTTATTCTCGGTTCCAATTCCTCTTCATCAACTTCTTTTCCTCGGCTTTCTTTCCTGTCATATTACTTTCTGTCACATATGTTTTGGTTAAGCCCCTATCTCTGTTGGCAATTCCAGTCGATTTTTTCCGAAAGACTTCCTCCTTTCCAACTCCTTAACCTCAGTACCTCATCTGCTCCTACTTTGATACCCACCCTCATTGAAAAAAAATAGAGACAAAAAATATAACAGTAGTTCAAATGAACTCTATAACATTCCCTACGTCACTTTCAGTAATTATAGCCAAGGAATTTCCAATGTGCAGACACAACAAAGAGTTTTATTCCAGTATATAGATAACTGAATGCATGAAAAGATTAAAAAAAAATTTAGTTCCCAAATTTTTTGGTACCCCACTGTACCTATCCCTGCAGGGAACTCAGGCACTAGTGACACAAATTTCTGGTTCAGAACTAGATATAAAGTGGACAATAAGAACTAGTACGTTAGTGATTACATTTTCACTAGTTCGAAACCAGCGTTTGAGGAGTCATTAAAAGGCATTTGGATTCGTATTTGAATTTAAGTTTTTGTAATTAATTTATATTTAGAACTATAGAAATAGTGCCAATAAACGAACTAGATCCAAACTATCGAATTTTGTACTAGTTCCAGCCTAGGACATCGCCATCTTAAATTCGCCAGTTGATTTCATGTAAAAAAGATAGTTCGCGAACTAGTACTGGTTCGGAACGCACTAGAAGCGAACTAGCTCTGAACTAGAGATTTTCCCTAGAGGGTATGCAATTGATTTTTGATTTAGCTGAAATTGAAAAAAATAGTAAACAAAATATTTGAAGAGGCACGCTTTGTCATTTTTTTGACAAACTAAGTGAAAATGACTATATCTTTTTTGTTTATTGGGCGATTTTGATAAAACAAAGTTTAGCCCTCTTTCTAATCTTCAAGGTGTCCATCAGAAAAAGTCTTATCAAAATCCGTTTCTTAGTTTCCGAGATCCATACGTTAAAATGGACAAACAGATAAACAGAGAGACAATAATTCTAAAAATGGTTCAGATGGACTCTATGACATTCCCCCAGTCATCCCTAGTCATTTTTTCAAAGAAATTTTCAATGTACAGACACGACTTTTCTAGAGTTTTATTATAGTATAGATAGATTGAATTTTGCCAACAACATTTACATATGTGTGCGATGTAGCTCAGTGGTAGAGCAGACGGGCATGATACGGGAAGTCTTGGTTCGAATTCCCGCCAACGGACAAAAAATTTATTTTATCTTTAATAAATTGTTAAAACATATCTTGTTTATAATTGAAACCCGATTCATTTAGCCAATTTTCATGAAAACTGGTCTAGATTGAATTTGAATCCAAATTTGGTTTGGTCATATATGTAGTCCAAAAAAGTTTAAAATTTAGGTTCAAATTTTTAGCCGTGAGGTACCTATGCTTAAGTTATCTTCTCTATAGAGATGCTATAGCATCAGGTTAAGGAAATCGCACGAAAGGAAGTTGCCCCGTCTCAAACCTGGTTTCAAATGGCTCAAAGAGGTTCTTTCCGATTCTAACGGAGCTGTGGGTGTTGCTTAACGCCAGTTGGCATAGCAGTATGAGCTTGGGATGGCAAAAAAAAAAATCTGTAACAGTTGCAGATCTTAACGTTATTTTCGAGAGGTCTATCATTGCTAGTGTAGATTTTGTACACTTGATCTAGTTTCTGGTATAAAACTGGCAGGCTATTGTTTAAAAAACAACTTACCTGCACAGTTACATTTTTGTTCTCAATTGAATTTCCCGCAAAATCAGTCTAGACTGGAATTTTCTAAGACAAGTAGTTTTTGAGTAGTCTATCCTGTATTTCGATGAGCATGATCCATATACGTAATACTCCTATATTGGCACTAAAAGCTAGTACCGTCCGAAAACATTTCAGTACAAATTACACAAATGTTTTTTTTTTTTTTTTAAAAAAAAATGCTAAAATGTTTCAGTGACGTCAGGAGTACCAAGAAAATATGGACCAAATGGTACTTAGAAACCTATGTACTTAAATGCTTAGCTAGTACCATTAGCTATGTATGTTTTCGGAATTTCTTTTCAAAGAAAAGATGCCTTAGTAGAAGTATTACAAATATGGCATAATCCAAAATTGTCATCAAATGGCCTATCAGGTAGCTGCCCGCCATGCAGGAAATGCGATGGACGGGGCAAGGAAAGACGACCATCGGTCCTTTGACGTATAATAAAGTGGGCAGACACGCGGCAAAGCGCGTGGTGTAGGATTCGTGGTGGGAAAGAGACTTCGCCGCCAAGTATTAGCGTTCACTCCTGTGGACGAGCGTCTCGCTGCGATCCGCATCAAGGCGAGGTTTTTCAACATAACATTTATCTGCGCCGACTGAAGCATATCACTAACTCATTACGTACCCCCGCTGAGCCCACTATAATGTTTCAGCCAGCCCGCTAGAGCAACTGGTACGATTTGGAATGTAGCACTGCCTCGGACAAAAAGGACGCTGCATACAGGGAGACGTTACGAACGGGCGCAACCCGCAGGAAGGAAGAGAGACGCCTTTTCAGAAAAAAGAAACGTGAGGCCGAAAGGCGTGAGTGTGAGGAGCTTGAGATGCTAGCTGACAGGAATGATGCCCGAAAATTCTATGAAAAGATCCGGCGGATAACGGAAGGTTTAAAGACCGGGGCAAGTTCCTGTAAGGACAATAATGGCGACCTGGTAACCGACGTACAGAATGTACTCTAATTATGGAGGGAGCACTTCTCCTCACTGCTAAATTGCGACGGAGACGTCAAAACCGACATCCCAATCCCTGACGATGGAAAAGTCGTCCCACCACCTGACTATGATGAAGTGAGGATAGCTACATATATCCCGGCTCAAAAAAAAAAACGCCTGAGAAAGACGGACTACCCGGAGCGAAGAGCTGGTAAAAAGCATACATCAGCTCTTATGCAAAATATGGTCAGATGAGTGCATGCCTCCAGATTGAAATTTAAGTGTGCTCTGCGAAATCCACAATAAAGGCGATCCCGCTGACCCCACCAACTACCGCGGAATCAGTCTTCTTAATATCGCATATAAGGTTCTTTCTAGCGTATTGTGTGAAACACTGAAGCCCATCGTAGAAAAACCGGAAACGGTCAAAATTCTAAAATTAAAATTCTGAAGTCAAAATTCCGGAATCAAAATTCTGGGTCGACAAAATTCTGGAAATCGGAATTCCGCACTTCCTTCGCCTTTTTTGGCTGTATTTCAAAATTCTGGTTTTTCATAATTCCGGAATTTACGTTTTCCAGAATTAATTCTGGAAATTTTTTCCCCAAAATTTGAGCAAAATCGAGTATTTTAATAAATTGTGCTTATATTTAAGAAATATACATTGACTTTGATTTTTTGGTCATAAGACAGAAAACCAGCGGAACAATTTGTATTTCTACTCAGCCGTGTATGATAAATAGCTGCCTCATCATCGTTGGAACAACGTCAAATTTACCGTACATAATCCAGCAGTCGCTCTCATTTAACAACTGCAGCGAAGATTTTGTTCCAAAAATAAGAATGCATTCGCCATAACTTTAATAACTTTCTTACTTAAAATAAATAGTTGCCCTTCCAAAACGTAAAGTGATAATAAAGGAATGTCTATTTTTTCAACACAAGTTGGCTCTTTAAAACATTTTAAACTGTTCCGTTGTCTTCTAATTTTTAACTTAAGGGCAACTCTTGATGACAGATAATGTCCAATGTGTTTTTCTGTCATAGATACCGAACGCTGAATTATTTGGCTAGGCTGCAGAAAACTCAAGCGAAACCATATTTTTAAAATGATTACTTGGATCTGCAACCGATTTTTTATGCGCACATGGATCATGAGAATGTTCATTTTTTTTCGTATAACATTTCACAGCCGTGAAATTGTGTGTCAATACGCACGGTACATTTGTTTTTAACTCCTTCAGAACAAGTCCAGTTAAATGTTAAAGGCAAAATTTTGTAATTAATGATTAAAAATGCGTGTTGATAACAAAAAAAGTGCGCACTTTTTTTGTTATCAACACGCATTTTTAATCATTAATTACAGAATTTTGAATTTCAGAATTTTGGTTTCCAGAATTTTGCAATTTAGAATTTCGTTATCCAGAATTTTGGATTCCAGAATATTGACTTCCATAATTTTGATTTCCGGTGTTTCGACTTCCGGAATTATGAATGCAGAATTTCCAAAAAAGCAGAATTTTGACCCCAACCCAAAACCGGAAACGGTCAAAATTCTAAAATTAAAATTCTGAAGTCAAAATTCCGGAATCAAAATTCTGGGTCGACAAAATTCTGGAAATCGGAATTCCGCACTTCCTTCGCCTTTTTTGGCTGTATTTCAAAATTCTGGTTTTTCATAATTCCGGAATTTACGTTTTCCAGAATTAATTCTGGAAATTTTTTCCCCAAAATTTGAGCAAAATCGAGTATTTTAATAAATTGTGCTTATATTTAAGAAATATACATTGACTTTGATTTTTTGGTCATAAGACAGAAAACCAGCGGAACAATTTGTATTTCTACTCAGCCGTGTATGATAAATAGCTGCCTCATCATCGTTGGAACAACGTCAAATTTACCGTACATAATCCAGCAGTCGCTCTCATTTAACAACTGCAGCGAAGATTTTGTTCCAAAAATAAGAATGCATTCGCCATAACTTTAATAACTTTCTTACTTAAAATAAATAGTTGCCCTTCCAAAACGTAAAGTGATAATAAAGGAATGTCTATTTTTTCAACACAAGTTGGCTCTTTAAAACATTTTAAACTGTTCCGTTGTCTTCTAATTTTTAACTTAAGGGCAACTCTTGATGACAGATAATGTCCAATGTGTTTTTCTGTCATAGATACCGAACGCTGAATTATTTGGCTAGGCTGCAGAAAACTCAAGCGAAACCATATTTTTAAAATGATTACTTGGATCTGCAACCGATTTTTTATGCGCACATGGATCATGAGAATGTTCATTTTTTTCGTATAACATTTCACAGCCGTGAAATTGTGTGTCAATACGCACGGTACATTTGTTTTTAACTCCTTCAGAACAAGTCCAGTTAAATGTTAAAGGCAAAATTTTGTAATTAATGATTAAAAATGCGTGTTGATAACAAAAAAAGTGCGCACTTTTTTTGTTATCAACACGCATTTTTAATCATTAATTACAGAATTTTGAATTTCAGAATTTTGGTTTCCAGAATTTTGCAATTTAGAATTTCGTTATCCAGAATTTTGGATTCCAGAATATTGACTTCCATAATTTTGATTTCCGGTGTTTCGACTTCCGGAATTATGAATGCAGAATTTCCAAAAAAGCAGAATTTTGACCCCAACCCTAGAAAAACTGATTGGATTGTGGCTTTAGACCTGGTAAGTCTACCAACGACCAGAATTTCACGATACGCCAAATCCTGGAGAAGACCCATGATAAAAGAATCGATACTCACCATCTCTTTGTCGATTTTAAAGCCGCCTTTGACAGCGCAAAAAGGAGTTGCCTGTATGCCGCCATGTCTGAATTTAACTTCCCTGCAAAGCTTATACGGCTTGCCAAATGACGTTGAGCAAAACCAACAGCTCAGTTAGAATCGGGAAGGACCTCTCTGAGCCATTTGTAACCAAACAAGGCTTCAGACAGGGCGACTCCCTTTCGTGCGATTTCTTTAACCTGATGCTGGAGAAGATAATTCGAGCAGCAGAGCTAAACCGCAATGGCACAATCTTTTACAAGAGCGTGCAATTTCTGGCGTATGCCGATGATATTGATATCATTGGCCTTAACAGCCGCGCCGTAAGCGCTGATTTCTCTGGGTTTCTCTCTGGTGAACGAGGACAAGACGAAGTATCTGCTGTCATCAAAGAAAGAATCGGCGCACCTGCGCCTTGGCAGCCAAGTCACCGTTGATAGCTACAAGTTTGAAACGGTGAGAGACTTCGTCTATTTGGGAACCAGCATTAACACCGAAAATAATATCAGTCTAGAAATCCAACGGAGAATCATCCTTGCCAACAAGTGTTACTTTGGACTAAGTAGGCAATTGAGAAGTAAAGTCCTATCTCGACAAACAAAGAAATTATTTTACAAAGTCTCCGGGTGTGTTCTGCCATCAGAGCTTCTCAGCAAAAAGTCATTTGCTTTGCAAGTGCCGTTCGGAGTCGGCAAAAAACTGTAGGTCGCGCCAACTTGTAGGAAAACTCAAAAAGCAACACACCACAAGTTGGAAAGAGAAGCTCGGCTAAAAATCTCGTTAGAGGTTATGATAACCTGTTGGTATATCGCCGCCATTAGTAGTAGTATATTCATATTCGAAATTTATCGATAATTGAGTTATCGGTCAAAATGTGGTTGCCGGAAACCTTAAAATTTCCCTACAATATGGGTATCAAACGAAAGGTGTAGGCCCCAGGTTTCATTTGGATCTCGATATATTGCGATAAATTTATCGATAACTGAGTTATCGGTCAAAATATGATTGCCCAAAAACCTAAAAAATTCCCTACAATATGGGTATCAAACGAAAGGTGTAGGCCCCAGGTTTCATTTGGATCTCGATATATTGCGATAAATTTATCGATAACTGAGTTATCGGTCAGAATGTGGTTGCCCGAAAACCTTAAAATTTCCCTACAATATGGGTATCAAACGAAAGGGGGAGACCCCAGGTTTCATTTTGACTTCGATATATTTCGATAAATTTATCGATAACTGAGTTATCGGTCAGAATATGGTTGCCCGAAAACCTTAAAATTTCCCTACAATATGGGTATCAAACGAAAGGTGTAGGCCCCAGGTTTCATTTGGATCTCGATATATTGCGATAAATTTATCGATAACTGAGTTATCGGTCAGAATATGGTTGCCCGAAAACCTTAAAATTTCCCTACAATATGGGTATCAAACGAAAGGTGTAGGCCCCAGATTTCATTTGGATCTCGATATATTGCGATAAATTTATCGATAACTGAGTTATCGGTCAAAATATGATTGCCCAAAAACCTAAAAAATTCCCTACAATATGGGTATCAAACGAAAGGTGTAGGCCCCAGGTTTCATTTGGATCTCGATATATTGCGATAAATTTATCGATAACTGAGTTATCGGTCAGAATGTGGTTGCCCGAAAACCTTAAAATTTCCCTACAATATGGGTATCAAACGAAAGGGGGAGACCCCAGGTTTCATTTTGACTTCGATATATTTCGATAAATTTATCGATAACTGAGTTATCGGTCAAAATATGATTGCCCAAAAACCTAAAAAATTCCCAACAATATGGGTATCAAACGAAAGGTGTAGGCCCCAGGTTTCATTTGGATCTCGATATATTGCGATAAATTTATCGATAACTGAGTTATCGGTCAGAATGTGGTTGCCCGAAAACCTTAAAATTTCCCTACAATATGGGTATCAAACGAAAGATGAAGGTCCCAGGTTTCATTTGGACATCGATATATTGCGATAAATTTTATCGATAACTGAGCTATCGGTCAAAATTTGGTTGCGCAAAAACCTAAAAAATTCCCTACAATATGGGTATCAAACGAAAGGTGAAGGTCCCAGGTTTCACTTGGACATCAACATATTTCGATAAATTTGTCGATAACTGAGTTATCGGTCAAAATGTGATTACCCGAAAACCTTAAAATTTCTCTACAATATGGGTATCAAACTAAAGGGGAAGGCCCCAGGTTTCATTTGGACTTCGATATATTTCGATAAATTTATCGATAACTGAGTTATCGGTCAAAATATGATTGCCCAAAAACCTTAAAAATTCCATACAATATGGGTATCAAACGAAAGGGGAAGTCCAGAGGTTTCGTTTGGTCTGCTGTATTTTTCGATATACTAATCGATAATTTCATACGACATTTGACTAAAAAGTAAAAAATAAATATAGTTTAAAAAAACTAAAACTCGCGCTTTTAGAGAGTATTGAACTAAAAGGTTGTAAATAATTTTAAAAACCCTACACAGTAGTATTGTGGAAAAAGCGTGGTCCGCTTTGTGCCATAATTTTCGAATATTGAGCGCTCGACGCTTTTCCCACATAATGCTAGTTTCTTTACTACGCTTTCGTTAGCTTTACTTGTACATACATTCATATGTATGTTTTCTTGTTTGTATGTAACTTTACTTCAGTCTACCCGATAGTGGCATATGACTGTCACAAAAACCTTGAAATGTGCCTTCAATATCGGTGTTAAACCAAAAGGGGTTGCATTTGGACTTCGATATATTTATCGGTAACTAAGTTATCGGTCATAATTCCTACAATCTGGGTATCAAAAAAAGGGAAGTTCTACAGGTTTCTATTGGACTTTGCAATATTTCGATATATTTATCGATAACTGAGTTATCGTTCAAAATTAGGTTGTCCAATAATATTCAAAATTTCCTACAATATGGGTATCAAACGAAAGTGGTGGCCCAGAGGTTTCGTTTGCACTGCGGTGTATTTCAATATATTTATCGATTACTTTATAACACATTTAACTAAAAAATAAATATAGTTTAAAAAGCGAAAACACGCGCTTTTAAAGAATATTGCACTAAAAAGGTAAAAATAATTTAAATAAAAAACGAAGATTATGGAACAAAGCGGACCACGCTTTTTCCACAATACTACTGTGTAGGGTTTTTAAAATTATTTTCAAACTTTTAGTTCAATACTCTCTAAAAGCGTGAGTTTTAGTTTTTTTAAACTATATTTATTTAATGTATTGGAGGTGATCAGTGTCACTTACGTTTCATGGAGGCGTCACTTACGTTTCGTATCTCATAAATTCGTTACAGAAATGAGGTTTAATTAGACCTTCAATATTTTTTTCTACAATTGGTTGCTCGATCGTAAAAAAAATGCACCTTATTTTTCTTGGCGTCACTTACGTTTCACTTTTTAAATGGCAATAATTATAAAGATGGCTAAAGTATTAAATTTTAAATGATGCAGATTTGTTAAGAAAGTAAATTTAAAAGAAACTTTAATATATGAGCTTATTTGAAATATCGGGTTTGAAATTAAGATAACTTTTATAGGTTTTTGCGTCACTTACGTTTCACTTTGCTATTTACATTTTTAGCAAGAAATTGTATTTATTACAGCTAAGCACCACATAAAACTTAGCTTCAGTTCATTTATTTAACCCTTCTTACAGCACCCACTGGTATAAATTCTAATATCTTACTATAAAATTATGGAAACCATAGAGAAAGAAAAGGGTACTGTTTTTAATAAATTTTTCGATTTTTTATACCTTAACTTTTTGAAATCAATTTGAACAGGGTTACCAACATTTTTCATATAAAAAGTATATATTTCTGAAAAGCTTGTCAATAGCAGTATTTTGGAAACTCTACAACAAAGCCAATTTTCCTCAATTTCAACTCACTTTTCTAGGATTTGGCCAAGCAGAGGTTTTTGATATTTTTTTTCAATTTGAACTTATGTAAATAAGTTTGATCAGTTTCCCAGTCTGTCCAATATTACAGACTTAAAAAAAGCTTACGAATTGTTTTCGAACACACGCGACAGTTTCGAGACTCGAGAACTTGAGCCCTCGCAACTCTCGGGAGCATTTTCTAGACTTCGAGATACGAGTTTATCGCGAGAAGCCGTTACACGCAAAAAATGTCTCGAATAAATTCGAGAGATCGTTCTCTACTTCAAATCGTTATTCGAAAAATAAACCGGAATAAATCGATGTGCCATATGAAAACTAACACCATACAAGAAATTTTTATAAAATGTTAGCTTTGGTATGACACGTCGAAATGTGGAAAACTAGGTTGGTATTGTTTTCATCCATTAAGCGGGCTACTCACCTGCAAGAAATGTCAAACTCCATATAAAAAAACGCTCAAGAAATGGTCAAGAAACGTTTTCACACGTCAAATTTTCTTGAGCCAATACTCAGTTCATAAGAAAATATACAGTACTTTTCGATAGTTGGCAACGCCGGTTTACCTCAAGAAATAAATAAGCTCGTACATATTTCTTGAGGTAAATGTGCAGATGTACGGCTCGGAATCATGGACAGTGCCAAGAGAAGATGAGATTGCCCTTGGAGTATTTGACAGAAAAGTTCTACGGAAGTTTTATGGTCCTTCCCGTGATGCCAACGGCGAGTATCGAAGGAAATTTAACGATGAGCTGTACAAGCTTTACGCAGACTGGACCATATTTCAGCAGATTAAAGCCCAAAGGCTCCGTTGGCTGGGTCATGGTATGCGAATGGACAAAGAAGCACAAGCACAGAAAGTTTTTCCGTCGACCCCCGAATTCGGCAGCAGAAGAAGGGGGAGACCTCAACTGAGATGGAAACAACATGTGGAGGATGACTTGAACTCCCTTGGGGTTTCCAATTGGCGCCAGTTATCGCTAAAAAACGAATGACTGGCGTGCTTTGATACGAAACGGCCAAAATCGCCTAGGTGGTTAAGCGTCGTTATGACGCAAGCCAAGATTAGATTAGAAATTATTTGACAAAGACTCCGGGTGTATTCTGCCATCAGAGCTTCTCAGCAAAAAGTCATTTGCTTTGCAAGTGCCGTTCGGAGTCGGCAAAAAACTGTAGATCCAGCCAACTTGTAGGAAAACTCAAAAAGCAACACACCACAAGTTGGAAAGAGAAGCTCGGCAAAAATCTCGTTAGAGGTTATGATATCCTGTTGGTATATCGACGCCATTAGTTAGATAGAAATCACATATGTATGTGGCTTTCAATTTTCAATGCTAGATCACTCGAAAGCGACTGGTGTGAAGGAAATTCAATTTCCTACAAAAATATATTTAGGTTAGCTTTTTTATAACATAAATAAAATAAAGTCTACAGAATTAGATTCTAGGCCTCTAGAAACTAGGATAAAGATTCTATAGCTATTCTAAAAGTTATTGAAGACATTCGACCTGCCTTTGATAATCATTATCTTACCCTCCTTGTGTTACTCGACTTTTCAAAGCTTTTGACACTGTGGACCATTATACACTCTTGTTGAAATTGAGGCACTATTTTGGTTTCACCTTAGACTCAGTTAAATTTATGAAGAGCTATCTCTCGTCGGCGGCCGCCGTGGTGTACCGGTTAAGTGTTCGGCCTTGTACACCAAGTCGTGGCGGTTCGATGCCCGGCAAAAGTAACATCAAAAATTATTTAGAAAAAGAGTTTTTCTAAAACGGGGTCGCCCCTCGGCAGTAGTTTAGCAAACTCTCCGGGTGTATTTCTGCCATGAGAAGCTTCTCAGCAAAAAATTCATTTGCTTTGCAAGTGCCGTTCGGAGTCGGCAAAAAACTGTAGGTCCCGCCAACTTGTAGGAAAACTCCATAAGCAACACACCACAAGTTGGAAAGAGAAGCTCGGCTAAAAGTCTCGTTAGAGGTTATGATAACCTATAATATACCAACCGCCATTAGTTTTTTTTTTTTATCTCTCGTTCAGGTTCCAGCAAGTACAGTGCGGCGATAGTTTTTCTTTTCGCGAAGAAATCATCTCGGGTGTGCCCAAAGGATCGATTATAGGCCCAATTCTTTTCAGTGCGTTCATCAACGATATTGTTCACTGCTCTCAAGATGTCTCCGTACATCTCTACGCCGATGATACCCAAATTTACTTTTCACGCCCTATCGGTCTTAGGGAGGACTTGGTTTTCAGGCTTAATGAGGACCTAGAAAGAATAGCGTTGTGGGCCAGTTCGAATGGACTTTTCTTAAATGCGGCTAAGACTCAACTTCTACCTATATCACTCCCATTGTTTGCCATTATTGACCTACCTCCGGTTATTATTATTCTTTATTCAGTCTATGATTTTCATCTTACAGACTATATACAATGAAATTAAAACTAAAAGTAAATACTTAAGTACTTACTACATTAAAACTTAATTCAATAAGAGACTTGAAAGAGGCTCTTGGCAGGGAAAAATCAATAGTTAGACTCCTCCCGAGCTTATTAAATTCAATAAGGGCACGAAATAATGGATTAAAATAACAATAATTCGCCCTAGGGGCAGACAAATAAAAAAGTAAGAACGATCGTAGGGATCTACTAGGTACATTGAAATAAACTTTTTCAAGGAGGTCTGGACAGTCTAAAGAGCCAACTATAATATCATAGGCAAACATTAGTAAATGCAGAGTTCTTCGGGTAAACAGGGGTTGGAGGTTAATAAGCAAACAGCGAGAATAGTAAGAAGGAAGTGGTACCTCAAAGTTGAGGGAAACTAAGCCAAACCGCATAAATTTCCTTTGGACTCTTTCAATCCTAGCCGAGTGACAGTTATAAATGGGGTTCCAAATAATGGAGGCATATTCTAGTCTCGAACGAACCAAAGATTTGTAGAGAGCTTTCCTTGTATACGGGTCCTTGAAGTCTTTGGCATATCTTCGAAGAAAAGCGAGATTCTAGTATGCCTTTGGAAGTATGTAACATATATGATTGACAAAAGAAAACTTTGTGTCAAAAACAACCCCTAAATCAACAATCTCAATGACTGAGGCCAATTGACCACCGGCAATTTCATAAGATGATGGTAGTGTGGTGGAAGACGTTGTGAAAGACATGTGGAAACATTTATTAACGTTAAGGTGGAGATTGTTTGCGAGACACCAATCAACGAGTTTATTAAGGTCATGTTGCAAAAGAGCACAATCGGACGGACCATTTATTCTACGATAAATTTTTAGATCGTCGGCGTAAAGTAGAAATTTAGAAAATTTAAAGCAGGAGCCAATATCATTTATGAATAGAATAAACAAAAGAGGGCCTAAAATGCTACCCTGAGGGACACCCGAGGTGGCAATAAACGTGTGGCAAATAGAGCCCTCAATTTCCACAAACATAGATCTATTCGACAAGTACGATTTCAGCCAACTTAAAAACACTGAGTGAAAACCAAGATGCTCGAGTTTAGATAATAAGATTTGGTGAGAGACTTTATCAAAAGCCTTCGAGAAATCGGTATAGACTGAATCGACCTGGTAGCCATCATTAAAAGCAGACATGCAGAAATCAGAGAAATGTGCCAGATTGGTAACAGTGGAACGCCCCGCGACAAACCCATGTTGGTGCGGCTCAATAATGCTTTTAGTAACGAAAGACAATTTTTCTTTTAATACCATTTCGAAAAGCTTTGAACACGAAGTAAGTTTAGCAATAGGCCTGTAATTAGCGACATCATTCCTGCTGCCAGATTTAAAAATCGGTGTGATGGTAGACTCCTTCCACCTATTCATGAAATTCCCAGAGGACAGGGATAAGTTAAATATGTGACAAAGAGGAGAGGATAGGGGAAAACAGCAGTGCTTCAGGATAAAGCCGCAAAGGCCATCGCTGTCACACTTTAGCGAGGGTTTCAGTGAGAGCATGGCTTTACACACGTCTTCTGGGGTGATAGTGACAGATCCGAAGTCTAGAAGCTCAAAAGGAGACGCACGTAGAAAATCATCATTATTCTGAAAGATATTGTAGTAAAGCCACAACTGTCTGTGACCAACCTGGGATTAAAGATAAACTCGAAACTAACATGCTCAGTTCACGTCAACTACAGCATATCTAAAATATATTATTTTTAAAGAGTATGTGGCATGTATGTTTTGATCTACCGGTACATACAAAATTTAAATTAGTTAGGGCACTCATTATTCCTCATATAACCTATTTTGAACTTGTGTACTGTGATCTTGATGCAATTTCCAGAAATAAGTTGAACTTGGCGCTAAAAAATGCAACTAGATTTATCTATCGTAGAAGAAAATTTGACCATATTTCTTCGTTGACAATAAATATTTTAAACGTCAGTCTTGTCAACTACATATATAAAAGCATGCAATTTAATCTTCCTCGAAAACTTAAAGTTTGTTCAATCGTCCTGGACCCACAATATTATAGTGCCTCGATTTACAACCCTATCAGATGTTTTTTTGTTAGCACGGTTAAAGCCTGGAACTCGCTACCTGTTGTTATCAAAAGTATAACATCGATGAGATGCTTTGCGGAGGCAGTCATTAGTTTCCTTGACTGATAACTCATTAACCCATCTCTCGTTCTTTTCTATCTTTTCCAGACTTTCTGTTCCCTCTGTCCCAATACTTTTTCTCTTGAAATTCTTTTCATAAGATATTTAATTATATTATTTGAAATTACTTTAGAAATTTTTAATAATTAACTTTAAGATAAAAATGTTTAATTGTGTAATTCACTTGATAATGTTGTACTATTAAAATACTCTGTGTCGTACTGTACCGCCTTCAGAAACTTAATAAATGAAATGAAATGAAGATTCGTTACTTAAACAGCTATTTTTTATGGCCATTCTAAAACATAATTTGGCCCAGTCTAATATAACCTATTCTTTATGTGTATTTGGAATAGAAGTTCATCTTCATCCTCCATTTTGTAATAAAAAATCGTTACTGGTCCTTTAACAAAAGCTCCACAAAACACTCGTAAATTAATGTACAAACATGTAACATGGCAGCATAGTTATTACTTTCAAGCACTTGGCCAGAGTTTCGAATACACATTCAGTTACTCGCTGATCATCAACAACAGAGAAAAATTTTTTTGAAACTTTATCATACTTTTAGTTCCAAAACATTATTTACTCTCATTTTTTTCGCGCATGCCGGGCAGAAGTATGACGAGTGGGCGTGTACAAGCAATTTTTTTCAAATTAAGTGTTGTCCGAAAGTAATAAAACCATTCACAAAAGCATGAAAGCCCAACAGATGGAAGATGGGAAAAACAACAAATAAAAAAATCCTATTAGTTGGGGTAAAAGGAAGAAGAACCACCAAAGAATATAAGGGCATTAACAAACAGGACTGCGTAATGTTGATTATATACGCACTTCCTTGATCCGAATTTGAGCAAAGATTAACAGCAAAAATAAAAGCTACGATACGCCTAGAAAAAGCGTAAAAATCACTCTTTCCAATCGCTACTCTAGAGCAGCAGTACTTCCGATACTCGCCATAAATGTGAGTTAGGTAGCGACCTTTATTTCAAGTCAGCCAACTAAAGGCAGAATTCATCTTCCGTTAGTTATGTTATGGCAAGTATAATCGATTACATTGATTTCCATAAGTTGGGTGGGAACAGCTGATTAGCGTTATGGGTATAACGTAAGCGATACGAAGATTAATTCTGGCTTATGATACATTTACACTGCCCCAAATGCGTCGCATTTGGCGAAGTTATTTCGAGAATGTTTGTCCGCAGAATGAATTTGTTTGACAAATTAGATGAATTTAATTTAATTTAACCTAATTTGGTGATCAAATTCAATCTGCGGATGAACGGTCCCGAAAAAATTGGCCAAAAGTGACGCATTTGGTGCAGTGTAAACGTAGCTTTAAATACTCATTAACGCGCCATCTGTAAGCCTATAAGCATGCCACACAAACATATTTCCTTTGGCCTTTGCAAAATAATGATACATTTTGCAACGTTTTTGTGAACTTTAATCGAGTGGGCAACTTTCTGTTCAAATCGTGAGGCGTTTACTGTCAAATCACTGTTTGCTACTGTTTAATTGGTCAATTCGGTCGAAAACAGTGATTTAATAGGGGGACTCATCAAAGCTTATAAACACCTTATAAAGCGTGTAAACGTATAAATTTATCAAGTGTCTAAATGAACTGTCAAAATTGGTATGGAACGCAGTTTACACAAATTTGATAAACTTCCGCGTCGATTTTGGTGTGTAAAAGAGTGCGTAAATTTATACAATGCAATGACGACGTTCGACATGTAATTTTTTTAATGCATTCAATGCACACTGTACAAAAAGAGAAGAATATGCTGAAAATGGGTCGAAAATTACTTTTTTAATGAGAATTTCGAAATAAAAAACTTTTGTTTGACATCAAGTACACATAAATTTATTTAGGGCGTTCATCTAACTGAGCTGATAAATGTATAAACTTACGCATTTCGTAAACTTATAAGAGTTGATGAATCCCCTTAATGTTATTTATCTTGGCCGACTGTATAATTTAAATGCGTCTGGTTTATCATTTACAGGCAAACTCTGCATCAAAAAGCCAGTATGGAAGGTGCTACGTCCCCTTTTCCCATAACTTAAGGGGACCATAATTTTCGAGCATAAAAACACATCTTTTTATACCCAGCGTACTAGTACTAGTACAAGTACAAGTACTTGTTCACATAACGGTTGTTTGTAACGGCACAAAATAATCGAGATAGATAGAGTTCCATATATGTATGTATGAAAGTTCTTAGGATTAAAAGAGGAGTTGATTTAGACATGTCCGTCCGTGTACACGATAACTTGAGTAAAAATTGAGATATTTGCATGAAATTTTGTATACAGGTTACTTTCTGGCCAAGGTAGGTTGCTATTGAAAATGGGGGAAATCGGATGATAACCACGCCCCCTTTTTCGATATCGAAAATTTCGAAAATCACACAAATTGGCATATCTCGGCAGCTGAAATGGCTAAAATGATATAATTTTATAGATGAACCCCCCTGGTCATTCCTTTATGATATTTCCAAACAATTTTTATAGTGGGCGTGGCACCGCCCACTTTTAAGGGGGGCATTTTTGAAAATTCGGCTGGGCGTAACTTTTAAACTGATTACGATAGAATGATGGAATTTGGCACAAAGTTTACTAGTATCGTTGGGAGTATACCTGATGAAATTGGATAAAATCGCCCTCCAACCACGCCCACTTTCGAAATCGAAAATTTCTAAAATCACCTAAATTGACATAATTCGGTAACAGAAATGGCTGAAACGATATAATTTTATAGGTGAATCCCCCTGGTTATAATATAATGATTTTTTTACAAATTTTGGGCCCCGCCCAATTTTAGGGAGACATTTTTTGAAAATTCGACTGGTCGTAAATTTTAAACTGATTAGGGTAGAACGATGATATTTGGCACAAAGCATACTTGTATCGTTGGGAGTATACCTGATGAAACTGGAAAAAATCGCTCTCCAATCACGTCCACTTTCGATATCGAAAATTTCGAAAATCACATAAATTGACATACTTCGGTAACGGAAATGGCTAAAATGATATAGTTTGGTAGGATGAACCTCCTAGTCATTCTATTATGATTTTTTGATAAATTTTTAAAAGTAGGCGTGGCATCGCCCACTTTTCAGGGAGGCATATTTGAAAATTTCACGGGTCATAACTTTTAAACTGATTACGGTAGAACGATGAAATTGGTACAAGGTATACTAGCATAATAGGGAGCCTACCTGATGTAATATTTTCAGAGGCGTCTCCGAAATTTAAGGATGGGGGTACGGGGCTAGCGACCCCACGACCTTCTAAAGTTTTTATTGGTCGAATTTTCGATCACAAGCGATACTAGTTCATATAAATCGATGTCATAAAACCATCAGTGACGAGTTTCACACAGTCGAATTAGTTTTCAAAAATACACCGCCATATTGGATCCACCATTTTGAATTTAAAAAAACCGATATCGGATTCGTAATCAGTCAACGCATAAACCCCCGAGTACCAAGTTTCAATAAAATCCAATTAGTTTTCAAAAAAATCACCGCCATATTGGACCCGCCATTTTGAATTTAAAAAAACTGACAGCGGATTCGTAATCACCGATGTCATAAACCTTCTAGATGCGAAATATATCCAAAAAACCAATGCGCAATGAGATCAGTGTAGGCGTTTTAGTTGCACCGTTTTCTATTTCGAAACATATTTTCAGGAGTTAAACCCTTTCTACTCATCCAAGAAGGCTATTGAATTTCAGGAATATTCGCTAATGAAAACAGAATAACAACACACAAAAAACCAAATTTTTACTGCACTTAAACATGTTAAAATGAAATTAAAATTGCAAGTATCTAATTTTTTTTATAAAAACGAGTAGCGCGACCTCTAAACCACCTTTAAAAAAAAAAAAAAATAGCAGCCTCTTTTTTTGTCATAAGGAACAATAATTGGGAGTAGCGTTTTATTATTTCCAAAAAGTCCATATTTGTGAACCACTCTAATGTAAATTTATTCAACATCGTGAAAAATGCGAAAATAATAAATAAATACTGCGTTGTCAATGGTGTCCGACAAATGCGCCAAGTTTGAAAAGATTTACAATTATATCGACCAGCGTGCCACCTATTCGAATTTTGATTTTTACAAATTGTATTGCCAGCGTTCTATCAACTAAATGCCAAGGTTCAAGTTCCTATGTTACCAGGAAATTAGTCAAAAGTCAATCGTATGATTCTCAATTTCAAAATAGTTTTCGAAATATCTCAATCCGTGTCCAGCTTATCGGAATTTTTTTGATGAGGGATTGCATTGTCTACTGGGAAGTTGTTCAAAAATCGATCACAAGATTTCCCCTGTGTTTCAAAGATTTTCAATTATACCGACAAATTGTAGGCACCGTGCCCGGAATACGTGCTAAGTTTCAAGTCACTAGGTTGCCAGGAAGTTAATCAAAAGTCGATCGCCGCATTTTCGGAAGACAATCCTCCTGAAAGGAGGACGGGTGGTCACCTTACATAACTCAATCTTTTATGAATATCGCGGCCGCCGTGGTGTAGCGGTGAAGTGCTCGGCCTACTACAACAAGTCGTGTCATATCGCCCCTCGGCAGTAGTTTGGCAAACTCTTCGGGTGTTTTTCAGCCATGAGAAGCTTCTTAGCAAAAACTGATTTGCTTTGCAACTGCCGTTTGGAGTCGGCAAAAAACTGTAGGTCCGACAGCTTGTAGGAAAAAATCAAAGCAGCACACTACAGGTTGGAACAGAAGCTCGGCAAAAATTTCGTTAGAGGTTATACTAACCTGTTGGTATATCGCCGACATTAGTTCTTTTTTTTGGATATCGTATAGCTATCTCCATACCAATTCCCAAGTAGCTGCGATGAACTTTTGGTTATTCCTATTAACCCGAATAATAACTCTTTTTGAATTTGTGCAGGCATTTCGATGGTAAATTAGGTGTTTACTTCAAATAGTACGATTAATAAAGAATACAACTGTGAAATAGTACGATGTAAGGGAAAGATAAATAAAGGGAACCTTTTTTGGAAAATTTACATGACTTGGTGCGAAAAAGGCAAAATAACCACAATTTAAAAAAAAACGCCCATATTTTATTTTTCCAATACTGGCACCATTGGAAAATAAATAATTGTGTACACTTTTAGAACGTCTCCTTATGCAACAGTGAAAGTTTAATTTAATTCTATAGTTTTCGAGTGATACGTCCACAAACATAAAGACAGAAAGACAGACAGTCGGACAGAAATATAGATAGACATGCGGACAAAAATTCTAAAAACGGTTGATTTGGACTCTATTTGCTTAGTAATGATTGACGCCACGAATTTGTTTGAATATCTGCCTTATACATACATCGACCTGTTACAATTTACTTAAATTTTAAAATGTTGAAATTTACAAAAAAATTGCCAAAAATACAGTTTTTCCTAGATCTTGGTAATAATATGCTTAAAGTGTTTGTTATTATGCACACAAATTTTAGAAAAGTTCCTGAGCTTTACAACTTCGCATAAAAAAAATAACATTTTTAAAATCAAAACTTTTTCACCTATAATAACCCATATAAACTACTGTAATCATCAGGCAAAAAATGCGAAGATATGTGAAAATTTCGCTGTTATTTTTTAATTTGGTTTTTTTTTTAGATTAAATATTAATGTTACAAAAAACTAATACAGAGCAAAATTGTTCATCAGATATGTCCCTAGAATATTTGTGAATAAAGTTGTTCAATAAAATAAATATTACTGAAGTTAAGAACAATTTAAGCGCATATAGTGAGCATTTTTAGCAAACTTTGTAGACTCAAGGCGTGACCAATCATTATGCAAACGATCTAAAAATTTTTATATATAGTTTTTTCTAATTTGGAATAAATCTAAGCGGTTTCCCATATGAAAATACGAAGTATACATACAGAGTAGACCCTTAATATGCTTATTAGAAATAAGTATGTATGTATGTTTGATGATGAGACATAAAAGAAGGACTTATGAAAATTTTATTACATCAAATTGACAGTTATTCCTTTTGACACTAAGCTAATACCAACAAAAACCATAAAAGGCCTACTTGGCCCATACGGTCGATAAATCAAGTAGTTAAACAGAGTAATCCGGATTGTTAATCGTAAATCGAATACCCAGTTAAATAATATTTTGATATTGGGCAAATAAGCTCAGGCCCTAGACATATTTTTATATGTACTGACCAGAGCTTTGGTTTTGTATAGATTTTTCATGATTATTTCGTAGTTGGGAAAGTTTTGAAAAGTGCTTGAAAAAACTTGGTTTCGAACGATAAAAGTATTGTTCTTATATTAATAACCAATAGATCGACGACTTCCGAGTAGGATCATTAGCGATTCGAGCATTTTTACTTACTCTGATCGTTGTTTCATCGACTAATCGAAATTTCAGCCTTTGGGAGGTCGGGTCTCTTTTATATCTCGGATAGATGGCAATTCCAAAAATTACAACCGGGCGAACCTATTTCGAGTGTCCGCCTCGAATTCGACACAACATCATCCTCGAATAAGCTGACCAAACTCCTCCTTTGAAGAGGATTGTCCTCCGAAAATGCAGCTTGTCTTTCGAAAAATTTGTGTCCTCCATTTTGCCGATAATGTCCTCCTTGTCCTGGCTGTTGGGGCTCGATTTATGTATAAAAAATGCGTGTTTTTAATGTCGACAATTTGTCATATTTTTTCGACAAAAATGTTCAAATTTTTTTATCATTTTATTGTATTTGTCCCTTTTTCGCTCAAAAATTCTATTCAGCTTATCCACGAAGAGCTTACTTTACCAAATAAACTTTTATTTTTACTCAAAAATAAATTTTAAGTTAATGAAATTACCCTCGGGGAAACCTATTTTTGCGAATCTGCCTCATTTTTTAGTTTACTGGGGTTTACTGCAGCTGGGCTTAAACGTCCACACACTAACAGCTTCAGCATGTTTCTTTTGTAAAGAAAGATGAAGAAAGCGGGAAAGGCAACAAAATTTATGTAACATACAAGAAACAAGTGCATATTTGACTAATAACGGAAAAAATCATTTGGGTTTTCTCGTTTGCGCTTTTCCTATAGAGAAAACTTTCGAGCCCTGTCATAAACCATTTGGCACGCAACCAACTCGACAAACTCCAAATTTACTTCTAGTTAACACACTTTATGAAAACAAATTTTTTAATGAAGCCACATCTTAGAAATTTCTCAAATGTGCCATAACTCAGCGTTTGATTCAAACGCCCTATATCAGATGAAATCTTGTTCAATTGACGAAACATCGTTCAATTTTTCCTTCAGATAGGGCTTTTTCGAAACTCATTCCTGTATAGGGCGGAGAAGAAGCGTTTTTTGAATAAATTTTGGATAAAGTTAGATTAGGTTAAACTGACTTTTCAGTGAAGACCTTGCATAAACCATAGTCTTACCAGAAGTCTCTTAAAGACCAACAAAAAATCGGAAAAACGAAAAAGAACAAATGTTGACGAATACCCAAGAACCTACAACCGTTCGGACAATACTAGAACTTAAAGTTATAAATTCTTTGATGAAAATCTGTACTTCAACTCTCTGCTAAGCAGAGTAAAGTACCAACTTCAAGTGAGCACTACGTCAAAGCTATTCACCAACTTTGTCTTTATTTGTAGTACAAAGTGTATTTCCATTGGCAAACTCGGCCCTCAGCTTGTGCAAATAAGCTGACAAGTGCCCAATAAAGTTTGGAATTGTTGCGACTATGCAACAAGGGCGCGTACCGGAAAATATTTTCGGGGAGAGTCCAATTTTTTTTTTCTTTTTTCATAATAACCATTTTAACTGGAAAAGGGAAATGACTTAAATAATGTTTAATTTTCTACAAGTACAGACACAAACCAAATTTATCAAAACCTAAAAAAGGGCCACAAATAAAAGAGTCTACCGGGTCAGCCAGTAATTTATAAAGCAAATTTTACAATCGCCATATCTCACATATAGTGATAGGACCATTTTTGTAGTAAATTTTCAGGTCTACAACTTCGTCTCACATAATTTTTTCATAATTTTTTCGAAACAAACTTACCGTTTTCGAAAAAAATTCATAAACCCAAAAATGTTGACCTTTGAGTTTTTAGCACACATGGAATCGATAGGGATTTTTGAATTTTTCTTTCCGGCGGCTCCTAAGCTCTCTACAAAAATTTTGCTCTGTCGGAATTTATATTATTTGAAATATTTTTTTTGACCGGACTATAACTTTGAAATCAAATTATTAGTTTTCGTCAGACACAAATTGAAAGTTATAGTTTTCGTCAGACACAAAATAAAAGTCTTAGTCTTCTTACAGAGTTTGAAAAGTGTTAGTTTTCGTATGGCACGTCGATATATTCCAGGAATCGCGCAATTTTCTGTTCCAAATTTTTTTCTTTTACTCAGGCACAGACAAAAACATTAAACTACCTTCCACATTTAGACAGGGGTCCGGAAACCCCAGGACCCCTTCCCTGAATAAGCGCCTGTTGCAATGTGACCAAAGTTTCTATTCTTGGCTAAGCCAATGTAATTTCCATAAGACACTTAAAGTTCGTCTACATTAATGGGAAAATTTATTTGAAGAAATGCAAGAGATTTGTGGCTGGTTAAACTTAACTTGAAATTATGTGAACCGCTGTGGGTGAAAATATCGTTCTATGAAATGATAACGTGGAAAAATTTGGATGAATTTGAAGTTTCCTTTCATAAATTTTGCATGAAAATTATTTTCATTTTATCACTTCATAAAACATAGAGCAGTGGGCAAGCTAAGATATCCAAATTAAAAAGTTATTGCATATACATAAAAGGAAGCCGTTGGATTTTAAATGATCGCATCTTTGTTACAGGTATGTGATGAGCTGGCCCTCAATTCTCGACTGGGCCATATAAATCCTTCACACCACAGTCGACTGATCGGACTTGTACCTTCCGGGGAATTTTTAGCTACAAAAAAATGAAAAAAATAAACTCAACGTTTGAGAGACTAATTCGAGAGGAATGTTTTTTAGACATTGGAAGCTCAAGAAACCATTTCTACTATACGGGATTGCCACATGTGTACTTACATAGGTACACCAAATATTAGACATATTGACCAAATAGTTGCGGATATAAAAACGACTTAGCTTTTCCTCAGGAAGGAGCGTGGCACAGCTCACTTTTTTGAAGTTTTATAAATACCCTGCAGCGAAACCTCAAACTAGTCAGAAAAATACTAGTATACAACTAGAATTTTCTGAGTGAAGTCATAGTGGTCAGGAAATATCCATTCCATACTAGATTTTTCTGGATGAAATCAAACCAGTTGAAAAATACAAAATTTATTCGTTTCGTTTGCTTCTTTTTCTCTTATAATTCACAGATGCTTTTTCGTGATAGGGTAAATACAAATAGTCGCTGCTTTCTTAAGAATAAACATCAAAGTAAAGGCAAATGTTAAAATAAAGGGTAAGTCATGAAAATTCTGATTGGAATCATACTAGTCCAGGTTCATTGCCTTTGGACTTGTATGTGACTACTATATTTCATACTAGTCCTTTTTGGAATAGTATGGGGACTAGTTCATTTTATAGAAGTCATACTGTACAGGTTGAACTAGTATGGAACTGGTATTTTCCAACTAGTATAATTCTAGTATATCATGACTAGTAGATGACTGGTATGTTCTGGTCGAAAACTGACAATTAACATTTCCTAGGACAACTAGTTGCTTTCGCTGCAGGGTAGGACCCATCCCACATAGATACATAGTATTAATGTGATCCAAATAGATTCAGAATTATGATAACTAGAAGTTTGAAAACTGTCTGCAGCCTACGCAGTGACCACACAAAGTGAAAACTTAATAAAGATCAGTCACCGAATTTATTTTAATTTAAATATAATACGATTTTAAGTCTTTGTTTAATGTAGATATTTTATCTTAGCGATGGTATTTACTCAAAGCAAATTTATTGTTGCAGCTTTTTATTTTTACTTTTGTTCGCATTTCTCTAACCATTCAATCTTTTATTCTAGATATCTTAATATTAACGTACTTAACGTCACCAAAAAAAAAAAACAAATAAGGAAAGCTGTCTTCGGCTGTGCCGAAGGCTATATACCTTTCATGAATAAGCGTCACGATTTTCACTGTTCGATCCCCAGTACAGCCTGTTTCAATTTAACTATATTTACTATACACATTACACATCTTTGTTATAATTTAAAAAAAACTTACAAAATAATAGGATCCGAGTTATCGGAACAATCGATTGTATGGAGGCTATATATTATACGTGTTCAATTGTACTGACTTACACTATACACATTACATATGTAGAAAGTACTAAAGGTGCAATATTTTACGTTCCTAACTTTTTAATTGGCGGTAGTTCTGGCCCAAATTTCTTATACCGGAACAATCGATTGTATGGGAGGTATACATATGTCATAATGACTCCATCTTATCGATTTTCACTCTACACTCAACATAAATAGAACGTACTCAAGTTGCAAAATTGTATATTCCTAACTTTTTAAATGCGGAAGTATTGGCCAAAAAACCTTACAACCGGTTGTATGGGGCTATATGTTATATTTACCCGATCTTCTTGATTTTCCTCTACACACTACATAAATTGAAAGTACTCAAGTTGAAAAATTTTATGTTCCTAACTTTTTAATTGCAGAAGTTTTGGCCAAAAATCCTTATATCTGAACAATCGGTTGTATGGGGGCTATATGTTACATTTGACCGATCTTGTTGATTTTCACTCCATACACTACATAAATAGAAAGTACTCGAGTTGCAAAATTTTACGTTTCTAACTTTTTAATTGCGGAAGTTTTGGCCAAAAAACCTTACAACCGGTTGTATGGGGCTATATGTTATATTTACCCGATATTCTTGATTTTCCTCTACACACTACATAAATTGAAAGTACTCAAGTTGAAAAATTTTATGTTCCTAACTTTTTAATTGCAGAAGTTTTGGCCAAAAATCCTTATATCTGAACAATCGGTTTTATGGGGGCTATATGTTACATTTGCCCGATCTTGTTGATTTTCACTATATACACTACATAAATAAAAAGAACTCGAGTTGCAAAATTTTACGTTTCTAACTTTTTAATTGCGGAAGTTTTGGCCAAAAAACCTTATATCTGAACAATCGGTTGTATGGGGGCTATATGTTATACTGGTCCGATATTGCCAGTTCCGACAAATGATTCCTATATTACAAAATGGTGGCCACATACAAAATTTCAGCCAGATATCTCAAAAATTGAGGGACTAGTTTGCGTTCAAACAGACAGACGGACATGGCTAAATCAACTCAGCTTGTCATCCTGGTCATTTCGGTATACTTATTGATGGGTCTATCTCTTCTTCTTCTCATACTTACAAACATCGGACCAAATTTATAATACCATTTCATGTTCATGAAAGGTATAAAAATACCAACAGGTTATCATAACCTCTAACGAGATTTTTAGCCGAGCTTCTCTTTCCAACTTGTGGTGTGTTGCTTTTGAGTTTTCCTACAAGTTGGCGGGACCTACAGTTTTTTGCCGACTCCGAACGACACTTGCAAAGCAAATGAATTTTTTGCTGAGAAGCTTCTCATGGCAGAAATACTGCCCTCCGCGAACCCGCGACGCGCGGCTGCAACGTGCGGCCACTACACGAGGCCGTAACGCGGGCTGGGCCGCGAACGCGTATATGTTATGGACGACATACTTTGAAAGGAAGAACTTGAGTCCTATACATTGTTGTGAGTAATATTTTATACTATCTCAAAAAACTCTGTTTTAGAAAAGGCGCAAATTTGTATTCCAATTTTTTATTTTTTAATATGATGTGTATAAATTTAAAATCTCTACATATAACAAAATTGTAACAGGTCGATTTCTGTACATGGCAGATATCAACAAAAAATTGACATAACACATACCAGTCACAAGCAGAATTGCCCTATCACAGTTCAGGTTCATTAGTAGGAAAACAACGGCCTTCCAGATCGAAGCGGATATAGCGATGCTCGCAGAAGGGGTACCCGGGTGCTCATCGTCAACCATCCAATTACCGACCATGCCTTGCGCGCTTCTCGAACAAAGCGTAACGTCTAGAACCTCCCTTCTATTTCTAGTAACAAAGGTAGGTTCCACACCCCTATTACATATGAAGATATCATGTTGTAAAATAAAATCAAAAAGTGACTCACCTCTTTCATTTACATCACTGCTGCCCCAGGCTGGGTTGTGTGAGTGGTCATCGCCCCCTGCGATAACGTGTCCTTTGGCTTGCTCGAAGAGCCTACGCAGACCTGCGTTGGAGATGGCTCGTCGTGTGCCATATAAGTTGAGGTAAATGTCCTCTATTTGGATGGATGTCATATCCTCGGCACTGAATTGTGGAAGAAATAAAGTATGTATGTTAGATTTTAACAGGATACATGCCCCAGGTCTCCCTACAGTAGCACCACTTACCAGTGAAAAACCTGCTACCTTCCGCCCGCATATACTGTGCCCTACCACCCATGGTTCCTGGATGAGGGCTATATCTGCTGCCCCCTTTGATGCCAGAAGGATCAGCAGCGCAGCCGTAGCTGCTTTACTGTGGTGGAGGTTGATTTGTAGCACCCGCACCATCATGTTTACTACGCCTCTCCTCCACCGTAACATTCCCAATGTCCTCATCGGACATAGATTCATCACCTGAGTGCGCCTCGCACCACCTAGCGAAGCCCAGGGAAGAACCCAGTGAGGTGGTCGATGAGGCGTCGTCCTGCACCGAGCCATCCAGCGGATTGGCCCGGTTGGTTTCGATAACTTCATCGCCCTTATCACCGTCGTCCTTCTTCAGCTCCTCCTCCAGGTCAGCCACTGACCTAAGGTTGTTGTTGTTGTTGTTAACAATGCATTGCCCTGTCTAGAGTGTATGATCATTCCGAAGATCTTCATCAAGCTCTTCTAAGGGGAGTCCAAGGAAACGTGCAGTTTCAACAGGGTTTGTCCAGAGGGACAGAGGGGTTAGAAGAGTAGGTTCAGATGAACAATTGAAGAGATGTAGAGTATCATGGGGGGTCCTACCACATTCAGGGCATGTATTTAAGATTGTATCATTAAGTCTGGATAAGTAGGAGTTTAACCTTACACTATATCCAGACCTAAGCTGTGCCAAGGTAACTCTTGTCTCCCTTGGTAAGGTGCGTTTTTCTTCAGCAATATCCGGTGGAGGACTGTTCAGAACGGGATTCACAGGTACAGATCCGACAAAAGTGTCTACCGACTCGGTGTGGATGTCGGTTAGAGCCCGCTTATGATTCTGCAGATCAAACGGCAAGGTAATATGATGCCGGATCTCATCATAGTGCTTACGGAGATGTCTCCTTATGTCTCTCGGGGGCGGATCTATGTCCAAAAGATGACGGTTTGGATGTGCTGGCTTGGGGCAGTTCAGAAGGAATTGCCTGCTCAGCATTTCCGCATGCTCTTTTACATTGAGCAGTTTTGCCTCCTGATGGAGGTGAGACTCGGGAAGACATGAGGAGACATCCCGTAGCAGTTCTGATGGCAGTATTTTGGCAGACTTGTAACTTCGTCCAGTTGGTGTTATGTACATTAGGCGACCATATGGGCGCAGCATAGTCAAAGACTGGTCGGCCAATGGCCTTATATGTAGTCAGCAACGTTTCTTTGTCTTTTCCCCAAGTACTGCCGGCAAGTGACTTGAGGATCTTGTTGCGACCATGTACCTTTGAGACCATTGCAGACACATGACCAGCAAATGAGAAAGTATTATCCAGTGTCATCCCTAATAACTTTGGGTGGCTGACAGTTGGTAGCTTAGTGCCATCAACGAAAATGTCTAATTCATTTCTCACCTGGTGCGTCCATGTCGTAAAAAGCGTCGCCGTTGATTTTGTCGGAGATATTGTCAGATCTCGCTCAGTGAAAAACCTGGAAAGGTCGCAGAGGTAACCATTGATTCTCGAACAGAGTTCATCAGTATAGGGGCCCTTCCCCGTCGCCATTATTGTACAGTCTTCGGCATATGAAACGACGGAGACGCCCTCTGGTGGTGGGGGCATCTTCGATAAATAGAAATTAAACAGTGTCGGGGATAGGACACCACCCTGTGTCACCCCCTGTCTAATACGTATAGGTTTTGATTTAGCGTTTCTAAAGTTAACCGACGCCTGCCGTCCACTCAAATAATTAGCGGTCCATCTCTTTAAACCATCAGGTATCTGTGTCTCAAACAGATCTTGTATGAGAGTGGCATGGTTGACTGTGTCAAAAGCTTTCGACAGGTCAAGTGCCACTAACACAGTCCTGTCATTTGGTTGGTTTTGATTTAGGCCGCTATTTATTTGAGTTGTAATGGCGTTGAGTGCGGTGGTGGTGCTGTGCAGCTTACGGAAGCCATGTTGATGACTAGCCAGGTGCAGATTTGCAGTATAATACGGGAGCAAAATGGACTCTAGCGTCTTCACTACCGGTGACAAAAGTGATATAGGACGATATGAATCGCCTATGTTTGCCGGTTTTCTAGGTTTTAGTAATGGAACCACTCTCGCCTTTTTCCATATTTCAGGAATGACGAAAGTGTTCAGTGAAAGACTGAATAGAGCCGCTAAGTATTTGTGTCCCTCCTGGCCTAGATGTTTCAGCATCTTCATGGCAATGCCGTCGGGCCGATGGATTTAACCTGTCTGATGGCTTCCTTGACCTCTGAGGCAGTGATGACAATGGGCGTATTTTGGTTTTTATATTTACGCGCCTGTCGCATGGTTCTACGTTTAGCTCTATCGGGCGGGGAATGTAGTACAAATTGTCTACAGAAGGAGTTCGCACATCCCCTAGGGTCCTTCTTCACCCTATCACCGAAAGTAATATCTACTTTATCCTTGTGTTGCGTTGGATTAGATAGAGCTTTGACCGTAGTCCATAATTTGCCAACACCATCAGAGAGGTTGCATTGCTCTAGGTGTTGTTTCCATTTGGCCAGTTTATGTTTATCGACCAACCTACGAATTTCCGCGTTGAGATCCTTTATACGGGGGTCTGCGGGATTGAGACTTCGCACTTCATCTCTTTCTCTAGCCATGGCCGCTGCCTCCGCGGGGAAATTTGGTCTTATTTGAGATATTCGACCCGCAGGAATGAAGCGTTTAGAGGCCGAGTCAATGATGTTGCGGAAGTCTCGTTTGCCTTTGCGTACGTCCGTAGGAATGGATAGAGCAGCCAAGGATTCGTCCGTATATGTCAGAAAACTGTCCCAGTCCGCCTTGGTAAAGTTAATATATGTACCATGCTCAGGTGTAATAAAGTCCGTCGGTCGTTCGATGGTAATGACTATTGGGAGATGGTCAGACGCCAACGTGAGTATGGGTCGCCAATTGGTGTTGTTCAATAGTCCTGCACTTACGATAGAAATATCTGGCGAACTATAGCAGTTACCCGATACTCTCGTTGGGGCGTCTCCGTTCAATGTACAGAAAGCCGAATCATCTATTTGTTCTGCGAGTACATGCCCCCTATTGTCTGCTGGCAAGTTTGAGTCCCACATGTCGTGGTGCGCATTGAAGTCGCCCAGGATCACGCGGTTATCTCCTCGTAATAGCAAGCTAATGTCGGGGTGATAGCCGGTGGGGCAACTTGAGACAGGGGGTATGTAGATATTAATGATTTGCAGATCGACATCTCGACATCTTGGCGGCCGCCGTGGTGTAGCGGTTAAGTGTTCGGCCTTCTACACCAAGTCGTGGCGGTTCGATGCCCGGCAAAAGTAACATCAAAAATTATTTAGAAAAAGTATGTATCCATGTATGTGATGTATTAAATGCCAAATTTGTTTATTGTTTACTTTTTATATTTTTGTTAGTTGCTACAATCCTGAAGATGATTGCCGTTGAGCAATCGAAATATATCGATTTTTAAAAGAAAAAATCAAAGTGTGTTTTAATTGTTTTTCAATTATTGAACACGGACCTCGAGCCAGCTAAAAATACGTATTTAAGGAAAAAAGGTCGCCAAAAATTCACAAAAGAATTTTTCTAAACGGGGTCGCCCCTCGGCAGTAGTTTGGCAAACTCTCCGGGTGTATTTCTGCCATGAGAAGCTTCTCAGCAAAAAATTCATTTGCTTTGCAAGTGCCGTTCGGAGTCGGCAAAAAACTGTAGGTCCCGCCAACTTGTAGGAAAACTCAAACGCAACACACCACAAGTTGGAAAGAGAAGCTTGGCTAAAAATCTCGTTAGAGGTTATGATCAGGGTTGCCGTTTGGATACAATTGTATCCATTTGGATACATTTTAAGTCAATGGATACAAAGATACAAAAAGTTTTAAATGGATACATTTTTAACAGCTCCAACAATCGTTTTGTATTTTCAAAGAAACGAACAAAATCCAAGAAGCTATACATTAGGGTGATTCAAATAAAAAGAATTTGTTTTTTTTCGGTCATACCCCCTGAAAAGTTAGGTATTGATAAGAAAATAAGCTTTGCAAAAAATTAGCCCTTTAACTTAACCCTTAGGGGTGGCTATTTTTTCCGCCCTTTTGTATGGGAAATGTATGGGAAAAAGTGAGATTTTTTTCAAAGTGTTTTTTCTCATAATTTTTTAAATTTTTGTGTGTGTTACTGTGTTATGTGTGTGCCAAAATACAAAAATCTTTCATTTTTATCTCTCCTTTTTTTGAAAAACATATCAAATATTATGAGATAAATCACTTTGAAAAAAATCCTATTTTTTTCCATACATTTTCCATAAAAAAGGGCGAAAAAATAGCCACCCCTATGGATTAAGTTACAGCGCTAACTTTTTGCTTGGCTTATTTTCTCATCGATACCTAACTTTTTAGGGCCTAAGAACAAGTCGACCTTTTTTGAATCACCTGAGAAAAATCACTTTAAAAAAAACCTATTCTTTCCCATACATTTTAACTAAAAAAGGGCGAAAAAAATAATAAGGGTTAAGTTACAGCGCTTTTTTTTGCTTGGCTTATTTTCTCATCGATACCTAACTTTTCAGAGCCTAAGAACAAGTCGACATTTTTTGAATCACCCTAGGGTACATGTTTCTTTGCTAGTAAAAAATGTGGATACATTTTTGTCAGGATGGATACACTTTTGGATACAAAAAAAAATTGAGCTTGTGGCAACGCTGGTTATGATAACCTGTTGGTATATCGCCGCCATTAGTAGATCGACATCTCCTGTACGGATAGTAATACCTTGGCTTTCTAAGATATCATCCATTCCTTCGATGTCGGTATCAAATAGATGATACTGTACAGAGTTGTGCGTTATGAACGCTAGACCACCTCCCAGACCTCCTGTTACTCTATGACGGTCTTTCCTAAGGTCATTAGAATAGGCCATAACTTTGACTTCTATGAAGCCAAAGTTCACTATACCTTTCCTCCTTTCCAGGAGAGGGATTGATTCCCTGTTCAGCATCAATACCGACTGACGCGTTGCCTTGGTGCTCGTCACCAATCTAAGGATCCTCCAGTTACCGGTTGGAAGATCCGGAATATAAGCCCTGAAAACCTCTAGGACCTTGGCTGGCCCCACGGGCAAACCCTAGCCCTGGGTCTACATGGGATCTCATCGAGATCCACGGCCCTGATAGCCGCACCAGGTTAGACCGCCACTGCCCTCTTATACATGGCAGCGGACCTCGAGTCCCCACAGGCCACTACCTTGATCGAGCCCTGCTACCACCAGACTTCTTTCCAGGAGGGGATGGGTCCAGGAAACTCGGCCAAGACACTGACCGAGTGAGTGGCCATCTCGGCACGCACCCAGTCCCAGTTAGGCCGGAGGTAGGGCCTTGGACCCTAACCCTTTTATGATTAGGGCCACCTCCCACCTCCATGGACCTGTTACGCTTCTCGCTCCCTTTTTCCTCAGCCGGACGACCTTCGTCTAAGTCCGGAACAACACCTTTGGCCCATTCTATCTCGGCCTTTATTTCTGCCAGATCACCAGGCAGCGCCTTGGTAAGTAAATCTGGCGTATGCCAGGATCTCCTCAAGATCCTCAGCGCTGTGCGTCTATGCCTAGCACGCACGTTCCTTGTCGATGGCCTATCGTAGGCCCCCTCACTAGTGAAAAATACTAGTCCCATACTAATCCAAAAAGCATTGAACCTGGACTAGTATGATTTCAATCAGAATTTTCATGACTTATTCTTAAGGAAGCAGCGACTGTTTGTATTTACCCTATCATGAAAGCGCATCAGTGAATTATAAGAGAAAAAAGAAGCAAACGAAACGAAAGAATTTTGTATTTTTTAACTGGTATGATTTCATTCACAAAATTCTAGTTGTAAATAGTATGTAATGGATAGTTCCCGACTAGTTTGAGTTCTGCCAGAAAATTATAGTTGTATACTAGTATTTTTCTGACTAGTTTGAGGTTTCGCTGCAGGGATGAAGCTGGCATACATATAGGAGCATATTACAGAACACTTATGCAATTTATCAACACATTTAGAGCTGTTTCCTTATCCGGCCTTTATTTCTAAAGTTCGCTATAGATTTATCGGCCACTTTATTTGCCCTTCCTTTTAAAGGGAGATTGAAGTGGCCTATAAATTTAAAATGAGCTTTAAAATTAAATGCTAGATGAGAAAGCGGCTCTAATTTTCTCATGTTAAAATGTATTTTTATACCCAGTGTACTAGTACTAGTACAAGGGTATATTAATTTTGTTCACATAACGGTAGTACGTAACGGCACAAAATAATCGAGATAGATATAGAGTTCCATATATGAAAGTTCTTAGGCTGAAAAGAGGAGTTCAATAAGCCATGTCCGTCCGTCTGTCCGTCCGTCCGTCCGTCTGTGTACGCGATAACTTGAGTAAAAATTGAGATATTTGCATGAAATTTTGTATACAGGTTACTTTCTGGCCAAGGTAGGTTGCTATTGAAAATGGGCGAAATCGGATGATAACCACGCCCCCTTTTTCGATATCGAAAATTTCGAAAATCACACAAATTGACGGTAACTGAAATGGCTAAAATTATGTAATTTCATAGGTGAATCCAACCGGCTATCCTCTTATGATTTTTCCAAAACTTTTTTATAGTGGTGGAATTTTTGAAAATTTGACTGGTCGTAACTTTTGAACTGATTAAGATGGAACGATGAAATTTGGCACAAGGCATACTAGTATCGTTGGCAGTATATGTGATGAAAATGGATAAAATCGCCCCCCAACCATGCACACTTTCGATATCGAAAATTTCGAAAATCACATAAATTGACATAATACGCTAACGGAAATGGGGAAAATTATATAATTTTATAGGTGAATCCCCATGGTCATTATATAATAATTTTTTGATAAATTTTCTAAAGTGGGCGTAGCCCCGCCCACTTTTAAGGGAGGCATTTTTATACCCAGCGTACTAGTACAGGGTATTATAATGTTGTCCACATAACGGTACTACGTACCGGCGCAAAATAATCAAGATCCATGTATGAAAGTTCTCACGTTGAAAAGAGGAGTCTATTCAGGCATGTCCGTCCGTTTGTCCATCCGTCCGTCCGACTTTGTACACGATAACTTAAAAACTAAAATATTTGCATGAAATTTTATATACAGGTTACTTTTTGGCCAAGGTAGGTTGCTATAGAAAATGGGCGAAATCGGATGATAACCACGCCCCCTTTTTTGATATCGAAAATTTCGAAAATCATACAAATTAACATAACTTGAGTAAAAATTGAGAAATTTGCATGAAATTTGGTTTACAGATTACTTTATGGCCAAGGTAGCTTGCTAGAGAAAATGGGCGAAATCGGATTATAACCACGTCCCTTTTGTCGGTATCGAAAATTTCGAAAATCACATAAACTGACATAATTTGACTAAAAATTTAGATATTTGCATTAATTTTGGTTTAAACCTTACTTTCTGGCCAAGGTTAATTAGGCTACTAAAAATGGGCGAAATCGGATGATAACCACGCCCCCTTTTTCGATATCGAAAATTTCGAAGTTCACATAAACTGACATACATATATCGGTAGCTGAAATTGATAAAATGATATAATTTCATAGGTGAATCCCTCTTATCATTCTATTATGATTTTCTGTTAAATTTTAAAAAGTGGGCGTGGTACCGCCCACTTTCAAGGGAGGCATTTTTGAAAATTCGACTGGTCGTAACTTTTAAACAAATTATGGTAGAACGATAAAATTTGGCACAAATCATACTAGTACTGTTGGGAGTATACGTGATGAAATTGGATAAAACCCCTGTCCAACCACGGCTTCTCTCGATAACGAAAATTTAGAAAATCACTTAAAAGACTGCTCGTAAGTTTTAAACTGATTACGGTATAATCGTGAAATTCGGCACAAGGTATACTAGAGTTATAGGAAGTATACCTGTTGAAATTAAACGAAATCGCTTCCCAATCACGTCCACTTTTAATATGGAAAATTTCGAAAATCACATAAATTGACATAATTCGGTAAGGTAAATAACTAAAATAGTATAATTATAGTATAATTTGGTAGTTAAATTTGTAAGGAATTGTCTACTATTAACGAGTCTTAAAAGATGAGTTAATTTTGTTAAGTGAGCCACCTATAATTTTTTCGACGGCCATGTATTTTATTGAAAGTTGGTAGTATGGCTCAGAACGATTAAACAAAAATACGTATACAATTTTTCGAAATTCGAATTATTTTGAAAGTTTTAGCTATCAACAGTTTTCGAAATTCCTCACTTTTTGATGATTTTCTCACGATTGGTCAAACCGATTTTGCTATTTTTTTAGATATATATAAAAGATGGTATCTTCTACAAAAGGACATTTCCAGTTTTTGCAAAAAAAATTTTTTTGCAAACATTATTCGCAATTTTTAACTTCTCCATCGTGGCGAGATGGCGCTTTTGTATAATGTTGTTGTAAATAACTCCCGCCCCCTTAAAGTGCCAAAAAATTTTTTTTTGCCAATAGTTACTAATCATACAACAAACATCATACAAAAGCGCCATCTGACCACGATGGAGAAGTTAAAAATTGCGAATAATGTTTGCAAAAATTTTTTTTTGCAAAAGTTATAATCGTCGTTTGGTAGAAAATACCATCTTTTATATATATTTAAAAAATTAGCAAAATCGGTTTGACCAGTCGTGAGAAAATTATCAAAAAGTAAAGAATTTCGAAAAGTGGTGATAGCTATAACTTTGAAAATAATTCTAATTTCGAAAAACTGGCCCAAACGTATTTTTTTCATTTTAAAAATTTGTCACAAATTGGGCGTACTTAAGTTTATTAGAAGTAAGAAATGTATTCAACTATAAGTAAGATTTTGAGGGCACACGAACAATTTACATATATGTTATACCGTAGCATAAATAAATATTAATTTTATAAACTAACTAATAAATTTATTGAGTTCGTTTTTCCCAAATTATAATATATATAGAAAATATATAACTTATAGGTACTACTATTGTTTCCATACACTGGGTATTTAATGTTCGGCTTACCCGAACTTAGACTTCCTTACTTGTTTATATTCTACTTGCACAGAATACTAAGTAAAAGAAAGAATTCGCACACACCGTCGTCATATGAATCAAAAAAATTCACATCATTTTACGGATTTTAAATACTTATAAACAATCAATATAAACCGCTACTCCTAACAAAATACATACTATTAAAGGCTGATATTTGGGCTGTTTTAGTACATATATAATTCTGTAGTATGTGGTCCGCCTGTGGAAGTTTTTCTCAGAAAACACAACGATTGCGGTTGGCGTCTGTTTATCGTTGGACCCGAAAGGAAGCTTGGCAAACAAACAATGGCCCACACCACAAAAGTTCGAGATGCCACAGGAATGGACAAAGGTGTAAAAGGTTGAAACTCAGGCCAGAAGTCAACAGACTTCTGACAAAAGATCCGCGACAAATAGTTGTTCAGTATGGAAATAGACAAGGAGACCCCCTTGCCGACCGATTTCTCTTATCTTCATTAATGAAAACACTAGAGGTATTCTCAACTAGTATACTTCCTCTATCGATTTCTTTAGACTCATTACATTTACCTTCGGCTCTTTCACTTTTTATGTGAAAACGGTTAGATCATTTTGTCAAGTTCAGGGAATATGGTAAATACGTTGCTGAAGAGGGTCCACCGAAATCAGCCATGTTTTGAAAGCAGTCTCTGATTAAAAAAAGTTTGAGAACCACTGCTCTAGCACCATCGTCTCTCAAGATCACAGCTTACGAAAACTATGCCCCTCTTTAATACTTATTCGCTCAGGTTACCAGGCCCTCCCCGTAGACATGTAGAAAAGCTCAAGGTGTATCGAATTTTTGTAGCTAATTATTTTTTGGTAATATTATGTTTTCATATCCAGTTATGTATGTACTTATCCCCAGGTGTGCAATGTAATCCGATAATGAAAAGATGCGGAACATTTATTTTCAGCTAAAGCGTTGCAGGTATTCCTTCTATAAATATGAATGGAGTATTGTCATGGTACATGGTCACTAATATCTACGCTCACACATCAGAGGTACACAATAAAATCATTATTCGCCGGCAACATGCAATTGGCTTGTCGTGAAATGTTGCTAACAATTTTCATTTTTTTATTTCATTAATTCTTTGGTTATTTATCTCTCTTCTGTTATTTTTCCAATTACAAGGGTCAATGTCAATAAATGTCACTTTTCGCACTGTTTTAAATGACATGGACAAATAAAAAAGTCGTGAAAAAATGCTGCTAATGCCATATTGCGCAATATTTTCAGGTCGTGAACTTAGTACTGCTTTGCCCTGAAGTACAAGCGAAATTTCACAGCTATTTCACGACAAGAAATTTTGTATGGGTTTCGACAGCTGTTCCACGTGTAACGCGAAGTTAGTACCTAGCTTAAAGGCATTTAAAAATGGAATATGTCTTTATTGGCTAATATCTCCTAGATTCCAGTCAGGAGTAAGTTGCCCATATAAATGTTGTACCTGCGAGTGTACTTTCAAGGACTCTTAATAAGTCGAACGAATTTTTTTTTTTTTTTTTTTTGTAATGGTCAAATAAAAGTACTTGCAAATTATAGATTAGATAAGCTATACACCGTTGGTAGAATATTAACCACAGTTTAATATTAACATTGCTTTTTTAATTTTACTAACATTTTTGCAATGGTTTAGGAGATATTAGCCAATAAAGACATATACAACTTTTTAGTGTTTTTTTAGCCTTTAGGTCAAATTTCCATGGATTTTTTCCACTACAGATGGCCAGATTTTTTTACAGATCTTATTTTTTATCCCCATTCTTTCAGAAAATTAATGTTTACTCTTACGCTTCTGATTAAATCCGAAACACAAATAAAGCACATATTTTTATCGCGGACCGACCCGGTAATATATATTAAGATATTTACCTGAAGCAGCTCTCACAACAGACCGGTGATTATCCCAGGCCCGCGCGCAGAGGGGGGAGGGCTGTTTTGGTAGTTCAAACAGTCCTGTAGAAACAATAATCTGGACCTGGTGACAGACGTTCCAAGCGTGTTTATATTTTGGAGTAATCCCTTGTTCTCATTGTCAAATTTCTCAATTGAAGATATATTCGGAGTTAAAAAAAGTTAAATTGATATATTAGTAACATTGGGGCGTAATCATAGTAAATATAAGTTAGGTACAGATGGAAATGGTGTCAAAAAGCTGACGCCGCTTCTCGTCTAGCCGCCAACTTTAAAACTTACTATAAATTTATCGCCTATTTCATCATTCTGGACAGTGAACTTTGACGTTGACAGACAGTCTAGAAAACGGACCTAACTCGAAATTGGCTAGAAATTTTTATTTTCTGATTAATCAGGTTGTGATAATTCAGTTTTCTGAGTAATAAAATTTATTAAAGTATGATTAATCAAGATGTAATCATTTTCATTGATCGAGAAGGATTATACTTCGATTGATAATCACATAGCCCTGTAAATTTTTATTATCTACGGTTCAATTACCAAAACTGTAACATCCCGACTCCGTGTTCTTTATAAACTATCAATTTTTTTTATTTTGTCAATACCAATTTAGTGATCTAAAAATTAAGTATGTATTAATTATTTCCACTTAAAATTTTGTAACATACCTGCATACATATAGACATAGTAACCCAGCAAACAAAGTGGTAAGCGTTTTGCAAATCAAGCTTGTTTTTGTTGTTGCTAACAATGCATTGCCCTGCCTAGAGTGAATGATCATTCCGAAGATCTTCATAAAGCTCTTTTAACGGGAGTCCAAGAAAACGTGCAGTTTCAAAAGGGTTGGACCAGAGAGACAGAGGGGTTAGAAGATTAGGATCAATTGAACAGTTAATGAGATGTAGAGTGTCATGGGGAGACATACCACATGCAGGGCATGCACAGAGCCAAAAATGCCTACACAGAGCCAAAAATGCCTAATAAAATTAATAACATTGTCTTCATGATCAGTTTTTGGGCAAAGGGGTAGTCGCAACGGTGCAAACGAAGAAAAAACTGTAGGGAAATCTTTTTGGTTTTAAGAAGAAATTCTTATTAAAAAACTATACATTTAGTACAAAGGTGTAGTTAGACGCTGGCAATTATTAGTATACGATGGCCGGATGGTTAGCAGCTGGGTTTAGCAATCGAAAAACTGTAAGTTCGATTCTCTCTTTTTTTCCTAATTAGAAATGTTAAAAAGAAATCTTCTTAAATATATTTATAAGATTTTCCTTTGAAACATTAACAACTATACACATATCAGTAATTAGACGCTAGCAATCAAAAGTGAGCGATGGCCTGATGGTTAACAGCTGGGTTTATCATTCCGAAAATTGTAAGTTCGATTCTCGGTGAGGGCAATATCATTTTATTTTTCATTTAAAATATTAAAAAGAAAATCTTCTTAATAAAATTAAAAAGACTGTCTCTACAATAATAAGAAGCACATCTTCTTGAAGAAAATCTATAGAGATATCTTATGACTTTTGTTCTATTTTATTAGGCATTGTTGGCTCTGTGTAATAAAATTAATAAGATTGTCTTCATGATCAGTTTTTGGGCAAAGGGGTAGTCGCAACGGTGCAAACGAAGAAAAAACTGTAGGGAAATCTTTTTGGTTTTAAGAAGAAATTCTTATTAAAAAACTATACATTTAGTACAAAGGTGTAGTTAGACGCTGGCAATTATTAGTATACGATGGCCGGATGGTTAGCAGCTGGGTTTAGCAATCGAAAAATTGTAAGTTCGATTCTCTCTCTTTTTTTCCTAATTAGAAATGTTAAAAAGAAATCTTCTTAAATATATTTATAAGATTTTCCTTTGAAACATTAACAACTATACACATATCAGTAATTAGACGCTAGCAATCAAAAGTGAGCGATGGCCTGATGGTTAACAGCTGGGTTTATCATTCCGAAAATTGTAAGTTCGATTCTCGGTGAGGGCAATATCATTTTATTTTTCATTTAAAATATTAAAAAGAAAATCTTCTTAATAAAATTAAAAAGACTGTCTCTACAATAATAAGAAGCACATCTTCTTGAAGAAAATCTATAGAGATATCTTATGACTTTTGTTCTATTTTATTAGGCATTGTTGGCTCTGTGTAATAAAATTAATAAGATTGTCTTCATGATCAGTTTTTGGGCAAAGGGGTAGTCGCAACGGTGCAAACGAAGAAAAAACTGTAGGGAAATCTTTTTGGTTTTAAGAAGAAATTCTTATTAAAAAACTATACATTTAGTACAAAGGTGTAGTTAGACGCTGGCAATTATTAGTATACGATGGCCGGATGGTTAGTAGCTGGGTTTAGCAATCGAAAAATTGTAAGTTCGATTCTCTCTCTTTTTTTCCTAATTAGAAATGTTAAAAAGAAATCTTCTTAAATATATTTATAAGATTTTCCTTTGAAACATTAACAACTATACACATATCAGTAATTAGACGCTAGCAATCAAAAGTGAGCGATGGCCTGATGGTTAACAGCTGGGTTTATCATTCCGAAAATTGTACTGCTGCTCGAATTATCTTCTCCAGCATCAGATTGAAGAAATCGCACGTAATATTCATTTGCAAGCTTTTAATGATGGGTACGTTTTTATTAAAAAGCGCTATGATGTGTTTTGTAAAGGTCGAAGTAAGCGTTTTGCAAGTGTCATGCTAACAATTGTACACTTACAAAACGTTTATTTTTATATCAAATTGTTTGCTTGGAAGTATGTATTATTACAACAACCATGGTAAAGTCACCTTGGTATTTTGCAAATAGCTGCACTTTATATTTATTAAAGTTTTTCATAAACGAAACTCCGCGTAGTCCAAATTTATTGCCGTAGACATCTCATTTAGTTTACTTGGGAGCAAAAATACATACCCACATAATGAGCACATGAATTAGTGATGTGTTTTCCGAGTATTTTAAGAGCGGTTAAAACGGTATAAGAGTCTTTTGTAATCGAGTGTCTGTTCTTTTAGAATTGTTTTCGGAACATTTTTACCGAATCTTCGGTATTTTGAAGTTTTGTTTTTGGTGTCGAATTTTTTCATACTTTCCGTAATTTTCGAATTTTTAAATCACTAAGGGCCGATTTCTCGACTTGCCGTCAACTTAAACGTGCGAGTCTTGTTAACTAAAGAGCATAAGAAATGGCGGTTAAATTAACAGTGAACTTTCACTTTAACAAGCGCCTAAGGCCCGGTTTTCAGTGCAAGTTTAAACCACAGACTAAGTTGACTAGACTTTATCTCATAAAAATTTACCCTTTAAACTTAGTTTAAATTTGCACTGAAAGACAGTTCCCAAGTATTTCAACAAAAATCGATGAACTATTTCCCAAACCTTTGAAAAACTGTACCGATAGCATATATGTTTGTATGTAATAAGATATTTTCTATGAAAAGAAATCCCGAAAACGTAGTGAGTACCGCTAATAAGTATTTAAGTACATAAGTACCATCTAGTCTAAATATTTGTGTATTTTGTACTGAAATGTTTTCGAACGGTACTAGCTTCAGAACTAAGTTGATATTCAACATCCCTCTCCAATTATGCTACAACCCTGCAAAAATCGAGAGTAATCTATTTCCTATCCAAAGAGTACTCCAATTGGAGCATCAGAGTACTCCATGTGAAATCCTTTTTCATACAAAAATTGTGCTCCAATTAACATTGGGATGTCCTAGGATTGGACCACCTACTCCAATCTTCGCGTTGTTTCTGCTACTCGATGGAGTACCTGCTGTCTGAGTACTTTGCAATGTACTCCAATGTTTTTATATACTGTCAGAGCGATAGTGTCGTGATTTAAGGCAGAGCAATGATCGGCTTTCAAAAAGCTGAAGGTGGTCCGATGAGGTAAACAAATACATATCGTTACCTTAATTCACAAAGGCCCTAACTGACATAAAAAAAATTTCACAGGGGAAGCAAAAAACAAAAATTTGTTTACGTTGAACGCATGCAAATACAGCTTTGTAAATTTGGAGTATCTCCGTTATTACTGCTAGTAACTCCTTGAAATTTGTAGTGAGTGTTTATTTTAATATGTGAAAAAAAAATTTTCGAAAAATGTGTCAATTAGGGATTTTATGAATTAAGGTATATGTATAAAAAGTAAAAACAAATGGACGATGTGCGAATTTAATTAAGATAAACTAGACAGACATTTATTTCTAAGTTTTTTAAACTTTTATCAACTGATACATGTTCTTTTTTGCTACGATTCTCCACTTTAATCGGTGTTGAGAAACCCCTTTGAGATTTGAAAAGTACGGTAGTTCAAACCTTAGGCCGGATTTCACGACTGCCTGTTAACGTCAAAGTTCACTGTCAGCTTAACAGTCAGTCCATTTGCTCTTTATTTTAACAGGAGGATGAACTGGTCGATAAATTTATAGTGAGCGTTAAAGTTGACGGCTAGTCGTGAAAACGACCCTTATTCATGTTACTTAACACTGGAAGTAGCTGACTTTAAAAAGATGGGCAGCCTCAATGTTATTTTGACTTAAAGCGGTTTACGATCACGGAAAGTTATTGAAATTGAGTTTCAATTCCTATAAACCTATTACTGTGTGGTTTATAATCGAGCTTTGATCTCTTTTGCAAATAAGATACGCTTTATTTCGACTCATTGCCGGCGCAAGCGTTTTTTGTTGTCGGATCTTTAAGAATCAAATTTTAATTCTTCTTAACTCGTTTTTCGATTAATGTAAGATCCGCACAGCTTTTTGAAGCACTCGAATCTGCGGGTCGATTTTTCGCATCCCTAATGTATGTACTCTTTGTTTACTTTAAAATAGCACCTGGAAATTGAATTTACTAAAGCTTTTTACCACCTAAATGTTTTTCATCGTTTGAAGTCATTGTTGCAAACAATAAATAGATTGGGGAGAGTGCAGGACATTAGACAAGCTTGCGCATAAAAAGCATTATTCCCGAGATGTTTAATGGTGTAGTAATTAATTTGAGCTGTATTTAAATTTATTAGGGACGAAGTAGTGCTTATATATGTATGTAGTACTTACATATATATGTATGTATTAGCGCTCGAGCGAAGCTGGATTTTACCGCCGAACTCGAGGTCTAAGCCGAATAAAAGTTTATATAAAAAAATTCGACCCACAGTCTCTTATAAGTTTATAGAACGGCTCTAGTTAGTTTCAGGTCCAGCTTTTCAAAGTTAACTTATTCGAAAGGAAATTGAAATACGCTTCTAACGACATAAAATATGTAAGGATGAACCGGGCAATAGCTGGTCGAAATTTCGTCGAATTTTTGCGATATTTTTTTAAATTGATTTTAAAAATGGTTTTTTAAGCGAAATTATATTTTTTCTATATATAATTGCAAACTCTTAAAGCATAATATCAGCAAGATCTATGTAGTGAAAACTTTATTTTTGGCGATTTTGTAACTTTCAACATCTCTACTTTTAATGAAATTGTAACAGGTCGATGTCCATATATTGCAGATATTCAAAAAAACTTCGTAGTGTCAATTATCACTAAGCCAATAGAGTCCATATCAAATATTTTTAGAATTTTTGCCTGTATATCTGTCTATCTTTCTGTATGTATGTTTGTGGTCGCATCACTCGAAAACTGCTGAGTGGAATTAAATAAAACTACACCATTGTATTTTTAGATGTTCAACTTAAAATTTAAAAGATCCCTTATTTCGATAACTCTACCGCTTTCAGAGTTATCGACCAATATACGTATATTGTACGAACACATGTTAAAACATGATAAAAAGGAAAAAAAAAAGCTGTACGATTTGTATTTTGATCCCTACGATAATTTCTAAATGGAGTCGATATAAACCAGTTTATCAGAAAACGAAACATTTATTTTTATTTATTTTCTATTTCAGGATTGTCATGGTTCTACAAAACATCCGAATTCGGCACCCATTCAGGACGACACACAAAACTATAATATTATCGATGGTGGACAAAATGCCACGCATACATGGGTAGAGTTTTCACGTAAAATCGAAACATGCGATCCCTACGATCTACCATTAGGGGTGAGTAATTGTTTTTTTTTTTTTCAATCACATAAAGTACCTATTTATTTGTTAAATTTGTAAATGGACAGGATATTTAAATATTTAACTTAATGAACATATATGCAATCTGAACAAAAATAACAGAATTTACAACCAAATTAAGTAAAAAATTAAAATTTAATAAAGATATAAAATTTAATTCGTGTGAGTTCTAGGCCAGCTGGAACCGTTTAATTCTGTCAACAAATGGCGTAAAAATGTTTAACGCATTTTGTAGGATGCACTATTGGAAGTGGGTTTTTCACTTTTACCACCTTTGGAACCATCATAACGCGACACCCATTGACCGAGTTCAGCTGGTGACACGCCTATAAGTAAAATTTAAAGAATTAATCAAAAGTTATCCAATATTAAAAAGAAAAAAAATGCGTTATACCGTGCGCTGTTTTCACTTCCTCCTCAGTTGTTGGTAAACGTCTGAAAAAGTCAATAAGCGTCCTATTTTGACGCAGCGTAGCTACACACAAAGCAGGAACTATGGATGATTTATTAAAATCTGAATATGAGCGATACCTCAGCAGCAAACGAACAATATCTAAACTGCCCGCATATGTGGCCAAAGTTAAGGCATTTTGACCTACAAAACCCCCCAAAAAAGGCAGTCAAATTAGGAGTCATCTATGACTGAACAAGCGCACTCACCTAAATAGTTAATAGCGGTCAAGCTGGCTCCATAACGTATCAATAGGTCGGCGTGTTCACGTTTACCCATATAGCAAGCCTTTAACAGTGGCGTATTGCCATAGAAATCTGCTTCCTCTAAATCCAATTGTTCTCGATTGTTTTTGTAGCGCGCCAAAAAGTTATACAATGGCGCCGGGTTGGCTTCATCGATATAGTTATGAACTGAAACTTCTGGTATAGAAATGAGATGAGTTTTAACAAAATATGTTTGAAATTGAGTTCACCACTTTACTTACCACTCATTGTAAAAAAAATTTGAAAACTAATAAAACATAAAAACCACAAAACAAACACGAACGTTTTTTAGTAAACAAACAAAACTTGTCTAGATTTTTATTCGAGTATCTGCCGTTTTCGTGAGAGCTCTTGAATCTGTTAGGCCGAGCTAACAGAGTTGCAAAAATGTGCATAAAGTAACAAACAAAACAAATTAGGGTGTACTAAAAAATATGATTTAAATAACTTTAATACACGGAGAGAATTTTTTACTAAAAATAGGCACAAACTAGAAAATCGAGGAATACTTGGAAAGGTTTTCTTGGCTATTAAGAAAATCCAGGATTTCTCAATTTTTAAATAAATAAGAAAATGTTTTCTTAATTCTGCTTTGATAAACACAAAAAAAGTAAGAAATTTTTGTTGTATTTAAAAAAATAAGAACGAAAAATTCTTATTCTAAGAATATTTAAGTACGAAAAATTCTTGAAATTTTAAAAATAGAAAAAGATAAATTTAATTCCAGTCGGACTTAATTTTAGAATTCAATTTTTCTCTGAGCGTGGTAAGAAAAAGTAAACGATGTTATAGTAACCACCCTGGTTAAGCGTTTGAGGGACCTGAGTTCGATTCTCAATGAAGTCAATATAATAACTCTGAAAAAATAATTTTTTTTTTTATTTTTTTTATGTAAAAAAAAATTATATTCACTTAACCGATAATCGAACTAACAACCCCTTAAACTTAAATCTTTTTTTGAGAATTTTAGTAGAAATTAGTTTAAGAAACAATTGGTATTGAAAAAAGATTTTTTCGGTTTCAAATTAAGAATAACAAACTAACCCTAAGAATATATTGTTCTTGAAACAGCCCCGGGCGTTCTTAAATCCGGACAAAATTATTCTTGAAGGAAGAATTTTCTAAGGAAGAAAAAAATTCTTTATATAAGAATTTTGTACTTCGTATAAGAATATTCGGTATTACCGTACTTTCGTGAACAAAATTCTTGTTTTTTCTCTGAGTGTGAAATCACATCGACTTGATCGAAATCCTCTACTAAATTCCGATTAAGGGACGTTTTCTCATCTTCCCGTTAACGTTAAAGTTAGCAGCCACTTCATTTGCCCTTTTTTAACAGGTGGATAAAGTGGCCCATAAATTTATAGTAAGTTTTAAAGTGTTTTTTTGAGAAAAATTTACCTACGCGCTGCAGGACCCAGACAAGCCGACATAACAGACAAGCTAACACCTTAGGCCACTACCCAGCTTGAAGGTAAACCCTTCTCAGTGTCCATTTATGCATATATTTATACTTCCATATAGAACATTTCTTTAATTTCAATGCTAACTTATATGAAAGATTTGCGAATTTTTGGACTTGGTGTGAAACCTATGAAAGAATTTTCTATGCTTAATTAAGCACGAATATTTTTCCATTTATAACATTTAAACTCTTTGTTGCTTTTGACTTTGTAGTCTATTGCTGTAAATACCGACGGTATTTACAAGCAATTTGCGGGATTGTATGAAAATGTGTTTTTTTGAGAAAAATTTACCTACGCGCTGCAGGACCCAGACAAGCCGACATATGTTTCGATGATACTGGAATTACATCTCTTCATGGACTTTTTCTTCCCGGCATTGGCAGGTTACGGCCGAAAGAGGCAGGTTACACTCTAGTCGACTTTAACTGTAGTTTAAACTTGCACTGAAAAACCTGGCCTTTGTGACCACGCATTTGAGTAGATATAGAGAGCTCGCAATTTTGTTGTTTGTTCATGCGAAATCTCCAACCAGTGGGGGGGAAGTTGTAATAAAAATACCCTTTTATTTCGTAGCGAGTAGAAAAGTCGTCGGTACCCTTTTATCAAGGCTAGGCTTCAACAAAGCCGCGGTGGAAGGTAAATCAAAGCAGGCACTTGATTTCGTCTCTCACAACCCTCCCAACCATGGTTTTCCTTGGCCTAAGGCTTTGATGGAAAACCCCAAACAAAAATACTACATCACACCCTTTAAAACACCTTGGCCGGAGGTTACAGGATAATTTGCACTACTCACTTATTATTTTTGTAGGCGACTTGATAAAAAAAAAATGTTTAGTTCATGTTCAAATCCAAACAAAATGTATATTATTTTATTTTGCTGTTGGTTTTTTTGGAATCCATATTTAGATATTTACATGTTTCTGGTTTCTTACATTTAACAAACGTTACTTAGGCTAGTCCGTAAAATTACTTCAGTTATATAAAAAAAAATTGGTTCATTTGAAAACAACAACTACGCCTACTAGTGATTTTGAAGTATCAACGGGTTTAGTTTGTTACATGCGACAAAAATGTATCTAAGAGCTATCGCAGTGACACACTCAGAAACAAAGTAATATCATGGGATAAAACCAAATATCCAAAAAAAAACAAAGCAAAATACAAAGAGAGTTGAAAATAATATCAGCATCTTCGTAAAGGTGAGAGTGGTCTTGCTAATTATTAAAGTACCGCGATCGAAAAATAAATCACAAATTTACTGAGAGCACTTACCGATCCGCTCCAACTCGCTGAAAGGCCTTTCGGGTGGTCGTTGCGAAGAGGTACAGCTGCTGCAAAACTAGGTAGATAGGTGGTGGGCGATCATAACCATTCAGTAGTTTGTGTGTCACCATGTAGATTAAAAAAATTAGGTACGTGTTTTTTTTTTTCTTATTGTCAAAACTTGATTTTTTTTTTCCTTTTTCTTTTTTTTTTCTTTTGGGCTTTTACTATTACTTCATTTCGTTAATATGCAAATAGAGGAATTTATATATGTGCATATGTCCATAAACATTGCGAAAATGCTCTTATATAGTAATTTCTACTTATACCTTTTATTTTTCAATTGTTTCTTGGTTTTGGTTCACACATTCAAATAATATACAGAAAAGGGAAATTCAAAAATGTTCATTATCGTCCAATTAGAGTAGTTAATAACTTTGTCTAACTTTCTTTTTTTTTTGTTTTATTTTTTTATAATTTTTTTTTTTTTTTATAATATTTTTTTTTATATTTGTTTAACGAAATAGTATTTAGGGTTTTATGACCTTTCTGGCCTTTAAACTAGGGGGCAGTTTACGCCCTGAACAAGCTGAGAAAAATTTAAAATTCTTTTATAATATGTGATTTTTTGTAGTTTTCCCGGTTTCTTTTAGTTAATTTGCAATTACACTGCCACAAGCCACACGAGGTTTTTTTTTTGTTGAGATTTTCACATATTTTGGTATTTGCTGTTGATCGACGACTGATCTTGCCCTTTCTTAACACAAGGTGGAGGACTACCATGCACGTACGAGTGAAAAATGCCGCCTCTCGTACTCCGGTATTTATATGATTCCGGTTTCTATCATGATTGAAAAACAGCTATTTAAATAAAAGAATTGTGCTGGCAATGGACAGATTTAGAAGTTTTTTTTTTTTTCTTGGAGTATTGCCTTTTGCGGTTTGGTCTGTACCTAAGTACCAAGTTGATGTGGATTTCAAATGAAATAGCAAAGGGGAATTAAATCCGAAAACTCTAAACATTTTTAACATTGGGATGTAGAAATTTTTGGCAAAAAAATATTTTACAACCAAATTACAACAATTTGCAAAAGGCATATACTTTTAATTCTGTCCTATTTATTTCACAAAAAACACTATATCTTTATACATATAGCTCTATGTAAACCTACTTACATCTTGGATAGATCGAGAATTATGTGTACAGAAGACCTCTTGTTAGCACCGTGTCTCGAGCAGAAAAGGAAGTCTTGGATTTTTGAGAGGAAGTATAGACCGACAAAATGCAGTGACAGATTTATTGTCAAATGTTCGTATAAGAGTTATCTGTCACTAATAAGTACTACCAAGTTTTATTTCCGTGTACCTAATCGCAAGCGAGAAAATTTTGCGCTGGTCTGTAGAGATCAAAAAATATAAATTATAAAAATTTTTGCAAAAACCCAGCAATACATAAACTGATAGAGAGGTTCTTACATAAACTGATAGAGAGGTGGTACCGAAGGTTACACTTTACACGGTTAAAAATTTTAGCCTAAATTTTAAACTTTTCTAGACTACATATATGACCAAACCAAATTTGGTTTCAAATTTAAATTGGTAAGTGAATGGGGTCTCGATTTTAAACCAAAAATGTTTAACAATTTTTTAAAAAGAAGAAATAATTTTTTGTCTGTTGGCTGGGACTCGAACCAAGACTCTAGACATCATGTCCGACTGTTCTACCGCTGAGCTACACTGCACAAATAATCAGTGACACAATGCATCTTAAGTCGAAAAAAAATAATTGAATTTTTATGCAAGGTATGAAATCAATTAAAATAAAGTTCCGGTTTCAGTTACGGTTTCGTTCCGGTTTCGGTTTCCAAATACAAACACCAACACAAAAAAATTGTGCTACTACAAAACTCAAATATGTACCTAAATGCAAAATAAGTCTGAATTTTTATAACTTTACTCCGCTGGTCATGATGAATTTTCTCCAATATATAGTAAAAAATTTTACTTATGGAAAAAAAAATTCTTCAAAATAAGTTTAAAAAATTAACTCTACTTTTTCTATTAGAAAAATTTTAAAATGGAACCTTAATATGAGTGATGCTTTCCAAGACCGCCACTAAACATTTTTTTTCGGATGTCGTAAATTTTTTCGATGGCTTAATTCGCCTATAGTTCAATTCTTTCGGAATTTCGATATTGAGGTCAAAAAGTGTCTTGCTTAACCATCTTCCATGAATATTTTAAAATAAAATATATGTCCACCAAAAAATTTAAACCCGTTTGGAACCGGTGCCGGCTTTTGACACGGTTTCGGTTTCGTTCTTTTTCAGAAAAACGGTTTCGGTTCCGGTTTTGAAAAATGAATCGGTTTTAATCGGTTACGGTTACGGTTTCGGTTTCAGTTTCAGTCCTTGTTTTTATGTGAGTTCTATATATTCCTGTACTTCCTGTAGAAAACAAAAAATTAGTCTAAATTTTAAAGGTTTAAATTTTAATCAGAAAAGTTTCAAGAAAAAAATAATTACAAAATATTATGGCACATTGTTAGATTAAAAAAATATTAATATTAATGTAAATATCCCTTTTTAGGCGGATACCCTAAAAGTTCTATGGACATTTGGTGAAACAGATCCAATCTATGGTGACCTCAAAGGACATGGCAAAAACCGCGGCTATAAATCTCTCAACTTGCTCAGTCCGATGTTTCGCAAGGAAATCAACGCCGACACTCACAAATGGGATGTTACAGTACAAAACGTAAGTAACTTTATTATTTATGAAAGTAGTTAGCTAGTTAGTTATTAAGTGATTTTAAATAATTGATTCATGTTGCTTTGTAAATTTTAGTAAATTATATTGCAAAAATACTGAAATATATTTATATAAAATGATAAGCACTCAATTTCTTGTCGATACCAAAAACACAACTTACGATGACCTCAATGTTTTCTCCTAGGTTACGATCGAATCCAACATGGACACACTGTATTGGTGTAAAATAATACGCGCTCCCACATTAACCGAGAAACATCACATAATTGGTTATGAAGCATTGTTGTCAAGGGAGAGGTGAGTTAATTAAATAAATTAAATGAAATACAATATTAAAGAGCTGCAAATGAATGAAATTGTATGGCACAGTTACATACGTTACATATGAGCCCCTCAAAGCACAAGTGGTATAAGTCCACCATTTCTCGAACTGAGATATTGAAGGTTTTGTGTTGTTAACAAATAGGGGTACCCTTAATTTCACAAGTTAGTGCTGCTCTAATTAAAAAAGTAGAACAAAACAACTAAAAATTAAAAAATAAATAGAAAAAAATATTAAAGAAATAAACAGTAAATTAATTAAAAAAATAAAAGAAATAAAAAATTAAAGGAAAAAATCGATAAAAAAGAAAAAAATTAAGAGGTGCAAAGTAATTGAAGTGGGTTAAGTTTTATATACGATTGTATGTCGCTATAGAGTTCAGTTTCACACAGTTTAACCCTTTCGCCGCCAAATACATGCACTGTCTCCTTCTATTTTCTATTATTCCCCACTTTTCCTTATCAAAAATATAAAAGCCGATATCTTTTGAAAACGAGCAGCTAGGATTTTCACTCCATCTGATTTTCACGTAGAATCATTACATAATAAAGACTCATTCACAGTTTTTGTCGGTAGTTTGTTCACGCTTGTCGTCCCTTCCTGCCTACCGTGTACGTAATACTTGAACGCCCCCTAAGTTATTATTTTTTTTATATCATAACTAACTGTTTTTAGTTTGCTTTTTCCCATTTTCGTGTTTTCTTCTCCTTTTTACTAATCCTTTTTGTTCCTTTATCATACAACCTTTCTAAGAAGGACTTACAGTACTCCTAGAAAAACAGTACGATATAAGAAAAACATTCACATAATCAAACAAAATATGACATAAATACTTATGTATGCATACGTGACGTAAAAGTTAAAGAAGCTATGTTAATATGAATTCTCAATAAAAAAGTAGCTATTTATAACTTATGTATAGGTAATGCAGGCGACTTGTTTTTCATCATAATCTGCCATAATATTCATCAAAAGCACATAAATATGTTAATAACAAACAAATACTTTATTATAGCCATTTAATATTCATAAAAATACAAACATATTTAGTTGACTGTTATCGCATACCACAGTTCTAACTACTGAGAACACATTTCATATAACTGGTTGTTAGTTAAATAATAGGCAGACGTCAAAACTAATCCTGATTAGCGATGATCTTGATGCCTTTTCACCCAGACATATATGTGGCCACATCGATTTTTAAGGACCTAAGCAATGCAGTTTTGAAGAAAAAATAATTTTGAAAAATAAATAAATATTTAATAAGAAAGTTCATCTTCATCAGGTCTACCCACCTGCCAAGAAATGCCTCAAGAAAAAAACGGGCATATATTTCTTGTGCCTTGTCAAGAAATTTTGAAGTTTACCAAATTTTAATTTAATTTTTTTTGCAAATTACTCTTATAAAAATGTACAAAATGTGTTTAGCGAGACATGTACTCACCTTTGCCGTGAATCTGCACATTTCTAATCTAATCTTGGCTTGCGCCATAATGACGCTTAACCGCCTAGGCGATTTTGGCCGTTTCGTATCAAAGCACGCCAGTCATTCCTTTCTAGCGATAACTGACGCCAATTGGAAACCCCAAGGGAGTTCAAGTCATCCTCCACCTGTTGTTTCCATTTCAGTTAAGGTCTCCCCCTTCCTCTGCTGCCGAATTCGGGTGTCGATAGGAAAACTTTCTGTGCTGGTGCTTCTTTGTCCATTCGCATAACATGACCCAGCCAGCGGAGCCTTTGGGCTTTAATCCGCTGAACTATGGTCAGGTCCCGTTGGCATCACGGGAAGGACCATAAATCTTCCGGAGAATTTTTCTCTCAAATACTCCAAGGGCCATCTCATCTTCTCTTGACACTGTCCATGATTCCGAGCCGTACATCTGCACATTTACCTCAAGAAATATATACGAGCTTATTTATTTCTTGAGGTAAACCGGCGTTGCCAACTATCGAAAAGTACTGTATATTTTCTTATGAACTGAGTATTGGCTCAAGAAAATTTGACGTGTGAAAACGTTCCTTGACCATTTCTTGAGCGTTTTTTTATATGGAGTTTGACATTTCTTGCAGGTGAGTAGCCCGCTTAATGGATGAAAACAATACCAACCTAGTTTTCCACATTTCGAGCTAACATTTTATAAAAATTTCTTGTATGGTGTTAGTTTTCATATGGCACGTCGATTTATTCCGGTGTATTTTTCGAATAACGATTTGAAGTAGAGAACGATCTCTCGAATTTATTCGAGACATTTTTTGCGTGTAACGGCTTCTCGCGATAAACTCGTATCTCGAAGTCTAGAAAATGCTCCCGAGAGTTGCGAGGGCTCAAGTTCTCGAGTCTCGAAACTGTCGCGTGTGTTCGAAAAGAATTCGTAAGCTTTTTTTAAGTCTGTAATATTGGACAGACTGGGAAACTGATCAAACTTATTTACATAAGTTCAAATTGAAAAAAATATCAAAAACCTCTACTTCGCCAAATCCTAGAAAAGTGAGTTGAAATTGAGGAAAATTGGCTTTGTTGTAGAGATTCCAAAATACTGCTATTGACAAGCTTTTCAGAAATATATACTTTTTATATGAAAAATGTTGGTAACCCTGTTCAAATTGATTTCAAAAAGTTAAGGTATAAAAAATCGAAAAATTTATTAAAAACAGTACCCTTTTCTTTCTCTATGGTTTCCATAATTTTATAGTAAGATATTAGAATTTATACCAGTGGGTGCTGTAAGAAGGGTTAAATAAATGAACTGAAGCTAAGTTTTATGTGGTGCTTAGCTGTAATAAATACAATTTCTTGCTAAAAATGTAAATAGCAAAGTGAAACGTAAGTGACGCAAAAACCTATAAAAGTTATCTTAATTTCAAACCCGATATTTCAAATAAGCTCATATATTAAAGTTTCTTTTAAATTTACTTTCTTAACAAATCTGCATCATTTAAAATTTAATACTTAAGCCATCTTTATAATTATTGCCATTTAAAAAGTGAAACGTAAGTGACGCCAAGAATAAGGTGCATTTTTTTGACGATCGAGCAACCAATTGCAGAAAAAAATATTGAAGGTCTAATTAAACCTCATTTCTGTAACGAATTTATGAGATACGAAACGTAAGTGACGCCTCCATGAAACGTAAGTGACACTGATCACCTCCAATACATTAAATAAATATAAGGTTTGTTTACTGACCACAAAAAAGTTCAGAGCAGAGCAGAGCAGGGCAGCTGTCAAAATAGAAATAGAGCAACTTAGAGCAACTCGGAGCAGTAATGCCATGAAACACTTGAATCTCGATAGTTTCTTTCTATTTGGTTTTTTTGTTTAAATCTTCAAAATTAATTCAAATTCACGTATACACAAACATTGATTTTCTTGCAAGCTAATTTTTTTGAAGTTTTCAAAAATTTATTTTTTCCTGACTGACAATTGCTTCTCTGCTCTAACTTACTCCATAAAAAATGCTAGAGCAGAAATTTGTGATTTGGATTACTCTAGTTTTGTTTTGAGCGTACTCATGAAACAAAAGATAGAGCAACCTAGAGCAATAAAAGTGTTCGTTAAACACAATTTTGTGAAATATCTCAATCTGGCGTAAGCTAGAGCAACCCAATAAACAAACCTATAGTTTAAAAAAAAAAAAAACTCACGCTTTTAGAGAGTATTGAACTAAAAGTTTGAAAATAATTTTAAAAACCCTACACAGTAGTATTGTGGAAAAAGCGTGGTCCGCTTTGTTCCATAAACTTCGTTTTTTATTTAAATTATTTTTACCTTTTTAGTGCAATAATCTTTAAAAGCGCGTGTTTTCGCTTTTTAAACTATATTTATTTTTTAGTTAAATGTGTTATAAAGTAATCGATAAATATATTGAAATACACCGCAGTGCAAAACGAAACCTCTGGGCCTCCACTTTCGTTTGATACCCATATTGTAGGAAATTTTGAATATTATTGGACAACCTAATTTTGAACGATAACTCAGTTATCGATAAATATATCGAAATATTGCAAAGTCCAATAGAAACCTGTAGAACTTCCCTTTTGTTTGATACCCAGATTGTAGGAATTATGACCGATAACTTAGTTACCGATAAATATATCGAAGTCCAAATGCAACCCCTTTTGGTTTAACACCGATATTGAAGGCACATTTCAAGGTTTTTGTGACAGTCATATGCCACTATCGGGTAGACTGAAGTAAAGTTACATACAAACAAGAAAACATACATATGAATGTATGTACAAGTAAAGCTAATGAAAGCGTAGTAAAGAAACTAGCATTATGTGGGAAAAGCGTCGAGCGCTCGATATACGAAGATTATGGCACAAAGCGGACCACGCTTTTTCCACAATACTACTGTGTAGGGTTTTTAAAATTATTTTCAACCTTTTAGTTCAATACTCTCTAAAAGCGTGAGTTTTAGTTTTTTTAAACTATATATATTTTTTACTTTTTAGTCAAATGTCGTATGAAATTATCGATTAGTATATCGAAAAATACAGCAGACCAAACGAAACCTCTGGACTTCCCCTTTCGTTTGATACCCATATTGTATGGAATTTTTAAGGTTTTTGGGCAATCATATTTTGACCGATAACTCAGTTATCGATAAATTTATCGAAATATATCGAGGTCCAAATGAAACCTGAGGTCTTCCCCTTTCGTTTGATACCCATATTGTAGAGAAATGTTAAGGTTTTTGGGCATTCACATTCTGACCGATAACTCAGTTATCGATAAATTTATCGCTATATATCGAGATCCAAATGAAACCTGGGGCCTACACCTTTCGTTTGATACCCATATTGTAGGGAATTTTTTAGGTTTTTGGGCAATCATATTTTGACCGATAACTCAGTTATCGATAAATTTATCGCAATATATCGAGATCCAAATGAAACCTGGGGCCTGCACCTTTCATTTGATACCCATATTGTAGGGAAATTTTAAGGTTTCCGGCAACCACATTTTGACCGATAACTCAATTATCGATAAATTTATCGAAATATCTCGAAGTCCAAATGAGACCTGGGGCCTTCACCTTTCGTTTGATACCCATATTGTAGGGAAATTTTGAGGTTTTTGGGCAATCACATTTTTACCGATAACTCAGTTATCGATAAATTTATCGAAATATATCGAGGTCCAAATGAAACCTGCGGTCTTCCCCTTTCGTTTGATACCCATATTGTAGGGAAATTTTGAGGGTTTTGGGCAATCACATTTTGACCGATAACTCAGTTATCGATAAATTTATCGAAATATATCGAAGTCAAAATGAAACCTGGGGTCTTCCCCTTTCGTTTGATACCCATATTGTAGGGAAATTTTGAGGTTTTTGGGCAATCACATTTTGACCGATAACTCAGTTATCGATAAATTTATCGAAATATATCGAGGTCCAAATGAAACCTGCGGTCTTCCCCTTTCGTTTGATACCCATATTGTAGGGAAATTTTGAGGTTTTTGGGCAATCACATTTTGACCGATAACTCAGTTATCGATAAATTTATCGAAATATATCGAGGTCCAAATGAAACCTGAGGTCTTCCCCTTTCGTTTGATTCCCATATTGTAGGGAAATTTTGAGGTTTTTGGGTAAATCTAAATGAAACCTGGGGTCTTCCCCTTTCGTTTGATACCCATAATTTATGGAAATTTTAAGGTTTTCGAGCAACCACATTTTGACCGATAACTCAGCTATCGATAAATTTATCGAAATATATCGAGG